>CM062292.1:165869332-166469332 GCA_031216915.1 Pictodentalium vernedei
AAATCCGACACATTGTCATTTTTGTCCATATGACCCTTCTCTCTCCCTAGATGTCACCTCCAAGTTCAGCCATAACGGCTTGGAATTTCCTAGAACGGAAACACATTTTTAAATATGGTTTTAATGGACATTAATACACATTATATTTCCAAAATTTCAAAGATAGACTTAAAACTGACCTAGAAATTAAAATATTTAAAATAAAACTGAAAATCCAGCTTCTTCCAATCGATAGTGTAATGTCAAAATTAAAAACGGATGGAACAACTTCAGATAATCGAAATTCGATATGCGAAGTTTCAAACATGTATCTTTAGCAACTTTGAGCGGCGCATGCCACCAAACTGGGGGATTTAATGAACTTTGCACTTTTATTTCAGCTCGTAATAAACAAATAATTACATTTTGCTGAAACAATAACAATTGATTGTGATGATGATGTAAATGGTATGGTGCTGATAATTGTGAGAGTTAATGTTATAATGCCTAATGAACGACTATCAATGTTAGATGCTAATTGTTCTCCAAATTAAGATAACGAAGCAGTCGTTTTTGGATAAAGATGATGAAACTATGTGTCCTTTTATCTTTAGTTAAAAGAAGGATAACTGCACTGTATTGGCTTTTCGGAACATGGCAATTTAATTAACACTATAACTGTTGCTGGCGGATATTCCTTCCATGAATACATAAAACTTCTCTAATTTATTGTTACATAGTATACATGATCTAGTAATTATACAGTTTGTTAGTATCCTTATATTGTATATACGTCAACAGTTCGTCGCCTGAGTGCTAGAATGTTCTATGTCCCATAGGGGACTTAGAACATTGTAGCACTCAGGCGACGAATAGAGGACATAGAACATTCTAGCACTCATGCGACGAGTTAATTCCATATTGGAATTATCTGTCACAATATAAACCATATTGAGCTAATTCCATATTGGAATTAACTGTCACAGTATAAACCACAAAGAAACTATAACTCATAATATCTTGGCGCACTGAATATTATGTACGACATAATCGTGTTATTCGGTCATTATAGTTCATCACAACTTGTGATGCCTGGCTTTCACCGTCATGAAAATCGACTACCGATAAAGTTATCTCCCTTGAAATTATTAGAGGTGTGAGGAAGGTCCAATTAAAAGCAAATAATTGTTGAGAATCCACCTGTGACAATAATAGAAAATAAAGGCAAGTTTCCTTTTGATATTTTTAATAAACGGAAACAACAGACAGCTCTCGTTGTGTACTTGGGCAAGCACTTAACTCCAAGTGTCCACATGGGGGCACGGTGACGTCGTGTACTAGGGCGTACTGAACGTCGATGGTGACCAATCTAACCCTGCCTGTGCTGCAGTACGGAGTTACGATGTTGGGGAATTGACAGCTGCTCGTCGTTGCTCTGTGCTTCTCTCCGGGTACTCCGGCTTCCTCCACACGTAAAACTGTCACCGACACGATATGACCTTGGCTGTTAAAGTGTCGTTAAACTCTAATAAATAAATAAATAAATAAATAAATAAATAAATAAATAAATAAATAAATAAATAAATAAATAAATAAGAATATCTATCAGTATCACACCAACCAACACTAAGTGACCCCCCCCCCCCCCCTCTACACCCAATTTGGCTGTTTGTTTAGCGAATGTGTTTTACAGAAATGTGCAATTGTTTATTCTTTCCAGAAAAAACCCAAAAATCACACCTCCTGGTCTTTTATGAATGGGAAGAAGAGTGTCTGTGTTATATATCACGATGCGCGCAATGTTGACATATTTAGCAGAAACAAATTTACAGAACATCAAAATATGGTTAAAACGCTGTTTTCTTATCATCCCCCAGCAAGGGAGGGATATAGCGAAGAGCTCCGTCCGCTGCCCGTCCGTGCGAACTTTGTTTGTGCATAACTTGAACAATAGCAACAGATTTCAATTCTTTTTGGTATATGTCTCTTTTGCAACAATGTCTACGTCAGGTTTGATGAACACCGATATCTCTTGAAAATTATGGGAGTTATGGCCCTTTGTTATAAAAATATCCTGTAAATCTTGTTTATGACATAACATAAACAATAGTTAACGGATTTCAATTCTTTTACGTCAAGTTCGATAACCAGCGATATCCGATGAAAATTAGGGGATACAAAATATCGTGCAATGATTGTTTATGGCATAACTTGAACAATAGTTAACGGATTTCAATTCTGTTCGCTGTATGTCTCTATAAAAACAATGGCTACGTCAAGTTCGATGACCAGTGATATCCGATGAAAATTATGGGTGTTATTACCCTTTGTTTAATAAAAAAAATATCGTGTAATGCTTGGTCACGGCATAACTTCAACAATAAAAAACGGACTTCGGTTCCTTTCGGTATATTTCTCTATAGCAACAATCTCAACGTCAGGTTCGATGACCAGCGATATCCGACAAAATTATGGGAGTTATTGCCCTTTGTTAATAAATATCGTGTAATGCTTGTTTATGAAATAACTTTAACATTAGTGACTAAATATAAAATTTTCGGTATATATCTCTTTGCGGACAATGTCTACCTCTGGTTCGACGACCACCGATATCCGTTGAACATTGCCAGAGTGATTGTTCCGCCCCCTCCCCCACCCGTTCCAGTTGTGATTTTTTCTCTTTGCTCCAAAATGCATTTTGAAGGATTTAGAGTAAGTACATGCAGAAAAAAACTTGACCCGTAGGACTCCCCCCCCCCCCCCCCCGTCATTTGGAGATTTTTGACTTTGCCCCAAAATGCATTTTGAAGGATTTATAGTGATTACATGCGACAAAAAATTTACTCCTATGAGCCCCCGAACGACTCTCCTCCACACTCTCCCCCCTGTCCGGTCAGGCCACTTGCTTTTTTTTGGCTCCAAGATGCTTTATCCGGATTGAGTGATTTTATGCGGGGAAAAACACCTATGACACCCCCCCCCCCCCCTCCATTTGGGGGATGCGGGGAGATTAACATCACTTGGCGACGCAGGCCTCTTATTTTTGGGTGTTAACAGAGAATAATAGCCAAACATTGAAACTCATTGGAAAACAATTGCAACTAGACTTTATGATTCTGGAGAATCATGGCTTTTCCCGATGAGATTCCATGATTTTTCATGACCCCACAGTGTCTGATGAATTGTTTTTAACTGTCTCACTGAAGTTCCTTCATTGATGTTATGAGAAAGGTGAAGACAGTAGTCTCAAATGACACAGCTTGATAAAAAATTGTTTAGGTAAAAACCATCATTAACGGTGGAGTGAGTTAATGTCAATATCGTCGTCCAACAAGTCAATGACCGACAAAAGGAGTTATGTTTGTTTGATACATACTCACTGAGTGCTGTGTCAATTTAAAAATGGTCCATTTTATCTCAAATGTATCCAAAATATTCATGTCTGGCAGTTTGTAGAGGGTTAACAAGTGCCAACAGGAATATTTATTCATGCAACTTGTAATGTCACACCAAGAACTGTGAATGGCCATTTTTTCTTTAAAATCTACAAGATGTTTTCAGAGAAATCCAGGGAGAACAGGAATTTTAAGCTTTTGATGGGTATCATTGTTTTTTCCAGCCCAAAACGGGTTAAGTGTTGTTTTTGGAATACTCTTATTACTTCCAAAAATAATTCTCAGTGAATTCTACTTCCACTTATTTTGATCTCTCCTCCCAACTCCAGGTGCTGTGGGTACGCAAACACAGCCTATTTTATCAACATTTTGATGTTTGAGAACCTGTATAGGGTTAACAAATGTTTACAGGAATATTTTGTACATGCAACTTGTAATGTCACACTAAGATATGAGAATGGCCATTTTTTCCTGAAAATCTACGGGATGTTTTTAAAGAAATCCTCAGATAACATGAATTTTTAACCTTTTGAGGGGTATCTCTCTTTAACCAGCTCTAAAGGGTTAATGCTTGGTTTTGTGAATATCTTCATTACTTACAAAACTGATCGACGGTGAATTCCACTTCCAATGAAGGAGGTTATGTTTATCTCGTAGGTACACATTTGGTGTTATGGTTGCCCAAGAACAGCCCATTTTCTCCAAATGTCAATGCTTGGCAGCCAATGGGGGGGGGGGGGGGGGGGGGTGGGGGGGGGGGGGGGGGGGGGTTAACAAATGGTTACCGAAACATTTTGTTCATGCAACTTGTAATGTCACTCGAAGACCTGCGAATGGTTAATTGCTCTTGAATTTTTTTTTTTTTGAGAAATCCACAGAAAACTGGAATTTTAAGCTTTTAAGGGGTATATTTCCTTAACCAGTTATAAATGGGTTAAGACCTCGATTTTTGAATACATTTACTACTTACAAAAATGTTTCCCTGTCAGTTTTGCGCCCGGTAAAAGAAGTTACGTTTCTCTGTTGTATTCCCATTTGATGTTGTTGTTCAAAAACAGACTATTTTTTCAAAATTTTGACATTTAGCAGCCCATGGAGGGTTAACAAAGGCTTACCGGAATAATTTATCCAATCAACTGGTAAAGTGACACCATGACCTATCAATGGCCATTTTTTCTTGAAAACCCTACCAGATGTTTGTAAAGAAATCCAGGGAAAACATAAATTTTTAAGCCTTTGATGGGTATCACTATTAACAACCACAAAATGGGTTAACGCTTGGTTTTTTGAATACCCTTATAACTTACAAAAATGGTCTTTGGTGAATTCCACTTCCAACAAAGGAGATTATGTTTATTTCTCAGGTACACGTTGGGTGATGTGCGTGCCTGGAAAACAGCCCATTTCAACAAAATTACGATGCTTGGCACCTCTAGAGGGTTAATAAACGCTCACCGTAATATTTTGTCCATGCAACTTGTAATATCACACAAAGACCTGCGAGTAGTCAATTTTTCTTGAAAACCTTCAGGATGTTTTTAGAGAAATCCACAGAAAATGGGAATTTTAAGATTTTAAGGGCTCTCTCTTTTTAGCCTGTCCAAAATGGGTTAAGACTTCGACTTTTGAATACCCTTACTACTTACAAAAATGTTTGCGTATAGATTGTGCGCTCGATAAAAGAAGGCACGTTTCTTTGAGGCGTACCCATTGGGTGCTGTTGGCGTCCAAAAACAGCCCATTTTATCACAATTTTGACTTTTAGCAGCCCGTGGAGGGTTAACAAATGCTCACCGCAGTATTTTGTCCGTGCAGCTTCTATTGTCACACCAAGGCCTGGGAGTGACAAATTTTTCTTGAAAATCTACAAGACTCGTTTAGAGAAATCCACGGAAAATACAAATTTTTTAGCTTTATGGGGGTATTGCTGTTTAACCAGCCCAAAACGGGTTAACGCTTGGTTTTTTGAACACCCTTATTACTGACAAAAATGATCCTCGGTGAATTCCACTCCCAGTAAAGAAAGTTATATTTATCTCTCGTGTATTGTTTGGGTGCGGTGGGGGCCTGAAACCGGCCTATTTCATCAAAATTTCGATGTTTGGCAGCCTGTGGAGGGTTACCATATGCATCGCCTGATATGTCGTGTGTATCAAAGGGCGTGTCACAGAGAGGTCTAGCAATGACGAATGTATAAAAAAAATCTACAAGACCTGTTTCGAGAAAGTGCCGATAAACCCCAATTTTGGCAGTTTTTTGCCAATTCTGAGGAAATAAGGGTTAAATCGAAAATTCCGCTTGGGTACATTTTTAGATTTTGTGCCCCTCTATGCGTGTGCAAAATTTCGTGAAAATCGGTTCGAAAAAGGCTTCTGAATCGTACGGACAAAATGTGTGGAAACCCCCCCACCCCCCCCCCCCCCCCCCCCAAAAAAAAAATAATAATCCGTAGAAAAACAATAGTCTTTTCCAGAGGGAAAAGCCTAAAAAGCAACCTTTTGTATTTTTGTACTACTCTACATGAAAATGCCCGAAGTTTGTGAAATGATGCGCACATCGATAATACAAATTCCCTATCATTTCGAGATTTAATTTTTTGTGTGAAATTCCCACACTCTCAGTGTTAAAGTTACTAACAGGCCGAGGAAATTAAGGGAAGCTAACTTTTCTGTACATCTCTTCCAGTAACGAAAATTGTCTGTCATGGCTAAAAGTAAAACATGGTACCTACGCTGTAACCAAACCATGTGGTTGATTTAATTCATTTCGGATAGCAACCCATGTTTCAAGAGGTAACCTTTGAGGATACATCCCTTCTCGTCTGAATAGTTTCTCGATGGCGACAGGATCAGTTGTGCACACAGCGTCCATGACGCCAAGTCTCATTCTGAATATTGATCCAAATTTTCTGTGAGCATTTAAAAAGTAATGGTGAGATCGATCCCGATATTTTATGAGTCGACACATATCACCGATTATTGAAAATCGATTGTAACATGGAATATCATCAATTCGCTTGACTGGTTCTCTGAGTTTGTTTGATTCGTTCATTTTTGAGGCACGCGACAAACATTTGGCTACAGTTCCATTCTTCAGAGTTCCCAATAGCCTGTACATTTCCAAGTATTTCGACCTAAAGAACATTTGTTGGTCGGCTATCCTTATAAATTCACATCGCGTTTTCCTGACATTTACAGTTTTAACAAAATTAACCGAACCAGCTGTGCACTATGTCGGCCATACACTTCAGCATACCAACTGAAACTAAGTCGTTTTAATATGATTTGAAAAATTTAAAACATCGTTAGTGTTTCGCAGGCTTTTGCTTTTGTAGACAAGAGTTCAGCGCAATGATTTGTTGTTTCGTTTGCAACGCCGCCTGAAAGGTTATAAGGAACACAAATGAAATTATCACGGCATTTATTATGAACTTCCTAACATCTGTCCATTAATGGTGTGACATACCATATTAAATATTTTGAAAGGAGATTCGTGAACAACACTCTCTTGTGAAAATTCGAGCTGTGTCATAAAGCCGATCACGAGGGACTCAAAAGCCGATTATTGATAGTTACTTGTATTAACTGTTGAAAGGTCGAAGTCTTTTTATCATAATATTAACCCTTTAAATATCCAACGCAACGACTAAAACCGGCTAGCGCTATTCACAAAAATCGCCAATTAATTTTCATTATTTTTTCATTTTTTGTTTCAAAAACATAGGTTATGACCCCTCTTTGGAACGAGCTCGTTCCAATGAGGGGTCATAACCTATGTTTTTGAGACAAAACATGAAAAAATTAGTTATTCAAGAATTTTGTTTGCAAGTGTCGTCTGCTTTTCATGTTAGGTAAAGGTCTAATATCACATTAGAAAAGCAGTGCTTGATAACATGCTCTATTTTGTGGAGTGGGCGGTTTGAAAAAGAGTGGGCGAAGGGGACGAGATTCTCTTCAAATCGCTAACATGACAGCCTGGCTGACAATTTTCATTATTGGAAGAGATTTGCAGGAAGGTCAACTCCACTTAATTTTCCAAAGCTGTCCGAAAATTTAACACTTAGGGGTATGGTAATTTCATATAAAAACTAGAGAATTGTAATTTATTGGACAAATTACGGGCTTTCCCAATTTTCCAATGTGAAAATGCAGACTACGTATAGCAAAGCAAAGTGTTTGAAATCAACCATTTCCAAACTGATAGACAAAAAGCATCCAAAGTTGGCTAATTTTGGCATTCTCTCGCGGTTCTCTTATTAACTCCCTCATTTTGCTTGGGGGTTAAATCTTGAGATTACAAAGTAAACAGTAACTTTCTTCTACAATCATTGTTGCATCTATCCATACCAAAATAATTGCTACAACAGCCTTGCAATTAGAGGAAATGAGTACATATGTTTGCAAAATTCACTGAAAATCATTTTTTTTCTGACAGTACTATTCTTTACATGGCTAAAGCTTATGTTGTGTTAAGCCCCAAAGCATAACTTACAACAGAGGATTTGTTCATTAGGCATCTCTACCTATAGCAAAACAAAGTGTTTAGAATTAACCCTTTCCAAAATGACAGGAAGATGCAACCATACTTAACTAATTTTGGCATTTTCGGATGGTACTCTTACCCTCATTTGCTTGAGGGTTAAAGATGAGATTAAAAACTAAACAGTAACAGTCTTCTGCAGGCATTGTTGCATCTATGCATACAAAAATAATTGTTACAACAACCTCGCAATTGTGAGAAATTTACCCTTGAAGTTAGTAAATCTTGAAAATAAAATGATATATTCATATCATTTGTGGCCAATAGGGGTTAATTTTTAAATATTTGTGTGGTGATTTTAGTGTATCATATTATGCTCTTAATGTGTGAACATCAATCACAGACTGAGTGTCTGAAAAGAGACATGGACTAATCTTGAATCTTGGTATTTGAATGAACATGTACAAGTTGAGGGTACTCCAATTCAAGGCCTGACAACTGGGTTAGGGTTAAAACTTGGAATAAAACATATAACAGCAAAATTGTTCTTGGATGAATGCCCTATCTTCTCATGGAAAAGGTTTTGAGACAATATGGCTCCAGTGCTGAGAAAGTGAATGTAAAAGTTAGCGAAAATAACAATTATTCCGACAGTACCCTTATGGGAAGTCTCAAATCCTTTAAGAGTTAAAACTTTTAATAATAACATATAGAGCAAAATTTGTCATACTTTGACTGCTGCAAGCAGCTGCAAAAAACATTCAGAGCACAATCAATTAAAAATGGAGTAAATCATCACCTAAACTTACCAAATTCTGAAAAATTGGAGGTTTTTTGGACGGTGCCTACTTTTATGCAACCAGAATGGGATATGGTTAAACTTTACAACCAAACTTACAACAGCAAATATGCTCGGTAGTCAATTGTGAATACGTACATGAAAAGTGTTTGAAATTAAGCCTTTCCAAAATGATAGAAAATGCAACCAAAGTTGGCCAATTTTGGCATTTTCAAACGGTACTCTTATTCTCGTCCTTATTGTGCTTGAGGGTTAAATCTGAGATTAAAAAGTAAACAGTAACTTTCTTCCACAATCATAGTTGCATCTATCCATACCAAAATAATTGTTACAAAAACCTTATAATTAGAGAAATTTGCCTTTGAAGTTGGCCAATTTTGAAGAAAAAAGCTCTATTGCTGTCATTTTTGGCCAATGGGGGTTAATATTGAAAGATTTGAGTAGTGATTGTGGTGTATCATACTATGCTCTAAATGTGTGGAAAATTTGAGCTAAATAAATGTAAACAGTTTTGAGACTTTCGAAAAATGTTAAAATTTTGAAAGTTTTGGCAGAATATTTTGAAAATACATGTTTTCACAGACATGACGATACCGCGTTTCACTAGATTTTATGACATTCCAGAAGTATGCCAAATTTGGTTAAAATCGTACAGCTTGTTTTTGAGCAGTTCAGCAGACAAAATTCACGGAAGAAAAAATAAAAAATAAAAAAATAAAAAAAAATAGAGAAGAAAGATTTTGAAAAAAGAAGAATAACAAGTGTCTATCCTAAACTGGGTTTGGGAAAGCCTAATTAAAATTTCGAAATTTTAGCGAATTTGTATCATCGATATGAGCATCATTTCAAAAACGTCAGGCATTTGCCTGTAGTGTAGTATAAAAATACAGAAGCTGGCGTTTTACAATTTTTCTCCCAATCAGAACGTTTAACTGTTATTCTTTGTTGAAACCCATTTAAAAATAAGAAGACGGCGTTTTTACCAGCTTTTGACGTTCTGTATTTTTTATTCTGTTCATTATAACAACAGTATACGCATCGTGGCAAATGATACAGACACTCTCATTTCCATTAATTTATCTACCAATCATAAAGATTTTCGCCTGAAAACCACGAGAAACGGTACGTATCACATAATGTGTTCCGATTCCGTATCACACAGAGGACTCATTCTGATTCCGTATCATATAGACAACTCGTTATCGGTAACTCGACGGCCTATCACAATAGGCGCTTGAATACATTCTATGTGCGTTTCAGTGATCGACTCAGCTGATCTCTTACAAAACAAAATCACTTACAGTTAGCGACAGAACTATTAATAGCCAACGCTCCCACCCCTACCCTCAACAAATAGAAACAGAACAATTCAATATCACACACTCGTAAATTAAAGCGTATCATCGTAGGAAGTGGCACTGAGAGTGGAAAATTGAGAAAACAACTTTGAAAATTGAGGTCCCAGCGTGACTCATTATTTGGGGGCACAACAATATAGTTCCATAAAATATGGGCTTTTGTAAAACTTTTTCTCGCCAAACATTATGTCCGAACACTTTAATAATTTAAGATTTAATCTGTTTATGTTACAGAATTGTTAGATAAATTAATTATCATGATAATGTTCATGTCCTGTGATTTGCCGGCCCGTTGAGATCCCATTCTGGATACCACCTCGAATCTGATACAAATCACAGGACATGCACATTATCATGATAATCTGTATATATACGTCTGAGAGTGAGATTTGCAATTTTGTTTTTCTTGGGAAAATAAAAACTTGCAAATTAAGAGCCAAAGTGGATACTCACTTTGAGTTGGTAGGTGTGGTACTGATATACAGCAAAATTTCCTTTTGTAACTTTTAATAAACGAAAACAACACACACCTCTGAGAGCTTACTAGAAGTAACAAAATGATATTTTGTTTATTTTCCACTGATGTCATAGGGGTTTTCTCAACAATTACTTGCTTCTTAAAGGACCTTCCTCGCTCGGCTAATAATTCCCAAAGGTGATAACTTTATCGAAAGTCGATTTTCATGACAATACAAGTCAGAGATGAATATTTTGCTCATTCAAACATAACCCTATAAAATATTTATTGATACAAACAGTAAGCGGAGAGTGATTTTCCACTAACCACTCAAAGAATGATGCTTCGACTTGGACAACAACTTCCAATTCCCGTGATCACGCACAAGAAGGGCGGGCTAAGATTCAGCCAATGAACTTCAGGGTTCAACCCGAAAATTCATTGTTTGAAACCATGATTTTTTTTCAACTTTTGTCTCGCAAATATAGCTTATGGACCCCTTAATGGAACGAGCTCGTTCCAATGAGGGGTCATAAGCTATGTCTGCGAGACAAGAATGAAAATATTTGGTTATATGGAAATATTTTCAGCAAATGTCTGCTATTTATATTAGGCAGAGAGTTAACCCTTTACCCAACGTAACGACCAAAACCGTCCAGCGCTATTCTCAAAACTCGCCAATTAATTTTCAAAATATTTTCATTTTTTGTCGAGCTCGTTCCAACGAGGGGTCATAACCTATGTTTTTGAGACAAAAAATGAAAAAAAATAGTTATTCAAGAATTTTTTTTGCAAGTGTCGTCTGCTTTTCATGTTAGGTAAAGGGTTAACGAAACCAACTTACCCACAACTTTACCGAGTCGTGGTTGACGTCTAACGTCATTCCCATATTAGATGTGTTGTGAACGATATTTTCTGTAAATGTAGTTGGATGGTGATAATCTGATAAATATGTTTAACCCACAGCCATACGGCTGCGGGTTAAGGGTTTTAATTCGGCTACTCCATGTGGCTAATCAACAGCCTTCTATGATGTGATAATCGTATGACTGGGTAACTATGCCATACAAGTTATATTTGGCTTCAACCACTAGCAGCCTACCGCTGCGGGAACCATGGAAACCACAGAAGCGCGAGAACAGTGCATTTTACTATGGTAAACAAGTTCTTTGTTATTGTTATAATAGAATCGTTTAACCAACAGTAGTATGTCATGTACCCGGACACCTATGGGTTGGATGATCTCATGGATGATCTCATGTGACGTCATAGTCACGTAACCCAGTGGCGCCATGTTGTGTTGTCGTGGTAACCCGCGGGAGCGGCCATCCTGTGACGTCATTCTCATAGTGATATGTGGTGTTAGTTTAAATTCGCAACTCGTGTTGTTGGGGTGCTACGTGTTTCCGTCGTCCATTTTGGTTTCTATGTTAGGACGTGGTTGTTATGTGACCCAAAGCTTCTTATAGGATAGGGGTATTTTCGGAGGGTATGTTCCTTTGTACAAGAGTAATTTCCCGTTTCGGAGAATTACCCAAATAAACCCGACAAATCACCAAAAACGACTCCCAAGTACTCTTGTTCTTGTTTTCAAGATAATCCAATCAGTTCACTTTACTGCAAGCAACTAATCAATCAGATTGCGTGATTTCTCATAATCTGTATACAGAGTTATCTCTATTTCGTTTAACAAAAGCCTGTATCATTCCCAAAGCCAATAAGCCATCGAGCAGTTACTGAAAAGTCATTGCTCGAACGACTCGAAGCAGTTCAAGCAGATCGAGCAAATGAGCTTTAGAGTAATTGCTCGATCGAGTAGCTCCACATACTGCTCGAACGACTCGAATCCCATCGAGCGAATCAGCTATAGAGCAATTGCTCGTTCGTGTGACTCGCACATACGACTCTTAGCCTCATTTTGGTAAAAAGGGATGCCGAAGGCCATATTTTTTCGAAAAAGAGATTCTATAGGGATTCCAAAAAGGGATTCCATAAGTTGGAACCCGTTTTACCTCGAGTGGCTTTCACATACTGCTCGAACGACTCGAATTCCATCCAGCAAATGTGCTTTAGAGCAATTACTCGATCGAGTGATTCGCACATACGACTCTTGGCCTCATTTCAGGAAAAGTGGATTCCATAGTCACAGACGTTTTCCAAAAAGGGATTCTCAAAAAGGCATTCCGTAAATGGGATTCCTATGCGACTGCGTAAAAGTTAATTCCGTGATTTAACATTTTACGGAGTCAGACTAGGGCTACTATTAAAATCTACGGTATGGCGGTCCTAAAAAAGGATTTGGGGGAAATCCGTATCAAATAAAGTCGTTTTAGGTGATTTGGAGGGATTGCCAGGTTTATTTAGGTAATTCTGCGAAACAGAAAATTACTCTTGTACAAAGCAACATACCCACCGAACATACCCCTATCCTATAAGAAGCCTTGAGTCACATGCTACCAAGATGGCGACCGCCAGTATACAAAATGGACGCCGGAAACACGTATCACCCAAACACGACGTCACAAGATGGCCGATCACGCGGGTTACCACAACAACACAACATGGCGCCACTGGGTCATGTGACTATGACGTCACATGAGAGTATCCATGAGATCATCCAACCTAGAGTTGTCCAGAGTACATGACATACTACTACCAACGCCTATTGTCGAAGGCCTCTAAAGTGGACAGCATAGATATAAACGATTGGTTAAACTTGACACCATACTTGTGTTGTGATTATGATGTAGTCACAGATGCTGAAGGTGACTATTTATTTATATTTATTGGGGTTTAACGATATTTTTTGCCAGCCACCTTGTGTCGGACAGTTTTACGGGTGGAGGAAGCCGGAGTATCCGTAGGGAACATCCGAACAACGACCAGCAACTGTCAGACTCCCGAACGTACTAACTCCACACAAGCAGGGTTAGCATTGGTTGAAGACAAGTGCACCATCGATGTGCAGTACGCCTTAGTATACAACGTCGCCGTGCTCCCACGTGGACAACTGGGATTAAGTGTCTTGCCCAAGGACACAACGCGGTTGCTGTAGGTGAGATTTAAACTTAGGACCTCTCCTCTTGCAGCCTGTATCTTTACCTACTGAGCCACCGCACTCCCTGAAAGTGACCGTTAACACAAATAAAAATACTAACAGTCCAATACAGGCTGTCACGATAGTATATCGAGAAACAGTCGGCTAGGAATCCCATTTACGTAATCTGTTCGAGTGCTAAATTGTTTTATGGTCAAAATTCCTTCATGTCTTTGATTGGTTACAATTAATGGGAGATTGCCTACATGTACTCTCCCCAAAAAAGGAAAATTTCAAATCCATGCCCACAACATAATTTCACTTCGAAGAAGATATCATGTGTATCCACAGAATATAAAGCCTTTAAGTTGTGGTACGTTGACAATCCCAAATCTGGGCTTCCTGCACTTCCAGCTTGTACCTTTTCATCGTATGTATGCGCGTGCTTCACGTGTCGTGTACAAAATTTGTCACTAATTTCCCTGTAGAAGAAGCGAGCAAAAGTGGAAACCAATGATTGGATTTGTGGTCTCATCTTTGGCAAAAACCAAATTGACGAGTTCATTGTACACAATTCACGGCCACCATTTCCAGAATCATTTCCAGAATCTAACTATGCCTATGGCACCCATATGCTATGGTTTTTATTATGCCTCGGCACTACCGTTCAGCAGCCTGGCTTCTAAATTAGAAATCACAATGTCATTCACTTGGTCAAGGGAGATAACACTAGTAGCCAGAACGGTCTGGAAATAATTCCGGTAGGATCGTATGTAGTGCCCGTGGTAGTACCGAAAGCAAGTTACTGTGGAAGAATGACTAAACTTGCATATAGTCCAGTAGCAAAAGCGTAGTGGTAGAGTCCAATGGTGGGATCGTGGTGGCTTATTAGTTAGCGCGTTGGACTTCAGATCGAAAGGTCGTAGGTTCGATTCTGACCCGTGTCATCTGCGCTGTATCATTGAGGAATACACTTCTTTCTAACTTCCCAAGAATGGACACGATGGCGATATGTACTAAGGCGTTGGTGGTATGCATGCTTTCAAGCCATGCTAACCCTAGTTTCTGCTGGGTTTGTTAGTTGGCGAGTCGGACAGTTACTCACCGCTGCTCGGTGGATCTCTCCAGTTACTCTGGTTTCCTTCACCCGTAAAACTGTCCGACGTGATATGATCTCGATGAATAAATAAATAAATAGGGTCAATAACTGTAGTAAAATTCGACACACAGGGATACTAATATTCGCTTGACGCCATAAAACACGACGCTCGCGCAAACTGCTGTAATTCGGAATACTGGAACTCTCCCAGTACACACATGGATCAGCCGATAGTCGACTGCGGTCTCATCGATGACGTAAAATGAATAAACAGCGGATGCAAATTTCACTTATCGTCTGCCATCGAGAATCAAATGTATCATTAGAAATTTAGATTATTATGAAAATCAACCACAAGGGACTTGAAGGGAGTGTATCATACAGATGATTAGGTAAGAGATTTTAAAGAAGTCGAGATTCTGGACTAAACCTAGCCATTTTGATATGCCATGTTTGTGTTTTCGGCCCTGCATTGTCTTTCTGATTTGGGTGAATGATAGGATTATTTAAGTGAAGCAGAATTGTTCGAATGACGTGAAAGGGTTGTGTCAACAGACTTCAGTACTAATGTTCCTATTAAATTATTGCTGTTCAGAACTTTGACCGCAGAGGCGATCTTTTTCTCAATCAGACAATATGTACGCTGTTTGGTCGCGACAATTTTACATTGGTACATCGATATTTCTTTCAAACAATATTGCCAAATCAAAATTGAAGCAAGACTGACAAACGGAAGCAGATTCCCAAATGCAGTGCTTTCGTGTCTCAATTCGTCAAGTGAGATTCTTGTTGTAGACGCAAAGCGGACGAAGAATTCTGCCCGAATCGTCACCCGGTCGCGATCTGGTCGTTATCCTGTGTCTGTTTTTTTTGTAAAGACAGTGCTGTGAACGAGGTTTTTCTGAAGATTCACAGGGACGGTTCAAAACTAGATTGTCCATTCCTTGTAAATTTAAACATGGTGAATCAGTCAAAAATCCCATAAATATCCTGCTAAAAGACTAGCCACGGACTCTACTATTCTTGATGCTTATAAATTCCCCCTTTACTCTAGAACAATAACCCAGTTTAACCTTCTACCTACAACTACAATTAAAACTAGAAGTCCTGTCACGAACTGTGCGCTTATCTAGGTTCAATTGCGCGTAGGAATTGCGCGCAATTGCTATATCGAATGGCACCCAAAGCGCGGCAGGTTCTCCTGGTTACTCACAGCAAACGCAGGCAATGTTTTTGCCAATGGACCTCCGAGTTACCCGGAGGTCCATTGGCTGAAACATTGCTTGTGCACAGGCCATATCTGCAGAATATGATAGCCCTACTATGGTCACAGTGCGTAGATTAACGCGCAGATCGACGTGCTATTTGTGCGCATTTTATGACAGGACTTCTAGTTTTAACTGTACTATCTAGTTGAAACTTTTAGTCTGAGATTTGTAAAATATATATGTCGCCTTTGTCAAGCATGAATTTCACCACCATAGTGATGGGCCCGAGCCACAGAACTGAAAAGTGTAAGGTTGTTCAGATGTTGGCCCCGACAGGAGCGATCCCCTGTTTCTGACACCCAATAGCTCAGCCATAAATGCTCTCCCACCAGACCAAATGAGCTAACGACACCTCCCCCCCTCCATCCCCCGACACACACAAAGGGTTGCAATTAACTCCGAGTGTATGTAAATTCACATTTACAACACGACTCCAGACCGATATTTGTGAATTGACAATTCGTGAACTTTTTGATATTGTTATTAGTTGTGATTCGTAATTGTTCACAGAGCTCGGGGAGGAGGGGGGTGTCTGAAAAACCTTGCAGTACACGATGCCGGGGGTCGGTGGGTGGTAAAACGGCTCAAAAACACATTTTTTCCAATCCCTTCAGGGGAGGTCAGGGACAAAATGCGTGAACGTAGGTGGAAAGTTTTATTTTGCAGAGCTTTTTATCCACCCACCCTTTCCTACATATGTTTCCATGACATTTTTAGGGACCCACCCCCTTATACATTTTGTATACAAAACTTCGGCACTCGAACACCGACTGGAAATGCGTAATGCACACTAATTCAATGCATGTTTTTATATCTTCAAACATGTTTCCATTTACTCTATTAGATGCATTTTTCAAGACTTACCAGATTCATATCAGTTCACAAAGACACATAATATATTGCATGAACCCTGTGTTGGCCCGAGTATAATAGATCCACAGCCAGGTTGTTAACCCTTTACCCAACGTAACGGACAAAACGGGCAGCGCTATTCTCAAAAATCGCCAATTAATTTTCATTATTTTTTTCATTTTTTGTCTCAAAAACATAGGTTATGACCCCTCGTTGGAACGAGCTCGTCGAGCTCGTTCCAACGAGGGGTCATAACCTATGTTTTTGAGACAAAAAATGAAAAAAATTAGTTATTCAAGAATTATTTTTGCAAGTGTCGTCTGCTTTTCACGTTAGGTAAAGGGTTAATGCACAGCAGCATCGATAGCCTAGCTGTTCAAAGAGACATTTCACTATACTGATGTAGCAAATTCTATGAAATTTGTTTTATCCTTATAGTGAGGTCTCTGAGTGGAAAGCTTGTTAGTTCCTATCCAGTGGTTGGTGGATTCCTTATGTCATCCATTGGATATGTTTGAGTAATTCTACCTTCATCTTGGGAACTAACAACGTTGTGATAGAGGCATCATATAGCCATAGTTGTTGAAATTGATGTAAATCCCCAGTCAAATCAGACCGGGCAAACTAAACGTATAGCTTAATATTCTTGCAAATCTAGTATCTCGGTGTTTACATTGCAAATGGAACTCAATTATTCTTTTTCCCAGAAACTTTTGATTTCAAATCAAATTTAAATAAGCTTTCCCTAGTATTGATATTCTGATATGCGGTGATATGCACTTCGATTAGTCTATTTTCTGTAAATCATGGCATATACAGGCATATGTGAGCACTGTGCCCATAATTAATTTCCTACTGCTTGTACCGTAACCGTGTAAATGTTGCTAATTTTGGTTTCGTAAAAGGAAACTTGTTTTTGTTCTGACTCTAGAAGAGCAACCCTTGTCTTTTTGTTTTGGTTATAGCAACTGCATAGCAGGAGAGCTATCAAAAAGACTTTTTTGTTTTTGTTAAATCAGACTTTTTTTGTTTTTGTTGAAATAAAAGTTAATATTTTCATTTTGAAAAACCAATCCCACCTGGCTATTATGACTCATCATACAGTATTATATATACTATGCTTTTGAAGGATATTCCATTGGGGCTGCTCGGTATATCGATAAACCGATATATGCCGGTATTCAAACCAATATCGACTGAATACAGGTGTGATTACAAAAATATCGGTTTATCGTCATTATTCATTTACCCTCAATTTAATTTTCAAGATGTCTTGAGTTTTTTAACTGTAGCTCCGAATGAATAATATTATCCCTTTATCCAAGGATCGTCTGCTTGAGCCCTCGTAATATACAAATTCAGCAGTTGAAAAAATAATTTTCAAAAGTTTCAACAAAACTATATCATGTGACCCCTCATTGGAACGAGCTCGTTGAGCTCGTTCCAATGAGAGGTCACAGGATATAGTTTGGTTGAAATCTTTGGTTAAACTCTGATAAACTAATTTTGAATATAATAAATTTTGATATCGTCTGCGATGAGTAAAGGTTTTTCGAACTGCGTCATCAAGGCATGCTAATTCGTTCCGACTGCGATGCCTCGAGTCTCGATTGTGGTACTTGCTCATATATCTGCACAGTTTTCGATATACTGGTATACCGTGGTATTTTTTTGAATATCGGTACCGGTGTTCAGTTTTGAATATCGTGCAGCCCTATATTCCATAAAACAAACCCTCGAATATGAATGAATTATGCTGTCAGTAGATATTTTAGTCGACTTTTGTTCCGTTCTATATCGGACCCCCACTCCATCCTCAAGTCAGTTTTTGATGAAATTCTCTAATAGTTTTCGCAGTAAGGGGGTTACGTTTGTTAATATTGCTTCTAAATAGGCTTTTATGGTCAACTGGTGACATTTTGTTACTGTTTGGGACACAAAAGATGCCATAATAGTGAAAAGGGGAACAAAATTACATTAACTGTTTACACACATTTTTTTTGCACTTGACCACCCACCCATTCCCATCTACAGTACGTGGAGAGTGGATTATCACTAAATCACTCGCAGAGTGGAGATTCCACCCAAGCAATAATTGCAAATTTGTTGCAAAGCATAACCATCACAAGCAATGTTTCAGCCCATGGACCTCCGGGTTAAACCCGGAGGTCCATTGGCTGAAACATTGCTTGTGTTTTTTTGTCGATATGTACAAAATTTGAAAGTTATAGCTTGGGTGATAACTCCACTCCACGGGTGATTTAGTAATAATCCACTTTCCACGTACTGTATGTTCACGTAATATTTTCCGCCCCCACCTCCCTGACCCCTTGCAATTTTGATTTTTTTCGTGGTGCCATTTTATGACAAACTAAACACTTTAAAATGATTTAGAGTAATATACACACGCTATAGGGCTGTAAAGGGGTTGCATTGATGGGTATATTGAGCTATCTGGCCCAGTGCTGGGCCCATGATCTTTTTGAACCAACAGTCTGTTCGGCCTTGAGTGTCTTGATTTCTATAATTGCACATCCTATTTGTGTATTTAAACAGATTTAAACATTTCTTAAAATCACAGATAATCAAAACTCGTTTAGGTTCCTCATAGTTCTTAAGAAATAAAGACTTTAAGTATATGTAAATTATTTTTTTAACATACATCCAGAATCAAGATACAACTTACAGTAGAACAAATGGTTCATATAACAATTGCACTAATCAGTGTTAAAATAAAAAATAAAATTAATGAGAAATTAAAACAAAGCTCTCATGTCCCATTTGGATAAAATAGTCACAACTTGAAGGGCCAACGCAGGTTCATGTGTCAAAAAATGGTTTCTACAAAACCAATCGCATGACCTTCGGATCCCTGTGTGAAAATACCTCTGTAAAATCTCGGGGTCACATAAGAAATGCACAGAAACTCTAGAAAATGGTCCCCAACAACAGTGGAAAAGTACTAAAAATGATGTTGAGAGGGGTGGGTGTCCAAAATATGTCTGATTTTTCATTTTTTTTTTGCAGGACATGGGGTGGGTGTTCAAAATGACCGGACAAAATATGAGAAAAATAAGAAACATCATTAACATCTTGCGATTTAGGGATGGGTGCGTGTTATGGAAGGCCAAATGCAAAGAAACGGCATCGTGCACTGCAATTTTTTTCTACAGCCACCCCCCCCCCCCGCCCCCCGCATGGCGCTTGTATTTATTATAAGATTTACCTGCGGATCGTTTGCTCGTTTGCCTTAACATTCGTTGCAACTGGCACAGATTACTGTTATAATGGTAAATGGTCCCAGCTATTAAACACAGGCATGAATGGAAGATCTGTGACGATGCAGCTGCTGGAATTTAATTTTACATCACCATTGTCAAGCAGGAATTTCGCGAGGCATTGTGCTGAGAGCGAGCCAGTGAACTGAAAACTATAAAGATTTTTCGGAAGTTAGCCACGGCAGGAGTCGATCCTAGGTCTTTGACACGCAGCCGCCTAGCCATAAATGCTCTAACATCATTCCAAATGAGGCTTAATATGTTAACTAGACAGTACGTGGAAAGTGGATTGTAACTAAATCACCCGGGGAGTGAAGTTATCACCCAAAGTATCACTTTCAAATGCTGTACATGTGGACAAAAAATACAAGCAATGTTTCAGCCAATGGACCTCCGGGTATAACCCGGAGGTCCATTGGCAGGAACTTTGCTTGTGCTTGTATAATGCTTTGCAACAAATTTGCAATTATTGCTTGTGTGGAATCTCCACTCTGTGGGTGATTTAGTGATAATACATTATCCACGTACTGTATATTTGTTTATTAGTTTCTCATGTTCCCACTAGTATGATGAGTAAGTGTTGAAGTACAGAACAGGGAGGGTGGATTCCTACAAAATCACTGTGTGGGTTTTTTTCCACTCAACTACTATTTACAAATTCTTTGAACATTTACGGGAGAAACAATAGCACTTGTTTGAAATGGATCACTGGTGCACCCCAATGATCCATGAGCTGATTGCTTGCTGGTGTTTCTGGGAGTGTGTTCTCAGACACTGTTAATATTTATCAAATGGAAAAAACTATCCCACCATGACGTTTTCTGATAGTCTACTCTCTCTGTACTTTGAAATGTAACCCGTCGTGGGACATAGTTAAAAATAACTCTGCTCACTGTTTGCGTCGGTAAGCTAGACCGTTAAAATAGTACTTAACATGTACCAAGCAGTCATTTCCAGTTTTTTCTCTAGATTGGAAGCAATGATGAATAAAAGAGTGTTTGGCTCCATTTGAATGACAAATGAAAGAAGGCAACGCGTTCGTAGTATAATTATGAGAAAGATAATATGCATTGTTTTCATATTATCATCGCCAATAGAAGACATAATGGTATAATGTTGAAATACATAGCACATTTAGAACAATCATTACCTTTGCAACACATTCCGATGCACTGTAATTGAATGTCTGATTACTTTCATCAACAGACCTCCACGAATTGCTGGAGATCGTCTGGGTGCCATGACCAGATAGAAACAAAGAGAATTCATTTATCGACTTTCTCCGTCGTGCTGAAATGCCGACATAATCTCACCTAATATGAATAAGCAGACAACCTTTACGCTCAACCCCGAAAGAACCGCCGTTTGTCATTTTATTTTGCTTTAATGATGTACTTGTTTGGCCTTATAGGAATGGAATGGGGTATATGAAAATACCAGCGTAATTCAATATAGCCAACATTCAAAGGATTCACAATATACTTATTCATGAAAGGACAATCATTGCCTTTGAACGTATTCTTTCTGCACTACGTTGCCGACAAAACTTTAGAAGTTACTTCAACCCCGAAAGGTGAAGCAGTGCTTGTTTACTATGGTAAGCACGCGTTATTTTACTGGTAAATGGGCAACATGGCTATAAACGATTGCCGAAACAGACTTTATGTCCATGTTGCGGCCATGAATAGCCAGTGGGCAGAAATATCGTTCACCGAGTTCTAATGTGTTCTGTGTGCTTATTCAATACGTAATTGGAAAACAAAGCGTGCTCGTGTGAGTGGACGAAAGTGGCAGACTATCGGTATGTCGTCAGTCCATGACTGACTGGCGCTTTATGCGAGCAACTTACTGATCACGATCATTTCATCGACTTTGGAACTAAATAAAGAACGACTTCAAAAACGATGGGCATGTGTTTGTTCATTACAAATCATTGGAGGGTGTCGGTGCGTCCCAATAATTTGCAATAAACAAACATCAATAAGCAATGCTAAAGCTTTGAACCAAATAAGGTCTCCTTACGATCGGATGTCCGGTCAAATCCGAAATTATTACTGCAATATTCACTCGTTGACGCACAGTGTTTTAACGGTTCTGTTTGTTATGAAATGGCAACAAGTTAGCGCCAGGCCTAATCAGATTTACTGCATTGGTAACGGCTCAATGGATTACCAGTCAACATTTACAGAGGGAGCTGACTAGTACTAGCACCCAATTTCACTAGTCGCAGTTACGTAAAACTCTTGCGTTTTAAATTACTTCTTACGATACGACTATTTCATTAACTGGTGACATCAGAAACTAAATTAAGAACGATTTCAAGATAAATGGACATGGATATGTTTATTTCAAACCATTGGAGTGCACGTGGCAGCTGGCATGAAACAGCACTCAAATCCACTGGCAGTATTTACACACAGTAGTCTTGCCTTTTATGAGGCTCGTGTTCTCGTAAATGTCTTTGAGCTGCCACTTTGTGGGACCTGACCTATGCCGCATTATAGCTGGCAATTTGTGGGACCTATCTTATGCCACATTACATGCCAAATATAGGAATAGTCTCAGAATTTTCTAAGAAATGTTTGAAGAATACAATAGATAGTTGGTAGAATTCCCTTAGGACCATTAAGGATTATTGGTCTATTGACTAATGTTTGGCTTTTATGACTCAATATCCTATCTCGATGGTTTCTTCTCTGAGAAATTGTATCATTTTATCATTTGCTACTAAAACGTGTCTTCTTATCTGAACTATATTTGAAGACCATATCTTCATCATATTAACCCTTTATCTAACGCTAGTAGAAGACAACACTTGTAAAAAAAGGTTCTTGTATAACAAGGAATTCTCACTCTTCGCCTCCAAAACCCAGGCTGTGACCAATCATTGGAAGGAGCACATCATGCTCATTCCAATGAGGGGTCAAACCTATGTTCCGGAGTCAAAAAATGAAAATATTAAAAATACTGAATAGCAAATTTTTGTGTATAATGCTGCCCTTATTGGGTGATCCCATGACAATGGGTTAGGCTTGACAATAGCTGTAATACTAATTTCAATGAGGAGTATTATCCTTTGCTACTAAAACGTGTCTTCTTATCTGAACTATATTTGGAGACCATATCTTCATCATATTAACCCTTTATCTAACGCTAGTAGAAGACAGCACTTGTAAAAAAATGTTCTTGTATAACAAAGAATTCTCACTCTTTGCCTCCAAAACCCAGGCTGTGACCCATCATTGGAAGGAGCACATCATGCTCATTCCAATGAGGGGTCAAACCTATGTTCCGGAGGCAAAAAATGAAAATATTAAAAATACTGAATAGCAATTTTTTTGTGTATAATGCTGCCCTTATTGGGCAATCCCATTACGATGGGTTAGGCTTGACAATAGCTGTAAAACTAACTTCAGTGAGGAGTTTTATACTTTGCTACTAAAACGTGTCTTCGTATCTGAGCTATATTTGAAGACCATATCTTCATCATATTAACCCTTTATCTAACGCTAGTAGAAGACAACACTTGTAAAAAAATGTTCTTGTATAACGAATAATTCTCACTCTTTCGCCTCCAAAACCCAGGCTGTGACCCATCATTGGAAGGAGCACATCATACTCATTCCAATGAGGGGTCAAACCTATGTTCCGGAGGCAAAAAATGAAAATATTAAAAATACTGAATAGCAAATTTTTGTGTATAATGCTGCCCTTATTGGGTGATCCCATGACAATGGGTTAGGCTTGACAATAGCTGTAAAACTAACTTCAATGAGGAGTTTTATCCTTTGCTACTAAAACGTGTCTTCTTATCTGAACTATATTTGGAGACCATATCTTCATCATATTAACCCTTTATCTAACGCCAGTAGAAGACAACACTTGTAAAAAAATGTTCTTGTATAGCAAAGAATTCTCACTCTTTGCCTCCAAAACCCAGGCTGTGACCCATCATTGGAAGGAGCACATCATGCTCATTCCAATGAGGGGTCAAACCTATGTTCCGGAGGCAAAAAATGAAAATATTAAAAATACTGAATAGCAATTTTTTGTGTATAATGCTGCCCTTATTGAGCAATCCCATTACGATGGGTTAGGCTTGACAATAGCTGTAAAACTAACTTCAATGAGGAGTTTTATACTTTGCTACTAAAACGTGTCTTCGTATCTGAGCTATATTTGAAGACCATATCTTCATCATATTAACCCTTTATCTAACGCTAGTAGAAGACAACACTTGTAAAAAAATGTTCTTGTATAACAAAGAATTCTCACTCTTTGCCTCCAAAACCCAGGCTGTGACCCATCATTGGAAGGAGCACATCATGCTCATTCCAATGAGGGGTCAAACCTATGTTCCGGAGGCAAAAAATGAAAATATTAAAAATACTGAATAGCAATTTTTTGTGTATAATGCTGCCCTTATTGAGCAATCCCATTACGATGGGTTAGGCTTGACAATAGCTGTAAAACTAACTTCAATGAGGAGTTTTATACTTTGCTACTAAAACGTGTCTTCGTATCTGAGCTATATTTGAAGACCATATCTTCATCATATTAACCCTTTATCTAACGCTAGTAGAAGACAACACTTGTAAAAAAATGTTCTTGTATAACAAAGAATTCTCACTCTTTGCCTCCAAAACCCAGGCTGTGACCAATCATTGGAAGGAGCACATCATGCTCATTCCAATGAGGGGTCAAACCTATGTTCCGGAGGCAAAAAATGAAAATATTAAAAATACTGAATAGCAATTTTTTGTGTATAATGCTGCCCTTATTGAGCAATCCCATTACGATGGGTTAGGCTTGACAATAGCTGTAAAACTAACTTCAATGAGGAGTTTTATACTTTGCTACTAGAACGTGTCTTTGTATCTGAACTATATTTGAAGACCATATCTTCATCATATTAACCCTTTATATAACGCTAGTAGACGACAACACTTGTAAAAAAAATGTTCTTGTATAACAAAGAATTCTCACTCTTTGCCTCCAAAACCCAGGCTGTGACCCATCATTGGAAGGAGCACATCATACTCATTCCAATGAGGGGTCAAACCTATGTTCCGGAGGCAAAAAATGAAAATATTAAAAATACTGAATAGCAATTTTTTGTATATAATGCTGCCCTTATTGAGCAATCACATTACGATGGGATAGGCTTGACAATAGCTGTAAAACTAACTTCAACGAGGAGTTTTATACTTTGCTACTAAAACGTGTCTTTGTATCTGAGCTATATTTGAAGACCATATCTTCATCATATTAACCCTGTATCTAACGCTAGTAGACGACAACACTTGTAAAAAAATGTTCTTGTATAACAAAGAATTCTCACTCTTTGCCTCCAAAACCCAGGCCGTGACCCATCATTGGAAGGAGCACATCATGCTCATTCCAATGATGGGTCAAACCTATGTTCCAGAGGCAAAAAATGAAAATATTAAAAATACTGAATAGCAATTTTTTGTGTATAATGCTGCCCTTATTGAGCAATCCCATTACGATGGGTTAGGCTTGACAATAGCTGTAAAACTAACTTCAATGAGGAGTTTTATACTTTGCTACTAAAACGTGTCTTCGTATCTGAGCTATAATTGGAGACCATATCTTCATCATATTAACCCTTTATCTAACGCTAGTAGAAGACAACACTTGTAAAAAAATGTTCTTGTATAACAAAGAATTCTCACTCTTTGCCTCCAAAACCCAGGCTGTGACCCATCATTGGAAGGAGCACATCATGCTCATTCCAATGAGGGGTCAAACCCATGTTCCGGAGGCAAAAAATGAAAATATTAAAAATACTGAATAGCAATTTTTTGTGTATAATGCTGCCCTTATTGAGCAATCCCATTACGATGGGTTAGGCTTGACAATAGCTGTAAAACTAACTTCAATGAGGAGTTTTATACTTTGCTACTAAAACGTGTCTTCTTATCTGAACTATATTTGGAGACCATATCTTCATCATATTAACCCTTTATCTAACGCTAGTAGAAGACAACACTTGTAAAAAAAAGTTCTTGTATAACGAATAATTCTCACTCTTTGCCTCCAAAACCCAGGCTGTGACCCTGTGATCTAGAGACAATATCCAATGTACTTGGGGATTTTATATTTGGATTTGAGACTTTCATCCACGTGTTCAATATCATGTACCCTAGAGGCTACCCGAGATAACGAATTTGTCCCCCTTCCAATCATAGAATATTAAATGAAGGTAGCCCAACATTCTAATCAGTTCCCCCACGTCGAAGTGAACCATGCAGCTGAGGTCAAGATCATTCTGGGTACCTGGATGTGGTATGGGACAAACGAGAAACAACGGCGGCGCGAACTCCTACCACCTGAATGTCTTAAAAAATCCGACGCCATTGCCATTTGTATTGGAGACTTTAGGCAACGAAAAACATCCAGCAACAGCACTAGTACGAATAAGAGAGAGTTTCTAAAATTGATGTTCTGAAATAATCGGTCAGTGCGCAGACCTGAAAGAATTTATCTATTTCTGGACAAACATGGACACGTGCTAGTATTATTTACTGGATGGTGGATTTATAATTCCTATAATTTCCCTGTGTATGTGTCACTTTTTATAGTAATTTACGCCCGAACACTGATGGACATCTTTTGTTTTGTAAGTTAGGAATCCAGTCTAGAAACAGTATTTGCCAAATGATTCCGTCCGTGATCTACCCAGAAAGATAATGAGAAAAATATCACACTGTGTTGAGATATGTGTTTTCTTTCTGTCTGAAAAAAGCTGGAAATTACGCGACAAAGCTTGATAAGCTACTCTCTGTCATAATTTCTTTAGACCTTTTCTATAAAAAGGGGAAGATCGTTCGTTTCCATAACGAAACATGATAGAGTCGATCTACTTATCCGAAAGCACGTGTTTTGCTATTTATAGGACATTACATCACTATTTTATTACGAATGCAGTTTGTTTGTTTGTTTGTTTATTGGGGTTAACAGCACTTTCAAAAGTTGATCACATTGTGTCGTACGTACAGTTGTGCGGGTGAAGGAAGCCGGAGTATGCAGAGAGAACCACAGAGCATCGGCAAGCAGTTGTCAAACCCTCCAACTCACTGACTCTGCAGATTTAGCAGTGGCTGAATGCTGAATGCGAGTGCACCATCGACGTGCAAAACGCCTTAGTACATAACGGCACCGTGCCCCCACATGCGCATTTGGGATGAAGTGTCTTGCCCAAAGACACAAAGCTGTTACCACCTGTCAAGATCGAATTGTCGACCTTTCGGTTTATAGTCCAATGCATTAACCACTGAGTCACCATGCTGCGGTGACGTTTAGATCCCTGTTATTTAATGACGCTAGACTGTTAACAGAATGGCAATCGTCTGACTTTTATCACAACAGTAAACATAATGATAGACGCTGAAGTAGAAACAGGTATGGAACAATTAACCCTTTACCTAACCTGAAAAGCAGACGACACTTGCAAAAATAATTCTTGAATAACTAATTTTTTCATTTTTTTGTCTCAAAAACATAGGTTATGACCCCTCGTTGGAACGAGCTCGTTCCAACGAGGGGGCATAACCTATGTTTTTGAGACAAAAAATGAAAAAAATAATGAAACTTAATTGGCATTTTTGAGAATAGCGATGGCCGGTTTTGGCCGTTACGTTAGGTAAAGGGTTAACCAAGCCTGATGTCAAAATTTCAAGCTCTTTTTTCCATAATACAAATAGGAATTTAACCAATTCAAACGTGTTTGACAGAGCTCATTGAGCTCTGCCAAACAAGATTAAAGTAATTAAAATTCTTGTTGCATTATGGCAAAAATCTGCAGTTTAAAACTTCGGCAATCTGACATCAGTGTACAGAGTGCTAAATTAAACCATTCCTCCCACATGAATGTTTATAATCACAACAAAGTAACTACTTTTGGTCTGTAAATACGATACCATTAGAGAGTCAATATCTCACAAAGAGAAGCATACTCTGTTTATCAAAGAAGAATATTAATTTCACAAGAGTCGCATTAAAGGGGAATTAGCGCAGTAATTCTGGTTGCTGGCTTAATTTTCAAAATTGTTTGTATTCTTGAATAAATCGCAAATAAGCACCAATTAGATCAATAGAGTGTAGTTAAGCATATGGTGCCATTGAGTCTTACCCTATTTACCAAATCCCGCGAAGAAACCCAATAACATTTTCTCAAAAGTCCACTGTTCTTATAATGTATCAGTCTGTTAACCCTGGGTCTTGATTTAGGGCCCCCAACGGCTGTTGGAGAGATAGTCAGGGTTTTGGGTGGGTAAAAATTTCCGTTTTATAGATCATCGATGACTGAAGGTCACCTGCGACTGCTGCACGCAAAAGCTGGAGAGGGCGTGAGTGAGGTTTCCTTTCTCGTTGGTGGGGTTCCAGGGGACACAAGAAAATATTTTGAAATTTCAAGCCCCTAGGAGTGAATCTTTGGCTTCAATATTCTTTTTATATAATTTAAATGAGTAAATTTATTTTGTTGACTGAAATAAACTGTAGATGATTTTCTGCGGTATTGATAATCCATGTTTACCTTGTCCAAACGTGGACCCGAATGCCCCAATAAAAAAAAATTACATCAGGGCCTTTGAATCCAAGTTTCGAATAATATTTACTATTAATAGACCTTTCTTAAAATTTGGCGTATATTGGCACTTTACCCCTATAACCCCCTTCCACGTGGATACACTACTGGTTGTGCTGATTTGCTGCGTTACTTGATAATATGCTGACTTAACAGTCAGTGCCGTTGTGGCATTATCTAAATTTTTTAATCTCCCCTTCTTACCTCATCCGGGGTCGTCTGTTTTCTTTCTCAACAGCGTCTTATCATTTAATTCTCAGCATTATAAATATAATAAATATACGCGTGTATTATAAGTTATGGGGCTTTCAGGGGGCGGATATGGTGTGATATAAGGCGAAGTGAGATCAATATTAGGCGAGGCCTCGCCTAATATTGATCTCACTTCGCCTTATATCACACCACATCCGTCCCCTGAAAGCCCCATAACGTATTTATTATGCCAGTCCTTTGAAAGAGACACAACCATAAGTGTAATTTATGTTCGATATCGATCAACCTTTAAGTTCAATCATTCAAATAAAAAAAAAACAGACGATAAAATTTACAGTCCAGGGGGAGTAACTCGAAACTACTTGCATGACCTGAGAAAGGCAGATTATCCGGGTAAGGATTCTCGCTTGAGTTTGTCTCAGACAGTGCCAGTTGGCTTCTATACATGTCGTTTTAGTGGTTTATTTGTTGTATTTATTTACATTTGTTTATTAACATTTCACAAAGACTGGAAGAAACGTATTATATTTGTACGTTGCTCAACAGACACACACGCGACATTATTTGTTGTTCGTTGAACACGCTAAATTCGGAAAAACATCGAAGCGAGCGTTGGATGTCAAAACAAAATGTCGGAACTGACCGTATATAAGCTCTATATACGGTCAGCTCGATGATACACAGTCTCATATACGGTCACTAGATATTGAAGCTGATTGGTCAATAACAATTACTGGCATAATAATAATTTATATAGTTACATGTATCTATTTATAAAGCTTATTCTTTGATTATTCATATATTGCTAATTGTATAGTATATTTCGTGGGGGTTTAAGATGCTGTAGAAGTAAAGAAAATGAGTTTACTTTGAAATTCCCAAGTCTGATATTCCAAAAACATAAATTAAATATACACAAATCATGCATCAAAATGAAGGTTGTGATGTAAGAACACGAAAAATATATGCAATCACCTCACAGAAATGACAACAGGCACCAATGGTTCCTGGAAGTCTGTCATCGTATTCGTACCAGAACTTATAATAAAATAATATTTCTCGAGAAAAAACTTTTGATGTATAATTTGTGTGTTTAGCACGTATAACCCAGTTCGTTTTGTTATTTATAACCAATAAATTATTTTTAGTTTAATCTGACAATATATTCCACTTTGTGTGACACTGCAGTTTAATAAGTTATCCAAATTTAAAATGAAACAGGATGAATAATTTAATTTTAAAATATGAATATGTGTACATTTGTAAATACACCTCATCATCACGCGGGTATTGTTTGCAGATTTTGTTCAACTAATCTGCTTTCACGCAATGGAACACCCTTAACCCTTTGAACTCTAGTGGTATCTTCCATGCCAGTTCAATGGCAGCAATTAGAAGAGTCCATATTCATTATGTGTGGTAGACCAATCAATATTTTCAACGTGCAGCCTCGGGCCGCACGTTGGAATTACTGATTGGTCTACCCCACAATATTTACTGAACAAACATCCTATATAATGACGTTAAGGCATATCAAGTTCCTGGCCGAAAAAGGGTCGCTGGGATTCAAAGGGTTAAGCTTTGTCGGGTTTACATTGGAGAATAGGATCAATAGCAACAACCAGAATACCAGAATACTTATTGATATAACTTAGTATGTTCCCTTTTCCATAAAGAGGTACAAAATAAAAATAATATTAGTTATCCGAGTGTTTTCCAGAGTGTATGAGGATTTACGCCGGTTTGGGAACTCATATATCCTGACGCGAAGAATGAAATGAAAGCGGCAATTATTTATAACGTTTTAAATGAGTTTTCCTCCGAAGATACCAAAAATTAACAGACATGCGTTGTCTCCTGTTAATAAAGCATCTTTTACTTGAAAAAGTATGCTATTAAAATGAAAAGGCCCCGTGAATCGCGCGTTTCTTTTTCCATTTCGTTTCGGCGATAAAAATTGACAACGGAAGTACCGCCCACCGGTGCTCATGTAAACAAAAAGAGATTCGTACGTGTGTACGTCTGCTGCGCAGTAAAATCGAGAGAACAAATAATAACGACTCTTAATAATCTGACGATCATGGTATGAATAAAATATATCCAAAGGAGCTTGGTGTACCAAATATTCACCACTCGTGGTGAGGGGGTGTTACCCGCGCGCCGAAAACTCGCGGTTAATACCACTTCACCACGAGTGGTGACCATTTGGTACACCAAGCTGCTATGGGTATATTCTATATATACTATTAAACAAAGTAGCCGATATCCAAACTGATGTTGATATTTTCGGAAAATGGTATTGGATACGCGTGATTGGACACAACAATATGTTACCAAGTTTAGTGTGGATCATGAATGTCACCGGCCCACGAAAACGTCGTGCAGGTTTTTCGCACGAGCGCCGCCTTTACGTCTTCGGGGTTTGAAATTTTCATTTGTACTGGACGGGCTTTTTTGGAAATCCATCGTTCTTTTCTTGGTATAAACTCGTCCATCAATAGTTTCTGGTCAAAACGTAACTTTTGAGGTATGCGAAGACTGACACGTGACGAACATTTACGTGCCGTTGGCATGTTGGAAGCTGATAACAGGCAGACTGACGTGGCTCAAGTTTTCAACGTTACTCAATCGGTGACTAGCAGGTTGTGGTCACGCTACCGTTATACAGGCGATGTTGAAGACAGGTCGTCCAAAGGCGACAACTGCTAACCAGGATCGTTTCATCCGAACCACAGCATTACGTGACCGTCATCAAAGTGCCTCAGAAATTGGACGTCAGCTGCACCGAGCGACAAATCTGCGAGCCAGTGGTCAGACTATTCGAAATCGCCTACACAGCTGGAATTTGTACGATCGACGATCTCGAATAATTCCAAGTTTGACTGAATGTCACATCGCAGTAAGGCGTAATTGGTGTAGAGCACGACAGCGCTGGGACAATCGTCGGTGGAGCAACGTCATGTTTTCCGATGAATCGAGGTTCACTCTCGACTTCCACGACCGGCGAAACAGAGTGTGGCGGCGGCGGAACGAACGATACCATGACGTAACCGTTAGGCAGCACAATTGTTTTAGTGATGGATCGGTTATGGTGTTGGGAGGCATAACCATAACAAGCAAAACTGCATTACATGTCATCCAAGGGCGTGTCAGGGCCGTACTAACGTGACAACATGTTAGCAGCTCATGTGGTGCCATTTGCGCGACGTCACAGCCGTCGATTCATTTTCCAAGATGACAGTGCGAGAGCACACAGGGCCCGTTTCGCTACAGAGTTCCTCCAGGAGTAGAACATCATTACACTGCCTTGGCCAGCACTAAGTCCAGACCTTTCTCCAATTGAGCACGTCTGGAATATGCTTGGCAGGCGCATACGACAGAACTAACAGCCTCCTACCAATGTCCAGGAACTCGCGCGGCACTGCAGAAAGAACGGAATAGCATCAGTCAAGCTGATATTGGACGTTTGGTGAGGAATATGCCACGTTGGACCCGCGCTTGTCTCGCGAATCGAGGAGGATTTACAAGGTACTGAGGTCTTGGATTGAATGTGGTAAATTTTCTGACTGACCGTCTATGTCCTCTACAGCTCATTGCATGGAATGTGTGTTTGCCAGACACCTAACTATCGCTGAAATCATTCACCAGATGTCACAGTGCAATGTCTTTTTGATGAAAATATAAATATATTTCTTCATGTATCTCAGTTTTAACAAATATCCCCTACTTTTTTTTAATAGTATATAATCACTGATAATACCGCGTTCTCCGGTTTCTATGCTTGTGAAAAAAAACCGAATTACCCAAACAATAGGTGGGTGCCGTAACCGCCCATGACTATAAATACAAATAGTATAATTCCGGCGTCATTTCTAATAATATTCCATCGTTCAAGAAGGTGCTGATTGTACAGTTGCCTGTAATCTGATTTGACTTAAATGTGAAGATTAAAAAAAACCTGCCGACTTCGCGTGTCGAACAGTTTATCAGAGTTGCATCTCTAATCTGTTTTCATTTGATTATTTTTAATATCTCAGATGCAGCGCATTAGGTATTATTAATTCAGCGGTTAATCCACTCTGCAACTGGTTTTCTGAGTACTGTGCTCTTTGTGACCTCCAATTTACATTGGACAGGGAGGGAGATAACCACTAAATTTCATGATATCAAGTACTTCTGTTGATTAAAGATTTGCCACGAAACGCATCATACTTGGGTTGCAGTAGGATTTAAATTAGCAAATTAAACCTGCATCGCGTTTTTTTTCACTCTCAACATGAAAACAATAATTATCGCACATTTTCCAGCGTATTGGTGTTCTTTTGAAGGGGAGTCATACCCTCAATGCCTTTTAAAAACAGGTCAGATTATCTACTATTGCTCCGGTGTTATGTGAGGGTTCCTGCAGGCAAGGGACTTATAAAATTCAAGGCCACTCATCACCGTTTCTCAATATTTCAACATTTTTTAAGCCGCTGCAATAGCCAAATTCGGTGATTTCCAAGGTTCTGCCTTCACTAGTCCTGACCCCTTCCCCCACTTTCCAAAAAGGAATTGATAGGATGGGGTAATAGCCGGGGTGGGGGGGGGGGTCCTTGTTAGGACTATGCCTTCACTAACTATAGCATATAAAACTATCTAGTTATGATTACGTGCTTCAGAATTTTTATTTCATGAATATTCAAGGTTTTTCAAGGCCTCCTGAAACATTTTCTAGGATTTCAAGGCCTTGCATGAACCTTAGTTAAATTCAATGCCATTCCTTCAATACAAGACCGCTTGGGAACCCTGTATGTTCTGAAAATATGATCCGTCATTGATTAACCACAACAATCGAATTTGTATCTATACAGTATTGTGATAACAAAATGGCCATTCTCGCACAAGCCCGAAACCCAGGATTTAAAAAATTTCCGACATCGCGAAGCGAGTGTTAAAATTATCCGACAGTGATACGGGGTCGTTGACCGTCGGTATGACCTTGAAACCTAACTCAGTATACTTCCTTATCTTTTTGCCTAAAGAATCGGCGGCATCCTCCGGCATAATTTACAAAATTAAGCAGTTGGAATTTTTTTTCAAAACATTTCAACAACGCCATATCATGTGACCCCTCACTGAGGGGGAGGGGGGGGGGGGGGGGTCACGTGATATTTTTTAAAATTCTTTTTTGAAAATATTAAAAGAAAAATTATTAAATAACAAATTTTGATGTCGTATGCGTTGTGTAAAGGGTTAAAATGGTAATTTTTTCAATTTAGCAGCTTTCGGAGAAAATGTTGGTATTCGAACGACCCGCACGTTTTTCGACGGACAACAAACTTTTCAGACACACATGGTCCTGCGACACTTCCACAAACCTCGGGCCTATTCTCGCGACTGGATGATGGTCTGTTCGCGAAACATTTACACCAGTTGAACGAGGTTCACAAATAAAATATTGCGAAATTAAGACTTTGAACAGTGAAAAACAAACGAAAATAACTCGTGAGTTGCAATGTTGTTGCATTTCTTTTCCAACCGGTGAGACTAAAAGCACCGTGGACATGGAATTTCGACCAGATGATGACACAGTCCTGATCCGGACGAAATTCAATGCCCGTTTTTTTGTGAATACACTACTGTACGTTTATGTACAGATCTACAAGGATGGCGTGAAAACAGCAGTGCAATGCAATATCTTTAGAACACCGTACGTGGAATTATAGGAATTATATGAACATATTCTTTCTTGTAACCCTGTGGCGTGGAATAAAGGAAATGCGAACGAGACGAAGGTGAAAACATTTCTCGGGGAACTCTGTCTGAACAAGATTCAGTAACGGTTATTTATTTACCATCTCGGTAATTTTCAGTTTCCAATTCTGAACGACCAGATAAGGTTCACGTTAAGGTGCGATTTCAAAATGCGCATTTTCAACATTAAAACCAAAATTAGTACTACCTCGCTCTCTTTTGTAATAAATTACTTCAACTTTGCCTAAAAAATAATGTTCCCATAAAACAAATAATATGAAGGCATGTCGTAAATAAACGATATGTCTATAAATAAGCTTTTCCGTTCTTTCTTCGAGCCCTTCTGTGAATTGTCCTGTTGTTTTTTCACTTCATCTTTGTAAATTGTAGCCGGTCCAGTTTTTGTTATTTCCTTTTTTGCGGCGATGGAAAATAAAACTATTTTTTTCATATTTTGCTTCAACAACTCAGCGTATGCCCCTCATTGGAACGGGCTCGTTCAAATGAGGGATCATAAGCTATGCTTTTGAGATAAACGTTAAAAAATACAATTTGCATGTCTATTTATTTTAACCCTTTACCCAACGCAGACGATATCAAAATTTATTATTTTAAATATCATTTTTTTTCAATTGTTTCAAGAAATTTCAACAAAACCATATCATGTGACCCCTCGTTGGAACGAGCTCGATGAGCTCGTCCCAACGAGGGGTCACATGATATGGTTTTGTTGAAATTTTTTGAAAAAATTATATTTTTTCAACTGCTAAATTTACATATTACGCTGGCGGATGCGGCCGATTCGTTGGGTAAAGATAGCTCTGAACGATTTTGATCGTTACCTTAGTAAAAGGATTAATAATAATAATAATAATAATAATAATTTATTTATATAGCGCTTTTCCCAGCGAAACGCTGCTCAAAAGCGCTGAAAACATAGGTGACGGTAACAATGGTATAATCAGCGGCCGAAGGCTGCTTGAAAGAGATGGGTTTTCAGAGCTTTCTTGAAGTGATCTGCATTAAGGTTCTGAGGGAGGGCGTTCCAGAGTGAGGGAGCTGCGAAAGTGAACGATCTCTTCCCTGCCGTTGATCGAATTCGCGGTACGACAAGGAGACTCTCAGAAGCTGATCTGAGATTCCTCGACGGTGTGTGTAAAAATATAAGATTCATTAAATCTATTATGTAACTCTCCCTCAGGCACAGTTCTCCCACTGTGTTGTCTGGTCCTGTCGAGTCTACAGTCTGGTATTGTACCATATCCGAATATATCATATCTCACGTGACTTCCTTGCATTCTGATTGGCTGAAAGATGATACCCTATTTCGTGTAGTTTGCATCCACAGAACTGACCAGGCACTACACCCAGACACTACACGTTTTCTATTTTTAGCACACTACTATATCAGTTTTCTTTTCATACTGGGCGAATAAAACTAATCAGGCTAAATTTAAATATCGATTCACAGAGGCACAACATCCACAAAACGACCCGGAAAGAAATCTTTGTAGAAAGTGTATCACTTTTCCATTGTTGAAGTCACATTTTTCGAGGCGTTCATTTTATTCCTTGGGAAGATGATCCATATCTCGTTTCGAAGAGAATGATCCATACCTGGGTCCAACTTTCATGAGAACGCGTCCGGATATGAAAAATCGTTTGTTTCGCTGCTCATATTATTTCGCTTCTTAATTGTATGTTTTGGGCAGTAAACGAATAAATAATGGAATTCAATTGAATATTCGGAGTTTGTATCCCGTGCTGACCCATTCGGTAATGTATATGTGTGACAAATGTGTGGAAATTATCAAACTGCGTTGTCAAATTTCGAAAATTTTAGTTTTCATTCGCGAATTGCGCGATTCTAGAATACACAGTTCCGTTTGGGGGAAATGTTTTGTTTACCCTTGCCGACCGATTCAAAATCTGTCTTCAGCTCATATCAATAATCCAAGTTAGCCGTGTTTTGGAAGAAGAAAATGTTTTTTAAAAACTACATGGTATTTTTTTTTCTATATAACGCTGGTTGGTAGGGCTGCTACCTTGGTAATACATTAACAAATCGGACAGATGTTTTTCTTGATGGGTGTTCGATATAATATAAGGATTAGTGCATGTCTTGTGGTTGACTACGCCCATATAGTGCCCAGTGAGGTGGTGTAGTTCCCTCCGCTTCGCGGCGGGAACTACACCACCTCACTGGGCACTATATGGGCGTTGTCAACTCCAAGCCATGCACTATTCCTTAAACAGTATATGTGGAGAGGTTCTGAGGTTGATGCCCACAACAGATATATAATAGGACTTCCAGGCACAACGTAACCACGTGCTACTGTAAAACCCGACATGGGGGCCTCCAATATACATAATGGGCGACGGAAAGGAGTGCCACCTAACAACACGCTCTGTGGGCTAAATATAAAGCGTAAAGATAGGTATATGACGGATCCCGAAAACACATTTGTCTCTTAAACAGACCAGCACAAATCATTCATGCGCTGCTAATTACACATGGCATTTTATGGCCATTATGTGTTCGTGTTGAACACCATAATGGTCTGTCTAATAACAGATTAAAAGAAGTAAAGCCAGTCGTCTCGTGCAGTCATTATCCATGTAATTATGTGCAGTTAATAGGTAACTATCATGAAAACAGTACATTATACATGTTCTGGACACAAACCCATATTACGTATCTGGACTGTCTACAAACATCAATATATACCGAATATACGAGACTTTCAAAGAAACTTAAAATAGAATGTTAAATTAAGACAGATCTATGGCGGCCAAGTTCAAGAGAAACAATAAAATGGAAGTTAATGTCCTCGCGATCGAATAAGAGTAGGGGCTTTGCTCGGAAAATTCATTCCAGTCTCAAGGCGTGTAAGGCTGTGAGTCGTAGGCGAGGAGCCGGGGATGCCCATGTTATAGGTTAAAGGAGGTGCCGCATCGGTGCGAAAATATAGATACGTTGTAATGTAAGGGGAGCCACAGAGCTTATATTTAGAGTAGACACAGTTACGGGCCAAGTCGGTGGCCATACATGAGTGTGGGATCAGGGGTATGAAGTACGAGCTCCGGGAGCTCACGAATATTGGTATTTAGGTAGACAGTATTACCTGTTGTAGAAGACAAGCCACACATAGATTGAGTAGGCATTGCCTGTACGAACAGTATTCTGAGATAAATGGAGGGGAGTACTTAACCCTCTAGGTGGCGACTACTTGAGTGAAAAGCGTCCAGTCAAGTGACCATACGTTAGTGGCCATGCGACGGCAATGGTAGAGTGACATTCCTTCATATGTTAGAGGAGAGACATCCAATAAATCGACAATACGTTAGTGGCCGTGCAGTGATAGAGTGCAGTTCCGGTTGTTTGTTCGTGAAAAGGCGACCACAGAGTCCAGAGACACTACATTGAGCCGTGAAGCTCAAACACCAGCGACAAGGAAGCAGCAACCAGCGAAAGGAAGGAGCAACCAGCGACAAGAGAGAACGCGGGCCCGCAACGTGACTCACAAACTGTGTGGGTGGGGGTGTAATTGACGTTTGTTTTTCTTTATTCATTGGATTTCATGTAAGTCACAAGTCGCTGTACTGTTCTATATATATTAAGTTGTTCTTTTCAGTGAATCCCTGTTGGTTGTGTTTTTGATGAAAAATCACTGTTCTCTTCAGGATACGAAGCACTCCAACAAAAACCAAACGGGCGGGTTCGAGACGGTGAAACATACGTTCACGCACGGATCCGGGCAACACTCCTGGTGTCTAGGCTGAAGACGTGGCGTGAATCTATTTCTCCCGGCAACGACACCGCCCGGTTTCCGACATGGTTCATGGGACTGTGACGACACACGAGGTCAATAGATGAGATCAATAACACGACGATCCTGTCATCCATGACACATTACTAAACCTGCAAGCTATAGGAATTGGGTGAATCCATTTTGTTTTTATAGGGAGGTTCAATAATACTTTTATCCATTCGCTGATCCCCCTTAATATTTGATTGTCCACATCTTAGTACGGCCGCTGTGGACTTTCACTTTCCACGGGTGGGCGATGTTTCCACGGACGCAATAATATAAGATTACAAACACTAATTATAGGAATAATCAACAAACATTTAATTAATGAAGCACCGGGTACAACCCTGTACTTCATTAATTAAAATTTTGCTGCTGCTGATTTTATTACCTGGTAAACGGATGCGTGGACATCACTGCCCACGCGTGGGTTACGTCCTGTCCACGAAGACTCTATTGTATGTTGTTTGTCAACCTACCATCGGATTTTCCTTAACGCAAAATTATGCGAGTCGGTATGAAAGTGTTAAGCTTTAGTCAGAAAGCGTTAAGGGTTTGAAGCCAGATGCATTAGCTTAAATGAACTTTGTCTTGGATACAATTCGAGATGACATTTCACTGCAGACAAGACTGGCTGTATATGTGTTTCTGTAGAAATTAATTCGTCATGTTTCAATCGTTCCAGAAATCGTATGCAGGGTTTTTTTTAGCTTAATTTTTCCTCGAAAGCACTGCGTACAGGGGACACAGTATTATACGCGACAAGACATAGACATCCACAACCGGAGGTAGAGGAAGTCCATTTATTATCTCGGACAATACCGTACCCCTTACATACAACTATAACACCAGAAAAGACGCCACAGAAGGGCCACACTGACTTTCCATTTTCCAAAGTTTGTCCAAGAGATGCTTCGAAACCCTGCCGATAATAGTTGGACTCCGCCTCTGGTGTCCGCCAACAAATCGCCGCTACGCACGCCGTGGGATGCTCCACATCATTGCCCATGATTTAGACGACATCATGTTGAACATGTTGGGAGAAAAATCGTCCTCGAGAAGTGTGGGAGTAGGAAGGATAGTTATGTCGATTGAAGCGAAGCAAAACGTCGGGTTTATTTACAAAATGTTGACCACGATGAAATAGTCCGGCGATTAAATATTCAAATATAGATGGGCACGTGGGCGGATAAGATAGCTCTCTCTCTCTCTCTCTCTCTCAGGTATCTCATCCAGGGCACTCGAATATCCATACCCAAGTGGTGAGAGAAAAAAGGGTTAAGTGAGATAACGGTATTTTACGTGGAAATAATTGTCTGTGACATCATTACAATCACAGATGGAGCAGTGCAGTAGGATGTGTATTTTAAAGAATGTCAGCCAAAATTATTAACCCATTACCCGACGAATCGATCGCATCTGCACGCGTAATTTATAAACTGAGCAGTAATAAAAAAGTGTTTTTTATTTAAAATTTAACAAAACCACATCATATAACCCCCTTTTTGGAACGAGCTCGACGAGCTCGTTGCAATGAGGGGGTCACATGATATGGTTTTCTTAACATTTGTGAAGAATTCAAGATATCGATATAAATGGTCAGTAGTCAAAAGTCAGTATAGCAGGCATCTGGGTCGATAATTTTGCGATTAGAAGTCACAATATACCATCTGGTCCAAATCTGGATTCCATTTGCGTTTATTGACTGGACTGGCCATCACAGTTCGGTAGATGTGTGGAGGATGTTCTCCGCTTATTAGTACACTGGAAGATTATTTCTATTTCTCACCGATGAGATCTGAAACGGTTAACCCTTTACCCAACGCAGACGAAAATTTATTATTTTAAATATCATTTTTTTTAATTTTTCCAAAAAATTTCAACAAAACCATATTATGTGACCCCTCGTTGGAACGAGCTCGACGAGCTCGTTCCAACGAGGGGTCACATAACATGGTTTTGTTGAAATTTTTGGAAACATAATATTTTTTTCAACTGCTGAATTTGTATATTACGCGGGCGGATGCGGGCGATTCGTTAGGTAAAGGGTTAAAGGGTTTTCTTGATCGATTATCACATGGATAAACCTTGATTAACCGATTAATCAGTTGCCCTTATAGGCAGCTGAATAATTGCCGTACCATTGATGATTTATAGCTTTAACCCTTTACCCAACGTAAAGGACAATATCGACCAGCTCCACATACAAAAATTTCCATTCAGATTTTATTTTGTTTTCAATTTTTGTCTCAAAAGCATAGCTTATGATCCCTCACTGGAACGAGCTCGTTCCAATGGAGGATAATAAGCTATGTTTTTAAGACAAAAATTGAAAAATTTTAGTGATACAAGAATCTATTTTGCAAGTGTTGTCTGCTACCCGCATTGGGTAAAGGTTTACTTAAGAATGACCAGTTCTAGCTACTGATACAGTATTATGATCATGCAAGTGAACAAGTATGTCACAACGTAACGTGTATGCTTTACTCCGTCTCATATAATTGATGTGAGTCAGTGTGACAATGTTCGGCTGTCTTGGAAAAAGTTTGTTCCTTTGTTAACTGGTAGAGTGCTGGAAGCCAATATTTGGGCTTTACTCTGAGGTGAAGGTACTGCAACTTGAAGGCTTCATACCCAGTAGATGTGCTTTGTATTATCTTTGAAGTGATATTATTTTGTATGTAAGGACTTGTGTTGTTATAATTTATGGGAGAGTGCCTGTAGGCACTCTACCATAAATTGTAACAAGGCAAAGATATATGAACAAATTTTGATGGCCAAAAATAATTTAGCACTCTACCAGTTAACCCAGAAAATACAGTAGTACAAAAGTAACGTTTAATCGATCAATTACTTGTTTGATCGATCAAGATGTTGATCATTGGTTAATCGATTAATCAGTTAACCGCTTCAACTATATCATCGATACATTGAATATTCTTAAATCGTTCAGCCTTCAGAAAGGATGTCAGGCTGTTCACAATGATATGCGGCGATATAGAGGATATGCTGAAATTTTCGAAAGTTTATGAGACATTGTATCATTTGCAATACAGTTTAGCACATTGCTATTATCACATTTGCTGTTCCACGTTAATCTCAGAAGAAAAGACCTGTGTGCAGCTAGGCCATATAAGGTTTAATTTTCAGTGACTGTAGGTTTTAATTTTGGTTCCACTGTTCTACTGTTGCTGATGGTTGTATTTATTTTAAAATCAATTTTTGACCATCATCACACCTCCGCTTTTTGCTAACGCCGGAGAGTGGCCAATTAGGTCGACGGTCACATGCACAATGTGTCCGCGATGGAATACTTCATCCACCGATTCTCGGTGGTTTTTTATAGGGTACTCCGGCTTCCTCCACACGTAACACTATCCGACACGAGTTGACCCTGGCTGTCGAATGAATATCACCTTTGTACAGATCGGAATATAAATAGCTGTTGCATTAATGAGCTCACTGTATATTTTAAAAATAGAATCCAAGAACCGTCAATTTACAGACGAAATCGATTGAAGTTTTCCATCTAATGACTACCCAATGATCGAAAAAGACGTGAAGTCTTTATATTATTGTTGGAAAAATTATAGACCTGTATCGACTCTACAACTGCTTGATTATGTAATAATATCTTTATCTCGCCTGTATCCACCCCTCACTTGTCCAGAGCAAATGAATAACCATTCCATAACCCAATGTACATGTTCTGAAAACTAATACACTGCATTTGGTGTAAATTCGGTACATTTTAACCCTTTGAATCCTGGTGGTATCTTCCATGTCAGTTCAATGACAGCAGTTGGACGAGTCCAAATTCATTATTTGGGGGTAGACCAATTAATATTTTCAGCGTGCAGCATTGGGGCTGCACTTTGAAAATATTGATTGGTCTACACCGCACATTTACCTTGTAGCCATCCCATTTAATGACATTATGACGTAGCTTGTGACCCGGCCGGAAAAATGCCCTCTGAGGTTCAAAGGGTTAAACACGAATACTCATCAGTGCACCATTAGTGGAGGAAATCCACAAGCACTTAAGTGATTTTTGTCGACTTGCGAGTTTCATTAGGTGTTCATTTCCACCAGGCAGATTGCCCTCCAGAATTATTTTCCCTTCGTCGACTTCCCCAGTTCACTCAGTACACCTGCACATTGTATAAGGCAGTGCACGAAATCATCATTTATTTATTTATTTATTTATTTATTTATTTATTTATTTATTAAAACGAGTCGAGTCGCCATAAAAGATTGTATACCGAAGCCAACAGATTTTTCTACAATTCAGTCAACAAAACCCTTAACCATGACTTCTCGAAAATGGTAGTTGACTAAGAAAAAAGCCGCGCTCAACTGATAAAACAATGGGACTCCGCATTCGATTCTCTCAACCAAAACGGCACGTAACGAAACCCTTTCAACGTGAATGAAATTGTACGTGTTGATAAAAATAATCAAACTCAACCCAATCATGCTTTTGGAGATTGATGTTGCGTTCCAAAATTTTTCGCCGTGACTTTCAATTTTTGCGATACGCCTTCATCTTTTTTGTTATAGCGTGGACGCATCGTTCGATACAGTATATAAGTTTTTGAAGGGTGTTATTACCAGCAACACTAAACTAGTCCACCAGGCGCGCGTGCGTTCGTTTCTCGCGACGTCATGTGATTTTTATCTTTACTGCAATAACGATACAAAATCTTTTGTCATCGATTTGTTATCGCTTCTGATACTGCTGTTTGAGACTGCGTTTGTATGTAAATGGTAGATAAATAAATATCCATAGAGCCTAACCCGAGGAATGTGCACCGAGCTGTGCCTGATTACTGTGGTAAACGAGATGTAGTTTATTCATACAGTAGGGCCCGGTAACTATTATTATTATTATTTATTTATTAGGGTTTAACGACACTTTAACAGCCAGGGTCATATCATGTCGGTGACAGTTTTACGGGTGGAGGAAGCCGTATTACATGGAGAGAACCACAGAGCAAAGACGAGCAAGTGTCAGCTCTCCAACATCGTAACTCCGAACTCTGCACCGCGACACAGGCAGGGTTAGATTGGTTGAAGACGTGCGCTCCATCGACGTGCAGTACGCCTTAGTACACAGCGTCATCGTGCCCCATGTAGTCAATCGGGGATAAGTGCCTTGCCGAAAGACACAACTCGGGAGCGCGAATCAGTCGTTGAAATGGTCACCCATCCAACTACTAACCGCGCTCGACGTTGCTTAACTTCGGTGATCTGACGAAAACCGGTTACCGCGACGCCACCGCGCCCCCGGCCCGGTAACTAACGCTTGGGATGAGAAGAGTGATCAGCACAGATTGGTTAAAGTTGACATTTATTCATGTTGTGATCATGACATAGCTCAACACGCCTGACTTATATCGTCATTAAAATCGACTTCCGTTGAAGTTATCTCCCTTGAAATTACCAGAAGGGCGAGGAAGGTCCAATAAAGAGCAACGAATTGTTGAGAAAACACCTATGACATCAGCAGAAAATAAAGCTAAGTTTCCTTTTGTTACGTTTATTAAACGAAAACAACAGGCAGCTCTCTGAGCTGCCTGTTGTTTTCGTTTATTAAAGATAACAAAGGGAAACTTGGCTTGTTTTGGCAAGCTAATTAGAAACAACTAGTTCACAGATAATCGGGAGCGCGGTGGCTCAGTGGGAGACTGTTGGACTTCTATGCTAGTGGTCCCGAGTTCGATCCCCGTCCGGGACGACCCGCGTTGTGTCCTTGAGCAAGGCACTTTATCCCGGTTGCCTACACGGGGGCACGATGACACCGTGTACTAAAGCGTACTGCACGTCCAAAGTGCACATGTCTTCAACCGCTGTAACCCTGCTTGATCGGAGCTTGAACAGAGTTAGAATGTTGAGGAGCTTACAGCTGCTCGTCGCTGCTCGGTGGTTCTCTCCGGGTACTCCGGCTTCCTCCACCCGTAAATCTGTCACGGTCACGATTAGCCATGTGACCTTAAACACCAATAAATAATAAATTCACAGATAATCCGTCAATAAGATAATCTATCAATGTCAAACCTACCAAGTTTAAGTGTCCACTTAAGTTCATTGTATTTTTACAGCAAGTTTTTATTCTTTTCTGGAAAACATTAGCAAATCTCACCTAGACGTTTATACGGGAAAGGATAGTGTCTGTATTATATGTCACGATGCACACCCTGCTGATATAATTAACAAAACAATAACAGAACATAAAAAGAACTTGAAAACGCCTCTTTCTAATTTTTAAATGGTTATATGAAATTTCCATACCCTTAGTGTTACATTTACTGACAGCTTTGGGAAATTTAGGAGCGCTACCTTTCCTGTAAATCTCTTTCAATGATGAAAATCACCAGCCATGGATGTAGGCAGAAAGCCGCCCTAAACACCAATAAAAAAGAAAACCACTTCATCAAAACAGTTATGTATCCTAGGGGCCGTAAGCATCCATAGGGGGGCGCGGTGTCGTTGTGGTAACCGGTTTTCGTCAGATCACCGAAGTTAAGCAACCCGGTTAGTCCTTGGATGGGTGACCATCTGAGCGATCGATTCGGACTCCCGCGTTATGTCCTTGGGCAAGCTCTTAACCTCGTTTGTCCACATGGGGACACATGGGGGCACGATGACGCCGTGTACTAAGGCGCACTATGCGTTGATGGTGCGCGTGTCTTCAACCAATCTTACCCTGCCTTGCTGCAGTGCGGTGTTGGGGAGCTGGCAGCTGCTCGTCGTTGCTCGGCGGTTCTCTCCGGATACCCAGCTTCCTCGGCCCGTAAACAGTCACTGCCACGATATGACCTTGGCTATTAAAGTGTTGTTAAACCCTAATAAATAAACAATAATAGTTCTTATCCTACTTTCATTGTATTTCTGTTCATTCAAAATATTTGTCAAGCCATTGCCAGTGTTATATTCATAACTGCTAAAGAAATATTTTTTCAAAAAAGTTGCACGGATGTACCAAAGGTTCATCGGATCTTCTGAGACAGAGATACCGGTATCACTATATATTCATCCTTTTATAACGCATCTGCCCGCATAATATGCAAGTTGAGTGGTTGTAAAAAAAAATATTTTGTAAAAGATTTCAACAAAAGCATATCGCGTGACCCTTCACTGGAACGAGCTCGTTCCATTGAGGGGCCACATGATATGCTTTTGTTGAAAATGTTTTACAAATTTTAAAAGAGAAGAATTAAAATGATAAATTTTGATGTCTGCGCTGGGTAAGGGATTAATTCTTTACCTGTCACGTTAGAAGAAGGAACTTGCAGAACACTTTCTTGAATAACTAATTTTATTTTTATTTGTTCCCAAGGACATAGCTTTTCACTCATCACACTGGAACGGGCTAGATGAGCCCATTCCAAAGAGCGGCAAATAGCTATGTTTTAGATGCAAAAATTGCAAGAAATAAAAATAAATGCATGTTTACTGAACAATAATTACATTGTTAATGTAGTTATACGTTTTGGGTCCAAATACTCAATTCCCATTGGTCTGCTGGATGAAAACGTCATGACCAAATGTAATTCATTTTCCAATGAATACATTTGGTCGAACTTTGACCCGCATTTACGATAGAGCGCAGTTGACAGAATGTAATTCAGGCGGTGTTTGGGCGGGTTTTTAACTTTTAGCGCCTCTCGCAGTGATCAACTCCGCTGCTGTTTCTTTGGTGACATTTCCCAACTGTGGCACAGAGCCCGTTACTAAAATACTCGTTTCCTTTTCTAAAGTTGTGAAAATTAAAATTCAGAGTTGTGCGCTTTGTCTTTTGTGTGAGAGTGGTTTTTCGCCTCCGCCTCGTTTGTTCGTACATGTTTTATTTCGTCGTTCTGCTTTGTTGTTTGGTAAAAAGTAGTTTAAACAGTTACGGAATGTAATTATACGAATTGAATGCAATTTTTATAATCTTTATTGGAGTATGAACGTGTGGGAATGGGTACAAATTATGTGTGGGAATGGGTGTGGGAATGTGGGAATGGGATTCATATATAATTTATACCCATTCCCACACGTTCATACTCCAATAAAGATTATAAAAATTGCAATCAATTCTTAATAACAGGCGAACATTCCCGTTACGTTACACAAACTGTTAATGCCGTCACAGTGTACCTTTCTATCGTGTAAAGACGTAACATGGCGATGTTATGGGCAGGAAGAGACATGCTTAATGCAGGCTAAATAAATATCCAAACAAAGGGAGTTCTACGAAGATGCGTGTACGAAAGTCATTCTACAAAATACACTGGATCAATGCCAGATGTTAATACAAATTGTACAACTTGCACGCCATTCCTTCTAGAATCAATAAGCTAAAAATAAAATTTAAACGTGGGGGCTTCGCCGGATTTATCGTCCCACAATGCGGGATTCTCACTTTCACTGTTTGGGCCACGGATTGCAACGGTTTTGAACCGTGGTAAAACCGGCGTGTTTTGGCCACGGCAGACAATTTCTACGGCGGCACTAGGGTGTGGCTACGACGCCTACGGAAGATCCAAGGAAACGCTAAGGATGTACTAAGGTTGTGATAAGGAAGTACCAAGGATTCGCCAAGGATTATTACGGTTATGTGACGGTTTTCCTACGGTCATGCTACGACACCACGAGAGCGATACGGACAAGCCATTGTTGTCCTACGGTTTTCCCGGTTATTTATTGTCATGCTACTGTATTACAGATATGCTACGTTCTGCAGTGGTTCTACTACGGTCTCTACGGTTATGCCACGGTCATGTTACGGTAACATAACCGACATCGGCACACAACCGTAGTATATCCATAGCCGATATAGGGTTTTACGTGGTCAATCGGGACCCCATTGCTGACCACGGTTAATGCCGGATCGGATACGGATATGTTGCGGTTGTGTGTCGTCGGTGTCTGCGGTTTTCTACGGTCACTTACGGTTGGTGACGGGAGAAATGAAATTTTCAAACATTTTGAAAATCGCTCCACGGAAAAAAAACAAGGAGGCGGAAACGCGAGGGTTTATCCCCAAACACCATGGCCATGCCTACGGGACCGATACGAATTTATCAGAGACAAGCGCGGATTAAAACCGCGGGCGTCCGGCACTCCGAATCGTGAAAGTAAGAACCTAGCTTTAAACTGTCTTACGAACATGTATGTTATCTTGACTGTTTCCGAGGATGCAGGGTCTCGGTAGTTTGCGCGTCACCTGTGTTATTGAGATTACATGAGTTCGATTGTAATTTGCGACATCTGCCTTATGTCTATGTGCAGATCAATCGTCTAACATTTCGTTTGAGGGCATTGAATAAATATGAATAAACCTCTGCGCAATGGACTCGGCCATCGCTTGTGCGTGGTTGGTATGCTGACAATTCTCACGGCCACACCGAATTCTTCCACAAGCAAAATTGGGCTTTAAACATTAATTTTATTAAAATACCCCTCCGTGAGTGTCTTGAAAGGTCTAACCTCCATACACTCTTTTCGCAGGCTCACAAACCGTAAAATTCTGGCTGTCGAAGGTGTCGTAATGTTCCAAGAATACATAAACAGGGCTTATATATTACATCTAAATTTGGGAGAATCCATTTGGATTCTCGCACAAATGGTTGCTAGAGTCCATACCTGCTATGAGTGTCCCAGGATCCCACTAAGCCACAATGGTTGAACCCCAGTCGTATACTGATAACACATGCTATCCCTTTCCCAGCACAGTTCTTTATTTTTAAAATAAACTGAATTTCATAATTTTTAAAACGTTCGTAAAAATAACTTAGAAATATGGATGTCATTGGAACTGGTTCATTGACAATTATATTTGTATAGTTCTATTGACAAAGTGTCAGCATATTTCAGGTCATGTTAGCCTTGTATTGGTTAATTTGCGCTGTTGTCTTAGGTAAAGGGTTAAATTGGCTCAACTCTTTTCAGGCGAATCCTAGCAGAGGTGCTGCGAATATACATGGAATCTCGCTGGCTTTGTTGCGCAAATCTTTGAGTGAATGAATTCTCGTTGAAATATAAGCCTTTATAAACTTATTTTGCACATTTTACGGTAACAGAAAATACTGATAATAATCCTGAGTATTGTTGTCCAGATATGATTTAACAGCATTATTATTTATGTATTTGTAATTTAATTTTCTTCGGTAATATCCCTTTTCCGTGCATATGATTGGTCGAGATGAGTTTTTCAAAACTCTATCAATAATTTTCCTGCAGGCTGAATGTTTGTGCTTTGTCCAACGATGCAGTTTAAGAGTCGTTGCTGTTGGTGGACATTTAGTATTCACTTGGATTGTTCACACAGGTTTTTCTCTTCAGTATTCGAAACCGCGTGAACAGCCTGTGTTGAAAATAATGAAACTTCGGTCGCTTAAGTGTACATTATAATCCAAGATTTGAGAGATTTGAGTTTTGTCCTGGCTCTGAACATTTTATCCCTGATTGGGTAGTTGTTCAACAATGAAAATTATATGCCTGGCCGTACATTCTTTGTCATTTGTGACCTTTGGTCCAACACGGCGACTCCTTGATATATCTTCTACAGTTGGATCAACACCAATTTCATTGATAATGTTAAACGCAATTTCGTCACTTTATTCACTGGGTTTTTCAGTGATACCAGACTGTCTAAGATTTGTTCGTCGCTCTCATTGCTCTAAGCCGTCAATTCTGTCACATAACCCTTTACCTAACAAGAAAAGTAGACGTCACTTGGAAACAAATTCTTGAATAACTATTTTTTTCATTTTTTGTCTCAAAAACATAAATTATGACCCCTCATTGGAACGAGCTAGACGAGCTCGTTCCAACGAGTGGTCATAACCTATGTTTTTGAGACAAAAAATGAAAAAATAATGAAAATTAATTGGCGATTTTTGAGAATCGCACTGGCCGGTTTTTGCCGTTACGTTGGGTAAATGGTTAACTGCTCTATTTTATTATTTTTGAGTTGGAGTTCCTCCTGTAAGCTATGTACTGATTGTTCAAGTTCAGGTATACGTTCAGTGGCCTCCTCCAGATAGACGGCCTCCAGGGCGACGCCCACAGTCGGGTTTTGGCGAACTTTAATTAGAGTTACAGGGGCGCGGTGGCGTTGCGGTAACCGGTTCTCGTCAGATCACCGAAGTTAAGCAACGTCGAGCCCGGTAAGTCCTCGGATGGGTGATCGTCTGAGCGATCAATTCGAACTCCCGCGTTGTGTCCTTGGGCAAGGCACTCAACCACGATTGTCCACATGGGGGCACGATGACGCCGTGTACTGAGGCGCACAGCACGACGTCGATGGTACACATGTCTTCAACCAATCTAACCCTGCTTGTGCTGCAGTGCGGAGTTACGATGTTGGGGAGCTGCTCGTCGTTCCTCGGTGGTTCTCTCCGGGTACTCCGTCTTCCTCCACCCGTAAAACTGTCACGGTCATGATTAGCCATTGGGCATAAGTATGTGACCTTAAACACCAATAAATAAATAAATAAATAAATAAATAAATAAATAAATAGAATTACACTAAAACAGTAATCGGTGCTTGAGGGGTTAAATGATGTATCCGAAGTACCAGTAAGATAATCAGAAATATCGATTTCGTCATCCGATTTACTACCCGTCGGAACTCCCACTCTCCACTGGTAAGGGGGCCGATCAAGTTCGACTCTGGGCCTTTTTGAGTCGTTTATATTCTCTGTACTAAAACCCTTGACTGAACCTGTTCGGTTACAACTAGGTGTATATTGTGCACTATTTTAAAGTAATAACGCGCCGCGTAAGTGCACTTTTGTCCCTATCAAACTGCATAATTAGGGTGAATCAATTCCTGGAGAAAAACATCGTGCCCAACTTTATGCAATTCTATACTAGTAAATAGAGGACATTAACATTATTCCTTACCACTACTGGGATATATATAATGACGTAAATAGATGTTCGATTGAATATACAGAATGAGGAGAGCGGTTTTCTAATTAATCGCCGCGCCATATATTCTATACTGGAAAAGTATTTATAATTGTTCATAACAGCTCAAGAAACACTTGCAAGCTTTCATCATATGTGATGAAAGTTTGCAAGTGTTTCTTGTGTTTTGTCCTCAAGTGAACAATCTATCCCACAAGGGGGGGGGGGGGGGGGGGGGGGTCGGTGGCTCAGTTGGTAGAGGTGCAGGCTGCAAGCCGAGAGGTCCTCGGTTCGAATCCTACCTGCGTCAATCGCGTTGTGTCCTTGGGCAAGACACTTCACCCCGATTGCCTACATGGGGGCACGATGACGCTGTGTACTGAGGCGTACTGCACGTCGATGGTGCGCATGTCTTCAACCAATATAACCCTGCCTGTGCTGCGGTGCAGAGTTCAGAGTTACGATGTTGGAGAGCTGACAACTGCTCGTCGTTGCTCGGTGGTTCTCTCCGGGTACTCCGGCTTCCTCCACCCGTAAAACTGTCACGGTCACGATTAGCCATTGTGCATAAGTATGTGATCTTAAACACCAATAAATAAATAAATAAATCCCACAGCGATTTTGTAGTAATACGTCCTCCAATTAGTGTAGTCCCAATATTTTCTTTCTGTTTGATCGGTTCAGTTCGTGATTTCACTCCCGACTCGCTAATAGCGCATTATATACTGTCCAAAACAAGTTAAGCACCCCCCCCCCCCCCCACCCTCCATAATACCGGTGGGTATACGAATAGCTTATATTGTGACATTCTGCATTCCTCTATCGGATCGGGCATACATCCTTAAAACAGGTGAATATTTGCTGACTATTGACCACTTCACTGCCGTGTGTTTATAGAGAAATGAGACAACATCACAGTGAGAGAAATTCGGAAGGTCATGGACAGGATGCCACGCCGATTAACCCTTTACCCAAAGTAACCGCCAAAACCGGCCAGCGCTATTCTCCAAAATCGCCAATTAATTTTTATTATTTTTTTATCTCAAAAACATAGGTTATGACCCCTCGTTGGAACGAGCTCGTCGAGCTCGTTCCCACGAAGGGGCATAACCTATGTTTTGGAGACAAAAAATGAAAAAGAATAGTTATTCAAGAATTTTGTATGCAAGTGCCGTCTGCTTTTCATGTTAGGTAAAGGGTTAAGGTGTGTTAGATATGCTCGAGGCTGTTCCATCAGGTACTGAACAACGTATCGTTTTTTAAGGTTGTGATGACGTCGGTGGTGCCTAATATTCATTCAGTAAAAAAGAAAGCTCTAGAAACCCTTGCATCTCATACAAGGCATATTCCCCTACTGCAAATAGTAGTTTTTCTCGGGAGAATTTACCCATTTACTTTATACCACTGGTATTTTTGGGAGGTGGCGGGGAGTGGGAGGGGGAGGGGAGGAGGGCTTAACTTTTTTTGGACAGTATATTCTGTATTGCACAGCGCAAACTCTCTTGTGTATTTTGGACTATTTCATTCTTCTGCAGTAAGAAGCGCATTAACTAACGAGCATTTTCTGCGCCAATTGTGACCGGACTTATAGTTTAAACTGTATTTTGTATCTCCATGATCAGTGGTGTGTAATAATAACACTTTGGCCTGCCGCTGATTTGTCGCGGTTCTCAGGTGAGAAGGCATTCATTACCCCTGTGCTCCCATCTGCCTCACCCCTATTCCCACGCTTCTTCTCTCCTCCCAGCACTCGGAGGCGAACCGCTTGATGACGTCCCGTGCCCCATTCTTCCCATTCTCTCCGATAAGCATTATTAACCCTCTCATTTGTATCAATCACTAACCACATGTTCTTCATTCTCCAATCCTACTCCCCCATTATACTCCCAGCGAATCTTATTCTGTTAGACTGGTGTTTTTGGGCATTCTAGTAGGAAGTGTTCGATGGAACACCACGCCTAAATTACACACCTGGCACTCCTTTTCACTGTTTTCCCCAATTTTTCCCCTCAGCTACAGGGACCGCCGAGAACAACAGTGACCCCCCCCCCCCCCAAAGGTGCCAGCAAGGTACTCTTCAAGACCTCTTCTCTTTATCGCGCAGGCCACCAAAAGACCTCTTTGATTTGACGCCCCTCTCGCCAATTAAGGTAACCCTCCTCCTTGACTCTTTCCCTGACGATTGTTTTTACCCTGGGTTGCCTGTACTTCAAAGTCCGAGATCTCCAATGAGTAATTCTGTATATAACAGAAATAATATATTATATTATTTACTGTATTTTGTATTCTAATTCGGCTCGAAATGGAAGTAGCTAAACTGCCCGACATGGTGGACAGAGGAACCGATGTTTCGATCACACTGATTGGCGAAGATGGGGCACAACAGAAATTGGATACAATAACGGTAAACTGGCAAACACTTATTTAAACTAACGGAAAATTGAGCGACGATCACTTTATTGGCCGATAACCAAGACATTTGATGAGCTGTCCATCAGAGTCAGGACGTGAGTTGCAGTTCAAAGATAAAGAATATCACTTTCACACATGAACACACAAATGCTGCATTCAAGAGAAAACACTCAATGTAAAATCCCAATACAATTACAACACACAGTAATGGCAAATTGGCACGTAAACTTCTGAGTTAAACAATTGAAGCAACAGAATCGCCGGGGTACAATTCGCTCTTGAATGAGAATCACTGTTTGTGAGATCAACAAAATGTGACTCTTTTTAGTGTACTCGCTTATTTCGGTAAAAAAAACAGAACTCTGACAACAAACCTTGCAGGTGTGCTGCAAAGAATAACCCCAGCAGGAGACGACGCACGGTTTCCAATACAAACAAAGGAGACAACGGCGCACACGATCGAGCTTTCTTTCACCACAAGGATTGAAGAACTGACTCTTAAAGATTAATCCATTTTGTTGTAAGTGTCCAGCTGGGACTTCAAAACTCAGTCTATATCTTCACCAACACGAAATATCAGAGAAGAAACTGTTTTCCATATAAAAAAAGACTTTGAAACAGGAGACCACATTTCATCGAATAACCCCATTGAGTCTTCCGGCTATTCCGACCATAACACGTTGCAAGCTTCATGAAAGATTTATAATAATGTCAGAGGCTGATTTTGCCGATGGAGAAGAAAGAAATTTCATTATGAGACTGTATCTGTAAGTGTTTAAGTGCTTATTGCCAAGGGAGTGCGTTGGGGTGTCTGACAGTTGCTCGCCCTTGCTCGGTGGTTCACTCTGGAGACTCCGGCTTCCTCCACCCGCAGTGGCGGCGACAAAATTTCAATTGGGCGGGGGGGGGGGGGGGGCTAAGTAAGATATGGGGGAGGGGGCTCCAAGATCGAGATGTCGAAGGCATTTCACAAACGCCGCAGGCCTTAGCTGGAGGAGGGCAGGAGAAGGGTCTACCTCGCGTGTGTGGGGGATCTGTGGGATCTCCCCCATGAACAATTTTCATATTTGGACGCCCTGGGAGTGATGTCAGAGCATTTCTACAACACCTGACATGATGTGTATTGTTATGTGCCGTTTGCTGTTGTGACATTGAGTGGGAAACCCACGGTCAGATAGCAATTTGAAGTTTGATTGGGGGAGAAAAAGTTGGGGGGGGGGGGGGGCTCCGTAGGCACCCCCTGTGACGCCGCCACTGTGCAAACGTAAATCTTTCCGACACGAGGTGACCCTAGCTGAAAGTGTCGGTAAACTCCAATAAATAAATAAATAATTAAATAAATAATTGCCAAGATAAAAAGAAAAGATTCGAACCTAACTAGTTAGATCTTCTTTACACCGTTGTATACAAAACTGTGATCACAAAAGCGGACAAAGAATTTTGACCTCATCACGACTGGCTCGCGATCCGATCGGAATCCTCTGTCCGTGTTCCTCCCCCAACATTGTAGAATCTCATCTATCTAAAGGTGAATGCGGGAACATTGGATTTGTGATGCTATTTTCGTTTATTCTTCTTGATGAAGTCTTGGTTTCCCACTATTTTATTTACGAAATTTCGACACACTGGTGGAAGTGTGTCGTGATCGGATCCCGATCTGATCGCGAAAGAGACCGTTTTTGTAATCACGGTCCTGTACTACATGTTCCAATATACCATGCGTTCCACTTATTCCTGGATGTAGGTATCTAGCACTAATACACAGAACGACACACGCGTATGAATGGGTTAATCGATATGACACGAGTTTGAGCGCGGTAGGATAAAACGAGAGGCCGCCGGCCTAGATTTTTCTCCTTCCGCGATGGCACAAGCGCCATATCGATTAACCCATTCACAAGCTTGTGTCGTTTTGTGTTTATTACACGCCTTCGCGTCGATGAAAGCAATTATTAGGAGGACACTCAACAATTCATTTGACAACTCGTCCACTGAGTTCCAACTTGTTCTATGTGGCAGTGGACACGTAGAACACATTAGATCTCGGGGGACGAAATATCAACAAAAAGAACGCATTTTATCGCCAACCAAATTTGCGAGGGGAACCCGTGTTACTATGTTCAGCTATCGCTAGCGATTCAAATTGTAATTGCGGTGCACAATTTGTAGAAAATTCCAGTGAAATTTCGCTTCTATTTAAAAACAGTCCGTCAACGATTTCCGTTCCGCACATATGTGGGGAACAGATTTTCATTTTCCGCATGGTTTAGTATTGCTATAGATGGGGATTTCACAGAACAGGCGTTTAATAAAACATCTTTCTAACAAACGTTCGGGTAAACATTTGGATTTGATGGTAAAGGTTGTCGTACAGCGTTATTGAATTTCAAAACCCTATACGAATGTAAACAGCTCTTGGCATTTTTCAATCTTCCGCGACATTATGATGAAAAATCAAAGGTAACACATTCATAAATTCATGACGAATGATACGCGTCTTTTACTCAATTTTATTTTTCACCCAATTTGTATCGGCTCTGGTCATTAATCATGTCTTTTCAAAATGAATTTCACCTTTGTGCTGATTAGAACATAAATATCTGTTGTAGTAATGAGCTCAATGTGCAATTTTAAACATTATCCAAACACCGTTAATTTACAGACAAAATCGATTGAAGTTTTCCATCTGATGGCAGTAAATTTAAAAATGCAGTCCAAAGACGTTAAGTCTTAATATTATTATTGAAAACATAAGAGACCTCTGAATTATTAGCATTTCAAAAGATGTGGCAATTTGCCAAGTGGCAAATTGCCACATCTTTGAAAATGCAAATTGTTCATTTCAATTTGTTATTTCCATAAATAGAAAATACAATTCCAAAAAATACAACTGTAAAGTTTTATAGTATTGGCCCCTGTATCGACTCTTAAACTACTTGATTATATAATGCTATTGCCATCTCGTCCGCAATCCACTCTTACTGTCCAGACCAAATGAATAACCATGCCCATATTCCACTGTACATGTCCTGAAACAAATGCACTGCAACTGCTGTAAGTTCGGTACATTTTAAACATGAATGCTCAATGCAACCATTAGTGGAGGAAATCCACAAGCCCTTTCCTGACTTCTGCCTGCAGCCTGCACCTCTACCTACTGAGCCACCGCCCCCCCCCCCCCCGACTTTTATATTAATGGAAAGGACAGTGTTTGTATTATAAATCACGATGCGCACAATGTTAATATAATTAACAGAAGAAAATTACAGAACGTCAAAAGATGGTGGAAACTCTGTTTTCTTATTTTAAGTGAGTTAGAGGACATTCCTATATCCTCAGTGTCAAATGTACTGACAGCTTTGGGAAATTAAGGGGAGATAACTTTCCTGTAAATATCTTCCAATGACGAAAATTGTTATCCAGGGATGCGGAAAGTAACCTCAAACACCAATGAAAAAGAAGACTATCTCACCAAAACAGTAAATTGGAATGCTCTGTTTAAGATTTTTTTTCAGTTTTGAATCCTTCCTTTATTGCATTTCTGTTTACATTGAGAATATTTGTCAAGGCAATGTCAGTGTTATATTCATAATTACAACTGAACCATTTTTCAAAAAGAGATGCACCGGTCCCCCAAAGTTAAGCAGATCTCTCAAGGCAGAGGTGTCAGTATCACAATGTGTTATCCTCGTTGTTAGGCCCTCTCTGTGATGGGCTTGTTTCGTTGGATGAATTCTAGAAATTAAATTTCAAAATAATCTTGTTATTTATGTTCTTATAATTTAATTTTCTTCAACTATATCAGATTCTCTTGCATATGATTGGTCGAGGCGGATTTTCATAACTCTATCAATAAATTTCCTATCGTATGAATGTATTTGCTTTGTCCCACCCATTTGTCAAATAACAAGTTATGGCCGTGTCCAAAGGAGAAATTAAACTGTAATCGCTGCAGTGGGCTGTTAGTTAATAGTCACGTGGCTTGTTCGTACTGTTTTTCTCCTCAGTATTCGAGATCGCTTATATTAGCCAATGTTGAAAATAATAAAATTGTCTGTCGTCTACACAACAGTTGATATGGCAGCAATGATATAAATGACGGGGACGTCGCCCGCTTATACCCTTTACCCAACGTAACGGCCAAAGCCGGCCAGCGCTATTCACAAATATCGCCAATTAATTTTCAATATATTTTCATTTTTTGTCTCAAAAACATAGGTTATGACCCCTCGTTGGAACGAGCTCGTTGAGCTCGTTCCAACGAGGGGTCATAACCTATGTTTTTGAGACAAAAAATGAAAAAAAAATAGTTATTCAAGAATATTTTTTGCACGTGTCGTCTGCTTTTCATGTTACGTAAAGGGTTAACACAAACAAATTATACAGTACCGCCGCCGTGGACTGGTCACTTTCTACAAGTGGGCAATATTTCCGCGGTCGCAAAAGTATTAGATTCCAAATACTAATTTCAGGAATAATCATCAAAAATTTAATTAATGAAGCACTGGGTACAACCCGGTGCTTCATAAATTACAATTTTGCTGCTGATGATTTTTATTACATGGTAAACGCATGGGTGGACATCACTGCCTACGTGCGGATTACGACCAGTCCACGGCGGCTGTACTGTAACAATTGATGTGAACTACCCGTCGTTTTATCGAAGTTTGAATGTAATATGCGCGTGTTAAGTTTTGCGCTCTTTATACAACTTAACAAGCCAATCAAACGAGGGAAGTAAAGCAGTGCTTGATTATTGTGGTAAAAGAGCTTTTTTACTGGTAAAATAGGATCCAGTCATAAATGCTTGGGGTTGAAGTTCTCTAAAATGGGCAACATGGGTATAAACGATTGACGAAATTTTGCTTTATCTGCATGTTGCGGTCACGATTATCCATCGTGCAGAAATATATGACCTTAACACAATAAATAAATAAATAAATAAATAAATAAATAAATAAATAAATAAATAAATAAATAAATAGTAACAGTTAGAATATTTGCCGATTTGAAACCGAGTTGGAATTTTGGGAAGCTGTAAAATCCAGATAGATAGAACTTCCAACTACTCATGACTTGCCCTCCGAATTTCCAACTGCAGGAAATTTTGGCCAGGATTGGGGGCGGGGGGGGGGGGGGTGACACCCCCTTGTCGCCACTACCCTGGACCCATGTTACTGCCATACAACTTCCTGTCCCGAGTATATTTATATTTAGACGCCCAGAAAGCCATTTTCAGTGGTGCCACATAACATCATTTCGCCAGCAAGAGCAAAAATACGAACCATGACTTACATGACACGGGTAGCATTAAGCAATACTTTTGTGCTAAAATTAAATTAAAAATAAAATGCGAGTCGGGGTGGGGGTGGGGGTGTTTGTGCGTTGTGGAAAAAAGAATCTGCAAGATTTGTTTAAAAATTTTTTACCTCACCATTTTTGGTACCGTCCATCCTAATTTGCATTTGTTTCCATGCAGTTTCTGACACTCACCCCTAAAACATCTGATTTCAAGAACTTGCAGCTCTATGTTCAGAAAAGGTATGTAGCACTGTCTTGGACGACAAATCCTGTCATCATTTTGTGATAGTCCCTTCTCCGAAAGACTAAATTTATTTTGTTTTGCTACAGTACAGTCGCCGTGGACTGGTCATAATTCACGCGTTGGCAGTGATGTCCACGCATATGTATTTACCAGGTAATATAAATCATCATCAGCAAAATGTTAATTAATGCAGCATCGAGTACAACCCGGTGCTTCATTAATTAAATTTTCGATGATTATTCCTATAATTAGTGTTTGGATTCTAATAATACTGCTTCCGTGGAAATATTGCAAACCCATGGAAAGTGACCAGACAACGGCGACCGAACTGAAAATCAAATGCCCCGATTGGAAATGTGATTGGTAATTTCAGTAAATTCTGAATGTTTTATTCAATGTTAGATTTAAAATGCATAATTTTTTATGCTCTGTTCACTGTTTCGTGTATAAATATCTGTTCCGTGTCACTTAATCACGATTGCCCACGTGGGGGAATGGTGGCGCTGTGTACTTATGGGTAATGCACTTCGATGGTGCACCTGTCTTCAACCAATGCTAACCCTGCATGTGTCGAGTTAGTACGTTCGTTAGTTGTTCACCGTTGCTCGCTGGTTCTCTCCGGGTACTCCGGCTTCCTCCACCCGTAAAACTGTCCGACACGAGGTGACCCTGGCTGTCGAAAGTGTCGTTAAATCCCTATAAATAAATAAATAAATAAATAAATAAATAAATAAATAAATAAATAAATAAATAAATAAATAAATAAATAAATAAATAAATAGCCTGTGTACAACTGAAATTGGAGCTGTATCAGTCGCTGGGTACCTGAACGTCCGTGACTTCTAATATTCATGGCAAGCAGGCAAGATCGATTGCTCGTCCGTGTTCATGGGAAAATTACCTATACTTATTAAAATGGCGACCCAAGATAAACATTAAAAGATTTTATCAGTTCACCTGAGCACCTTGTTTTTTGATGTGTTCCAACCAGCTGTTTCAATATCGTTACAGTTGTGTTATTAATATCTATCGAGCTGAGTGATCTGTCTTCCATTCCCCAACCTCTAAACAACTCTCCTATTCTTCTGAGACTACTTTGCCCCATGAATCTCACCCAAGGTCCGCCCCAGAGCGATCGAAGCTCTGATGTCAGTTCCACTTCAGCAGACGAGTGAAACATATATTTAGTCCCTCTTTTCATCCTACCAGGGCACACCCATTCGTCTTTTAACTGAATATACTATTCAAAATACTGGTAATATCTTGTACAGGAATAACCCTACCACATGTCTCTGTTGTTGCCGATGATTCAATTGTTGGAAATGACTCTTGTTAAGTCATTTAACGAAGTTCAAATGACTTATTGGGATCGTTAAGCTTTTTTTCTTTTTACCACCATTTTGTTCAGCACACCACAGCCACATATTTAAACCTGTAGTGACCAAATTTGGTTCACTCGTTAATGGTGACTTCTAGTTACAGAATATGGCATTTGTTTTCTAATATCTGACCCTTTCCCAAAGCAACGCCAATTTTAACATTCTTTTTTTTCTATCTTTTAATATTAATTCTCTATCGGGCTTCCCCTTTTATCATCTGCACCAAATCCATATCTAAAAAGTGGTACCGTCGTGGGAAATTATCAACAGTTATGGCCGAATTTTCGTGTGACGTTATTGGCGTCAACGTCACAAAAAAATGAATATCGTCCGATTTTGATGACATTTCATGTTGTAACGCTCAAAAAATAGGAGATAACTGTTTTTTATTGTATTTCCTTTTAGCGCCATTTTGGACGTTTTAAAGTCATTTAAAAAACTTGCACTATTTTCATTAAAAACGCTACTTTTGTGATTCACATCCCTCCCTATTTATAAATGATACAACTAGGAGATTCCATACCCTGTGTTCTTGGTTATTTGAAATTGTGCGATTTTATATTTTCATTTCAAATTTACCCACCCGATGCCAGCGATGCTGATTTAGGTTATGTATACCTTTTATTTTCAATCTCATTTTCAGCCTCAGACTTTCGAAATTTGAGAGTGTAATGTACACAAAAACAAAATTATCTAAAATGTGCTGTTCCAGGAAATTCCAACTGTTATCGACGTACTCCGAGGTGACGTCATAGAGGATCATCAGGTGAAAAATGAAAATGAGTGGGACTTTTAAAAAAAAAATAATGTTTTGTCAATCTAAAGAAATAGTTCTTTTTTGATTTGACATCATTTTGACGTTTTTACGTCATTTCAAAATTTAGCCCATTTTGTGACATATTTCATCAAAAACGCTACTTTTGATTCACATAGCTCCCTACCTATAAACTATACATCTAGGACACTCCATACTCTGTGGTTTTGTTTTGGTTATTTGAAATTGTGCGATTTTATTACTTTCCAAAGTGTGGTTTACTGGGATTTCCGGGTTTGATTATAAACGATAACTTCACAAGTGAATTATGCAATCAACAATTGTATCATGTATCCGTGCGCGCAAACGAAGACGCTTTGCCGAGGGTGCAATGGGGACTTCATTGTTTTGTTTTTTTAACCCTTTAACCTAACATGAAAATTCAACGACACTTGCCAACAAAATTCTTGAATAACTAAATTTTTCATTTTTTGTCTAAAAAACATAGGTTATGACCCCTCAGTGGAACGAGCTCGTTCCAATGAGGGGTCATAACCTATATTTTCGAGACAAAAAAATGGCGATTTTTGAGAATAGCGCTGGCCGGTTTTGGCGTTACGTTAGGTAAAGGGTTAAATAATATAATTATGTTAAAAAAAGGTAATGAACAGAGTAATCGCTTGACTCGAGGCGAGGGACTATGTTGTAAAACACTCGTGCGCATTCGCGCACTCGTGTTTGTACAACGTCCCTCACCTCTCATGAATTATTTCACGTAACCAGTCCAGTCAAGCGATTACTCTCTATTTATATTTTCATTTCAAACTTACGCACCCGATATCAGCAATGCCTCTTTTACGTTTTTTCTATACATTTTATTTTCAACCTCATTTTCAACCTCAGCCTTTTGAAATTTCGGAAATATAATCTTCGCAAAAAACATATCTAAAAATGTAATGTCATATGAAATTCCAACGTTATGGTTGAACTCTGATGTAACGTCATAGAGAGTAATAAGTTCAAAAATTAAAATGAGTCGGATTTTTTAAAAAACTTTTGGTATGTTGTACAATTGAAAAAATAATGGACATCTGGGTTTTTTTTTTTGTTTTGTTTTTTGATTGGAACCATTTTGACATTTCTACGTCACTTCAAAATTTAGCTTATATCTCACATATTTCAGTGTTTCACATAGCTCATTTTTAAAAATGATGTAGCTAGGAAACTCCATATACTATTTTCTGGTTATTTGAAATTGTGCAGTTTTATATTTTCACGCACCCGATGCCAGCGATGCCGATTTTTACGTTTTTTCTACACCTTTAATCTTCACCCTCATTTTGAGGCTTAACTTTTCGAAATTTAGGGCATACAATCTCCACGGAAAAACATATCTAAAAATGTGGTGCCGTCCTGGGAAATTCCGAACTGTTATGGTCGGACTGTGAGTGACTTCGCAGTGGCCATAGGGTAAAAACCTGAAATGTGTCGGATTTTCATGAAATTTTAATATGTTGTACAGCTAAAAAATAGGAAGTAGCTGTTTTTTACCTCACCTGACTGAAATTCAGGGGGAGCTTAAGTGATCACTTTCTGTCTGTCCTCCGCCCGTCGTCCGTCCGTGGTCCGTTCCTCCGTCCTGCGTGAACTTTACATTATCGACTTCTCATAAACCAATGGGCCGAATCGAAGTATATTTGATGTGCATATTCCATGATATATGCCAATTAAAATTTGTTCAAATAAAGTTTCCACGCCCACATCGGGCACCACAAGGGGCATTACTCTGATAACACCCATAAATTATTTAATAAAATAAAAAAAATCTTCTTCTCCAGAACCATCAATTAGAATCTTTTGATATTTGGTATATAACATCTCTGGGGGGGGGGGGGGGGGGGGGGGGTGTCAAATTCAAGTTTGTTAAAACCGAGTCCCTGGATTAATATTTGGGCTCCCTATGGGCCCGAATTTTAACTTAGTACAATATGATGCCATTTCTTTAAAAATATTCTTCTTCAGAGCCACCACGCAGAATGCTTTTATATTTGGTATACAACATCTCTAGGGGGATAAGATTCAAGTACGGTGGGGATCTGAGATTCAAATTTTTCAAATTGAGTCCCTGAGTTAATATTTAGGCTGTCTATTCGAGTCCAAAGTTTAACTTGGTGCAACATGAAGAGATTTCTTTAAAAATCTTCTTCAGATCCACAGCTCAGAATCCTTTCATATTTGATATACAACATCTCTAGGGGGCTCAGATTCAAGTTTGTTCAAATCGAGTGTTGGGTTAATATTTGGGGTCCCTATAGGAGCCCAAATTTTAACTTAGTGCAATATGAGGCAATTTCAATCAAAAATTCCCCAGTCTGAATGCTTTCATATTTGATACACAACATCTTTATGGGTGGGTGTTGGAGTGGTGTTAGGGTGTGTGTGTATTAGTTTCACGTTTGTTCAAATCGAGTTCCTGTGTTATTTAAAAATATTCTTCTTCAGGGCCATCAGTCATATTTTGTATACAACATGTGTGTGTGTGTGTGTGTGTGTGTGTGTGTGTGTGTGTGTGGGTGGGTGTGTGTGTGTGTGTGTGTGTGTGTGTGTGTGTGTGTGTGTGTGTGTGTGTGTGTGTGTGTGTGTGTGTGTGTGTGTGTGTGTGTGTGTGTGTGTGTGTGTGTGTGTGTGCGTGCGCGTGCCCGTGCGTGCGCGTGCCCGTGTGTGTGTCAGTGTCAGTATGTCAGTGTCAGGTTCCTTACAATCGGGTCCTGGGTTAATATTTGGGCTCGCTATTTGCTGGGGAAGGGGGGGGGGGGGCAGTGGCATAACAACATGCAAGTTTGGCAGTGCTTGTCTACAGCTGATAGAATTGGAAACAGTCAGGAAGAGCCAGGGTAATAATCCTCTGACATGGAAACTAGAGTTATGATAATTTCATGACTACATTCCTCTGCAGTGTTGATGAACCATGACAAACTGAATTTGACCCAAAATAGTTCTTTGAACCACCTGAACCAGGTGAGCGATTTGGGCCTCTTGTTTTTTTTAGTTTTTCGATGTATCGCTATTTTTGATGTATTTATGTCACATCAAGATTTAGGCTTATTTTGTCTTATTCCGATACAAACGAGCGACGGCATACAGTTTGTCGAGTGGCAAAGTTCCTTAAAAGGTGACAGACACCCTCAGATTGTTGTTGGGCGCTTCGGCGTTGGCCGTGCTTCGTTGAATGACTTCTGAAAATCCGCTTTGTGATTAAAATTCTAGAGTTATCAGAAGTTATATTAATCATTGGGATACAAATTTACCCCTATCTTATGTGGGATAAATAATTTGCTTTCAGCTTTTTGCATATGGCTCAAGTTGACTTCATTAACATAATCGAAACAAAGGCAATTACTGGCAATTACTGGAATACAGACATGAACATGATGCTTGTAATTTTCTTGTTCAGGGTCAGTGTACATGTATGCCAAATGTTCTGTTGCGTTCCTTTGTTTTGATTTTTAATTTCCAAATGTGATAAGCAGATAACACGTGCACTTCAGAACAGTTCTGATCCATCCTGGTGGGGCCAGAATGGTTATCGGCATAGTTATGTCCATATATGATGCCCTAAAGGCGGCCCGGGACCTCCTTAGGCGAGAGAGATTGTGTTTTTTCTTTATTTTCTAATAAATATAAAGAAACATTCTCAATTTCTCCTCAGTGATGATCATAACAGATCTCGCAGCATAATAACAAACTGATTAGTGATGTGTGGTCACCATCGTGGACTGTATATATATATATATATTCATCCCTTTTGCTAAAATTAAACACCTGACCTTTCTCAAGTGATTGTTTTGTTCATTTGAACAATTTAGAAATTTCCTCTTGGACACAAAAATGAAGAAATTGTTCGATCGAAGAATTCCACTCATTTGTTGTTGCCCACGCCCATGATGTTGCTCAGTGAAAATTATATTTTTATACTATAACCCAATGGCCCAGACTAGCTGGTGCAAATTCAAAATTATCAAGGGCCAAACACAAATTTTGAACGCCCCAATCCCCAAAATGTGCTTGCAAAACCGAAAATTAAAACTCCTATCTGATCCTCCATACTTTTACTCTCCGCGCATGCACAGCCGTCAGGAAGTGACTGGAAATAACGCAAACATCATTATTTGTTTGGCCCTAAAGTCAGCAACAATGAACTGACATCTGTGCTTTAAAAATCTCCTTTTTTGAGGATGCCATACACAAATCAATGCAAGAATTGGTGGATCCAAGGCTGTTATTGGATGATGGAAGTGCTCAACGGTGGGTTTTGACGTTCAGAGATGTAACGTTATAATATTTATAAAATTATGTCATGTTTCCCAATTTCGAGACATACGCCTGACGTCATCATTTTTTATAATGATTATTCCACTGTTTGTTAAGTATTCCTTCCCTATCCTTCCATGAACCCTTCCTGTTAAACTCTTAAGCTTTTTGGCTATTTTTTATTGAAATTTTTTATTAAATTTCTTGGGAGTTTAACATGTATTACAGAATATTATTCTGTTTTTCCCCATGATTACGTCCTCACCCTTGGGGTGTTAGGTCGTTTTGTCTTGCATCTTCTATCCGATGTATCGTTTTTTCTTCGTATGAAGATCTAGCTTTGCATCTGGTAGCATTAAATTGGTTTCTGACTTTGGGCCTTTTTGTGTCTGAGGTCTTGTTTTCATTGACGTTGTTTACATTGACAACGTTCTCATATATAGGTAGTATTTTATATTCTATTACTGTAGAATTACTGTGGGATACATGGATTATTACTTTTATACGGACAAAGGAAGAAGTTCTTTCTTTTCCGATTCAGCCAAGGTAGGTGTCGCAGGCCTTCGGCCATGTAAACGACGCGAGGAAAAAAGACAGTTTCTTAACTACATCTTCCATAAACATACCGTTTCTTGGACCACGTTCATTTAAAACGGTTGGAGAAGATGTTCAGAGAGCTCTTCTGCGTTTCGATGAGCAGGCCAGGGATCTAGATGTATCCTTACCTGCATCATTCACTATTCGCTCAGACACAATTACAACGGCAATTTCAGCAAGTAGAGCGAATTTGGAAGCAATGTCTTACGCAGATCACCTTACCAGAGCTATGGCGCAACGTCTCAACGGAAAGGAATTTGAGGACGTTTGTACCTCTCTTAGAGTTCTTTCCAGGGCAATGTGTATACCACGTATAGCTCCGCCCTAACAGTAGCTAACATGGAGTTAATCAGACGTGACGCTGCCCTTGCGTCGTCATCAGTTATAGATGACAAAGTGAAAAGCTCTCGCCGGGTCGCTCCGGTCTCCGGACATACTATTTTTGACGACAAGCTTTCGTTAGTCTATGAACAGGCTACTAAGAAAGCGTCAAGTACTCTGCTATTGAAGTCGGCGTCTCAACAACCCGCTTCAGCAGACTAGAGTGCGGAGGACGTTCCAGATCTAAACGTCAGAAGAGAACTGGTTACGAGGGTACAAGAAACCCTCGTACAATTACTCTGGAGGTCGTCAATATAGCGACTCGGGAAAGGGGCGTAAGTCTGATCGGGACTATCGGTCAGACTCCCCTATGCCGACGGGACGAGGTTCTTCGCGGGGAGGACGTAGTTTCTCCTCCCGTAAGCCTCACAGGTCATACAGGTGATGTTCAAGACCTTTTTTTGCTTGCCAGTTGGAGGAACTGAATCAACCTTCGCGAGAAACTGGATAGCAGTCACGGAAGATCAATGGGCGAGAAGTGTAGTCTCGGACGGCCTCCGGCTATCATTCCGAGCGGAACCCCCCACTAACAAGATGTCCGCGTTGGACAAATCTTCCGTCGGATTCTTTCAAAAGAGAGTCTCTCCTAGCGGAGGTACAGGCTCTCTTATTAAGGAAGCAATAGAGGTCGTCGAGAATTAAGATTCTCGGGGTTTTTACAGTCACCTTTTTCTTGTACCGAAGCCAGACGGCTCGTTCCGACCAGTAATAGACTTGAGCTGGATAAACAAGCTTATCGTGGCTCCAAAATTCTAAATGGAGACCATTCGGTCGGTAAGAGCTAGCATTCGAGTGAACGACTATGCGGCAAGCTTAGATCTATAGGATGCGTACTTTCATGTCCTGGTACATCCGGCATTCAGAAAGTACTTTCGGTTCGCCGTACAAGGGAAGGTTTATCAATTCAGAGCAATGTACTTTGGTCTGAACCTGGCTCCATGGGCATTCACTCGAATAATGAACTCAGTAATGTCATACTTCCGAGCTCATTCGTCGGCAGTAACGTCGGCTTACTTGGACGACATTCTGCAGAGATACGATAACAGAATTATTCTTCAGATCGATGTTCAGAGTCTTCTTCTATTACTCCGACGTCTCGGTTTCATCGTAAACGAGGAAAAGACAGATCTAGCTCTGTCCAAGTCATTCACTCACTTGGGGATAAGCTTCGAGACTCACAACAATCTGGTTCGTCTGCCGTTACCCAGAGCGAAATTAGTCAGTTGTTATCCTCGCTTTTATCTGCACTCAGACGCATTAACAGCGAAAGAATTCATTCGACTGATGGGCTTCTGCGGAGCGGCCGCGGATCTTATTCCGATGGGCCGTTTACGCACGCGTCTCCTTCAGATATTCTTGACTCAGAACTGGAGTGTGAAGACGCATTCGCTCGAAGAAACCAGTATTGTTTTAACGGACCTAATAAAACAAAGGGTCCAGATTTGGGCAGATCTTCAGTGGTTAACTCAGGGAGTTCCGCTGCAACTGCCGGATCCGGCTTTCACGATTTTGACGGATGGGTTGGGGCGCAACCCTGGGTCCCGCAGACTTGAAGTGTCAGGGTCTTTGGGACCCTCGGTTCCCAGAGAAGCACATAAATATCAAAAAGATGATGTCAGTATGCTAGCTCTTCAACATTGGATTCGCATAATAGCGAACGTCCATGTTCAAATTTTGTCAATTCGACAGTAGTAGCTCACATCAGGAACCAAGGTGGAACTCATCCAATTCCATTATGCGAATTAACAGGGAGGATTCTCCTATACATCATGAATCATCATGTTCATCTTTCTGTCCGTCATATACAGGGTCGTCTGAATGTACTAGCAGACTCGCTCTCTCGGAAAGGTCGCCTGTTGCCATCGGAGTGGACCCATGGTAGATCTGTTTGCGACACACCGGAACAATCAGTTACCGACGTTCATGTCGCCATGCCCAGATCACCGAGCGTACGCAGTGGACGTTCTGTTGATCTCATGGGACGGAATGATAGGATATTCGTATCCTCCAACTCCGTTGATTCAGCAGATTCTGTTAAATCAAACAGTCTCGTTGCGAAATCCTGCTAGTAGCACCTTTGTCGTCACAGAAACCTTGGATCAATCTTCTCAGGTGATTGTTATGGGACGTTCCCCGGAAGCTTCCCCCACGAGAGGACCTTCTTTATCAGGGGAAGTACTCGTTCTTCACGTCCTTATCCGCCCTTAGTGGCATTATGGAGTCGGTCAGACGTGAGGGAGCTTTGCTATTTGATGACTAACACAAGAACGATTCAAGTAATGCGGGTGAGGGGGGGGGGGGTCGATTTGATTTCGAATCCACCCCCCCCCCCCCAACCGCCAATGTGTTAAGAGGCGATTACCGGGCAAGACGTAATTTTCTTCCCGTAAGCCTCGTATGCATTTCAGTGCATACATGCATTTCATGACTTCTCGATTGGCGGCTGGGTCGTGTTCTGTGGCGACCTCATGGGCACATCCACTTTTTAGTTGGTTTCCTGTGGTTGTTCGTCTATATGTCATATACGAGCATATGATTCATCATCAATACAATTGCTAGCCTTTGGGTACCTGGGAGGCTGTCTAGTCAGATAACTGGTATTCAAATGATTACATGCGGGATTTCAATGCTCACGGCAATAATAAATGCGTTATTAGGCAGACGCATTATTGTATGTTATGGACCTAAGAAACAATGAATTATTTCGGGGGCCGAGTCTGTTAATCATAGCTCGTTCCATTTCTAGATCCAGGTTTCTATTAATTTCGGTACCCAATCGAATACACCTTGTCTTACACTCTCGTATATTCGCACGTTTCTAGGAACATAGATATCGGATAATACACGTCGGTGAGTGTTATTACTGAAATTTATTGTACACCTGAATAGGGTCGCCTGTGGGTTACCTCGGAGTGTGTTTACTCTCCAGGGATCGTCCATTGTGATTCTATTGGACAAGTGTATGTTATATATTATATCACCGGCTTTTGACCTATCTGCGAATGCCGACTCCGGTATACGTTACAAGCGGGCAATATTAATTACTGGAATCGCCGCTATAGCCTTAGCTTCTGAAGTAGCATTAAGCACCAATTTATTAATAATAATTAATACCTGGGTGCCTGTTCGACGAATATTTATATTGTTATTTGGAACCGTTTTTACTGATTCCAGAGCGCTCCCCTCTTTGTTTTTGAAGAAGATTCCTTCAAAAAGGGGAGGGGGGGGGGGATTTCTTACCTCTCCTCCGGCTTGATAAGTATGTAACTATGAGTGAAGATGTTTTGTCTGTAATTATATCCTGGATACAGCTTGTGTTTTATTGTATATGGCGTATGTTTGTGGGGGATATCCTCTCATTCTCAAATACACCATCCTAATTTTTGGGGCTTAGTCCGGACTAGCCTTAAAAATGGGAATTCGTTACATCCAAATTAGCATAGTCTTTATGCTAAGAATGCGGAATTACTTGAATTTGGCTCCTTATTTATGATATGTCTTCTCTATTACTGTATAGAGAGACATACATGTAATTCCTTTCAAATTTAATTTCCTTTCACCTTGGATTACAGGCTTGGAACTATGTTGGTTTACTAATTCTGAAGTCCTAGGCCCTCCGCCTTTTTGCTATTCAGCTAGTCTGGGCCATTGGGTTGTGGAATAAAAATATTGTAAATTTCAAGTAATTTGTATATTTTTTATATCTACCAATAGCCCAGACGGGTATGGCCCTCCCATGAGTGGGCACTCATACCTCCCCTCTGAGTTATTATGTAAGACTCTTTTCTACAAAGAATGATGTTGGCGCCAGTTCCGGCCACTTTCTGGCGGCTGTGCATGCGCGGAGAATAAAAGAATGAAGGACCAGATAGGACTTTTAATTTTCGGTTTTGCAAGCAAATTTTGGGGATTGGGGGGTTCAAAATTTGTGTTTGTCCCTTGATAACTTTGAGTTTGCACCAGCTAGTCTGGGCCATTGGTAAGTATAAAAAAATATACAAATTACTTTAAATTTATAACTTTTCTTGAAATCTCAACCTTTGAGAGGTCAGTTTTCATGATAATAGCTAAATTATTGCTTTCCTTATGATAAGAAAACATAAAAAACAAATTTGTTCAAATACGGATGAAAAAGGCCAAATGAAGAAAATGCTCGGTGAGGAAAAAATATGTACATTACAGTCGCCGTGGGCTGGTCACATTCCACGGGTGGGCAATATTTCCACGGACACAATATTATTAGATTTCAAGCACGAATTATAGGAGTAATTATCAAAAATTTAATTAATGAAGCACAACGTAATAATACCCTCTGCTTCATAAATTAAAATGTGGCTGATGATTGTTATTACCTAGTAAACGCATGCATGGACACCCCTACCCACTCGTGGATTTCGACCAATTCACTGCGACTGTACTGTAATTGGGTCCTACCTATCCACCCCACCCAATGAGCTCATTCCAGTTACTGTTGATAATTATGTCTTGGAAGATAAAATTAAGACAAAAGTGAATGAATTTTGATTGCATTCAGGGTGGATTTATTCTTTAGAAAGGGTTAATGTGTCTGAAAATCAACTTTCTCGACAAGGTTGTTGCACAAATACGTCCCGCCTCGCCTTAATAATAATTTGTTTTTTTATACAACACAACATAAACACGAATATACACAATGAGCAGAACCAGAAATAAATTAATAATAATATTAATAATAATAATTTACTTATATGGCGTTTTTACGAGCAAAACACTGCTCAAAAACGCCCCAAAATAAAAAAAAAACGGCAATCAAAGGATATCTGAAAGAGATGGGTCCTTAAACCTTTTTTGAAACTTTCGGTATTGGAGGTTTTCCTTAAATTCTGAGGGAATGCATTCCACAGTGAGGGAGTTGCAAAAGTGAATGATCTTTAACTTGCAATAGATCTTATTCGAGGCACGACAAGAAGATTCTCTGAAGATGATCTGAGATTCCGTATTAGAGGTTTTTAGTTGGTTAGTTTCATACCAGCCGAAATATCAGACCGAGGTAACTTCATATGAGTCTTGAGACAAAAGATCGATGTGGAAATTATCGAGGGCTGATACATAGGCCAATATGAAACGAACCAAGTAACAACCTCTTTATTTGTTAACTCTTTTGGCGCGGATAAATCTGAGAAACAGAATTCCTAGCGCCTAATATTGATCAGGAATTTTACAAAAAGTATAGGTAGTTAGACTAAAGCGTTAATATTTTAAAAGATGTTCTGATGATCTGATTGACAGTTTTTCAAATGATTTCCTGTATATATTTAAATGGTACCTTTATCCTTTCAAGGGACGATATCGTTATTCATGGACAGGACATAAATGGTGCATGAAACATAGGAATACGTATGCTTGTTCAACCCTTTACCCAACGAATCGGCCGCACCCCCCCCCCCCCCCGCGTAATATGCAACTTCAGCAGTTGAAAAAATATTATTTTTTAAAAAATTTCAACAAAACCATATCATGTGACCCCTCGTTGGAACGAGCTCGTTCCAACAAGGGGTCACATGATATGGTTTTGTTGAAATTTTTTGAAAAATTTGAAAAAATGATACTTAAAATAATAAATTTTGATATCGTATGCGTTGGGTAAAGGCGTAAAAGCACTTGGAAATGGACACACACAGTTGGCTAAAATGACTACTGCAGTACCTTTCCACGGTCTGCCGTCTGTCTACTTTAGTCGCCTGACGCGCCAAAAGAGTTAAACCAAAACACATAATTACAAAACAAATCAGATCTGCTACAATTTACGGAGACTGTGTTGTTCATACGTTCCTCAAAGTCCAAAATTTCCTCTTCTTCTAGTCCACGTTCAGGCATCTGAACATCCTACTGGGGAAGCCGCGGCGTTCGGAGAGCTGAACCATATCTGTTCTCATTTCAACGAATCTCCATTCCGACTCTGAATTTTATTTTGCGATCAATTTATGTACAGCTTTCTTCTGTCTTCTCTTCATCGCGTAATCATTACTTACTGCCATTAATAATTCCTCAACATTCAAAACCTATTCCATTTTGCCTCATTAATTCCTCATCAGATAAATCTCTGCTTCAAACCACGCCGTTATGTGTGGTAACACCAATTTTCCTGATTGCGTTCGACGAATAACTGAACATTTCGATGTAAAAATATTAGTTCTGCCTTGTGAATCATCAAGAATGGCAACTCTAGATTATTTCATATCGGCGGAAATCGGCGACATATCAGCCGAGTTTGAAGCCTTCTCAGCCAAGTTTTGATAACGTGGAATTCTGGGAAAGAAAATCATATTTAATAAATACTAAAAAATATTCCCACTATGTATAGTAAAATTGGGATAAAAATTAACCGTGTTTGTATGCAAGTTCAAAGAGATGAGTCTTTAGCAATTTTTAAAAGGTACGGGGATTGGAACAGTGTACTGTGTTAACATCTAGCTTATTCCTTCCAAAGTTGAGAGGCTACAGTTAAAACTAGAAGTCCCATCATGAACCGTGCGCTTATCTAGGCTTAATTGCGCGTAGGAATTGCGCGCTATTGCCATATCGAATGGCATTCAAAGTACGGCAGGTTCTCCTGGTTACTCATAGCAGACACAGGCAATGTTTCTGCCAATGGACCTATGGGTTACCCGGAGGTCCATTGGCTGAAACATTGCGTGTGCACAGGCCAAATGTACAGAATTTGCTAGCCTTACTATGGTCATAACGCGTAGATTAACGCGCAGATCGACGTGTTATTTGTGCGCATTTCATGACAAGACTTCTAGTTTTAACTGCACCTATGGAAACATCCTCCCACCATATTTCACGCTGTTTGGCCTCTGGCAGAGCATTGGAAGCTCGTCACTGCATCTCAATGGACGATATAGGAAGGGGGTCATATTATTGAGACATTTCCAAGTAAGTAGTAATTAGAAGTTATTGCATGGTTGGGGGCGCGGTGGCTCAGTTAGTAGAGGTGCAGGTTGCAAGTCGAGAGATCCTCGGTTCGAATCCCACCTGCGGCAACCGCGTTGTGTCTTGGGCAAAACACTTCACCCCCATTGCCCACGTGGGGGCACGGTGACGCTGTATACAAAGGCGTACTGCACGTCGATGGTGCACCTGTCTTCAACCAATGCTAACCCTGCTTGTGTGGAGTTGGTATGTTGGGGAGCTGACAGTTGCTCGCCGTTGCTCGGTGGTTCTCTCCGGGTACTCCGGCTTCCTCCACCCGTAAAACTGTCACGGTAATGGTTAGCCATTGTGCAGAAATATGTGACCTTAAAAACCATTAAATAAATAAATAAATATTATATGGTTACTTTCGTGTCAGCCGAGATAACAGCCCGAGGTAACTTCATATCAGCCTGAGACCGAAGAGCGAATGTTGATGTGAAGAAACCTTTTCCAAACATTAGTAACGTGGACGATGATAAGTGTTTCTCGATATAATTACCCAACTCCATCACATTGTGTGCTGCCTGAATTCCATTTTGTCAATTTTGACTTTTTGTTGTTGGGGGAGAGCCGAGGATAAAAAACCCAATTTTACTGTCATTAATCATAATTTGTTTGCGAGAAACGGTGAGCGGGCCTTAGTGACGCACTCAATGTGTCACCAATCGCCTTCTCTTGAGGCTGAATGCTGTCAGGTAAAATGAAAGATACAGCTTATTACGTCAGCAATAGCCATGAAGGTTTGGGAAATGTTTATTCATAGCAGGGGCGAGAGAGGCCAAGAAGCAGCTGGAAGCCAATACTATAAAACGTTTACAATTGAATTTTCTAGAATTGTATTTTCTACCTATTAATATAACTGACTAAAATGAATCATTAGCATTTTAAACGATATGGCAATTTGCCAACTGGCAAATTGCCAGATCTTTGAAAATGCTAATGATTCATTTTAACCCATTTAAAGTCATAATTGGAAAACACAATTCTAGAAAATACTGTTGTAAAAGTTTTATAGTATTGGCCCCTGGACATGACTGCCTTGTGGAACTCAGCAATTCGGTGCAAAGGGTTCTTCATAAAAAGTGTTTTCAGCAATAATTTTCTGTGTTTTCTCACTAAAATAGTTTTGTAGGGAAGTTAAACCACATCCTCGCCAGTCGCAGTAAATACTTTCAGGACAGGTCTCTGCATATTCCAATTTTTCAGATATACCAACTGGACTATTCCGTGGTGGTAATAGTGGGCTCAAACCAAGGCGATACCTGGAACATGGTTACAATATACTGAATAGTCTACATTGGAGACATTACTAACTCTTTTTTCTGTCTCACCATCGCATCAAGTCCGTTGGGGAGAAGATACCCGATATCAATTTAGTACATTACATCCCGAAATTAATCCATCCCCAGAATTATATGTTGCAGAGTGATCCTGGCCTTGACATTTCGGTTTTCCCTAACTACCGTCAAGTTTCTCACCGAATAAACTATGCACACTTTTAGTTGTCATACAACCCTGTTTTTGAGGCATGCACAGTTTTTTGAGAGGACGGCCATGGCAGATATTTTTTTTTCTTTTTCAAAATAGACACTTTTTCATCATAACCCATTTGCACCAATCACCTAACCGGGGCAATTTTATACTACATTAAATGCTGAGCATAAAGCGGCTAGGGGTGTTTTCACTTGCATATAGGATTTTGTAAACATATATAACCTCCCAAGTTCTCAAGCCACCAGTCATATTCTGTAAGGAATTTGACACTGTTATGGCTTGGAACCAGCCTAGCCCTTAAATAATCCTTTAATAGATTCACTCTTGTGGAATATTTCAACGGATATATTTCGTACAATTGAATCTAACGAATACCACAAAGATTCATTTTCTTTGAATTAACGCAAGCAATGTTGCTCAACCGAGAATTGATTTGACAGAAGTATTGATGACATTGTCATTGGAATTAAAGACAGACTCACCACAGCCTTAGTTTTATGAATACGCCGCCTAGTTCCATTAATGGTGTTAAAATCTTGATGGCTAAGAGGTGAATTAACTATTTATTGACTGGAAGATCTATAACCTGAGCACAATAATATCTGTGTATCTCTCTGTGTGAAAGAACATCAGAAAACGTCAACATTAGTATGCGCGCAAACTCCACTGAAAGTGCGTGAACAAACATTACGGTATCGAGTTCCTTACAAAATTAGACGAGTGGCCTGCGAGCTTGTTGACACTCATGACCACTGTAGATTGGAAGTTGTTGTCGTATTTTAGCGTTAATCGGACATATGGCTGCTACAATACGACCAACGCTCGCTACCAGGGGCGGTCAAGCAATCAATTCCACTCGAAGCCAACCTCAGATGTTGCTCAATCCCTATTCATCGCTATGTATTTTTGGCGGATGGTTTCAGATATGCATCGGAATTTCCTGACTTTATTTTGCCGTCCCTAAAAGATAACCACCCCCTCCATCATTAACCATCTCTGCACGCTACAAGAGAAGTTGCCTGTGCGTTTTAATAATTTTAGACCACAAGATGACCGTGCTACAAAAATAATGCTATTCAACTCAACAACTTTATCTTTTGCTACAACCCAATACAGGCAAAATCGAGAAATTACGTATAAAAAATATAGAAATGACTTTAAATTTATAATTTTTCTTGAAATCTCAACCTTAGAGAGGTCAGTTTTCATGATAATAGCTGAATTATTGCTTTCCTTATGATAAGAAAACATAAAAAAAAACAAATTTGTTCAAATACGGATGAAAAAGGCCAAATGAAGAAAATGCACGGTGAGAAAAAATGTGTACAGTACAGTCGTCGTGGTCTGGTCACATTCCACGGGTGGGCAATATTTCCACGGACACAATATTATTAGATTTCAAACATTAATTATAGGAATAATTATCAAAAAATTATTTAGTGAAGCACCGGGTAATACCCGGTGCTTCATTAATTAAAATTTGGCTGATGATTGTTATTACCTGGTAAACGCATGCATGGACACCACTACCCACTCGTGGATTTCGACCAATTCACAGCGACTATACTGTAATTGGGTCCTGCCTATCCACCCCACCCAATGAGCTCATTCCAGTTACTGTTGATAATTATGTCTTGGAAATTAAAATTAAGACAAAAGTGAATGAATTTTGTATGCATTCAGGGTGGATTTATTCTTTAGAAAGGGTTAATATGTCTAAAAATCAACTTTCTCGACAAGGTTGTTGCACAAATACGTCCCGCCTCGCCTTAAAAATAATATGTACGTATACATCTTGGTGGATAAATTTGACACCAAAACAGGGACCGATCAGGACTATTTAAAATACGCTCTAGCCTCGGAGCCTATTTTTTCAATTCATGCGCCAGATTTCAATTTACGGAGTCACACTGCTGTTTGTAACACACACTGCAAGTATGTAATAGCTCTCATCATTTTCATTTAGTACACTATAGCAAACATTAAACTTCACTGTGGTTTCTGATCAAGTCTTGGCTGCCTATTTAGGCAGCCAAGACTTGATCAGAAGCCACAGTGAAGATTAATGCTTGGTAATTCAGACTTGAAGTATTAACTTAAGCACTCTACAACAATGATAAATGATAATCATATATATAATACATGTAAGAGTGTCTCTCTCGATTATCCATCGAAAGAATATCAAAATATGATCTGAGAAGTTACGCGCCAACTGAGAAGCCTATTTCTGAGATTTAAGAATCAGGTCCTGATGTTTCAGAACCAAATACGCACTGGCGTATGCCCAGGTCGGTCCCTGCCAAAAAAAAAAAAATTAAAATATCACTGGGTTGTTTATTTGGATACACGTTCAACATCTAAAGAGTAAATAAATGCAACAAGGAGAAAAATTGAAAAATATTCCTCCTGATAAGAACCTTTTTACGACATTTAATACTTCAGTTCTGGAAAACTAGAGTAAAATAATCAATCAAACCGTAACCTGTTCGTGCCAACAAAGAGAGTTCGTAATAAAGAGACAAAAACATATTATGCCAAAGAAGTAGCCAGGAAATTAAAATGAACAGTTTCCATCAACTAAATGAATTCAGAGACAAATGAACAGGAAATACTGCCTCTTTGATATGCATAGACTGCTAAAATGTTTGATATGGATAAAATTCAGGAAAAGAGGACTCCACAAATAAGACAAACATGACAACCTTTCGGGTTTGTCATGTTTTCAATACATTTATTGCAAAAAGTTCACATTTCCTTTTTAACACGTTTATACTAATATTTACTTGAACCATCGATACACCCTTTGCTTTCTGCTGGAGTTCTTTTGGCGTTCTCAAAGGGTGTTTGGTTGGTGAACATGAGATCATGCAAATAAACACATTATGTTCCAATAAGAGTAAACTCCTCGCTCTCTGATTGGAGGAGAGCTGGCGTAGTTTCTTTTCTCCAGTAGCAAATGTTACCGTCTGACATCAGAACACGAAATATTTGAAGTGATGTCGCCAGTTTCGTAATTGCTTCATCAACGAAGTGACAAGCAAGCCGCTTAATTTTTCTGGATTTTTCAAACGTGCAGCAGACGGTGTTCTGGATTTACGATTTGAACTGAGATAGGATAAGTTTATCTGGTTTATTGATTATTTATCCAGTGCCGTCGTGGGGTACACTAGAGGTTTATTTACTAAACTTGTGATCGTTAAAAGTTGCCTTGAACAAAGTAACTTTTAACGATCACAAGTTTAGTAAATAAGCCTCTCGTGTTTCACGATGTAAGTTTTGGGCTATGGATAGTGTCTCATTGGAACATATACGTTATTGTAATGAGTTGACGGTAACATGGTCTGAGGTTTGCGGCTCGGAACGTCTGTTCAAGCTTGACACTTCGCGTCTCGGTTGAACAAAAGCTCCGAGCCGCAAACATCAGACCATGTTACCGTCAATTTATCACAATAATTTATAATGGATGGGTGTCAACAAAATTGTATTCATCTTTTGCTTTTACATCCAAATACCAATTTACCTTAATATAATGACCCTCAACAACTGTAAATGTCTCCAGTCTATCATTGTTTTAAATCCACAGAAAAACGGTGTAAACTAGATAAAAAGAATGTACTGCAACCAGTAAATTTGAGTCTATGTGAATATGTTGAAAGCTTCAAAACTAAATTTTTTTTGGAAAAGAATTTATGGATGCATATTTTCAGGAGTACAATATCTTTCACGCAATCAGAAATAGGCTTTTCGTAAACAGTATCAAAGGAGTTTCATTTCAGGATTAAGATTAAATTTTTCAAGTAACCGGAAATAACTTCTGTGCAAAGCATTTAATGTTTTCTATAAAGGACACATCGATGGATATTTTGACATTGTCCACTTATTGAGAGACAAAATGCATGCATGAACTTCAAAAATGCATTGGGGTCTTAAAATGTAATTTCAAGCAATTCTGAATGCTGCACTTAAAATGAGACCCGTGTGACTCTATTGAACTGAATCCAAATTATTAACTTCCACAGTGTTTTGACTCATTTGGTGTTGGTCCGAGGTCCATATGTCATATCATACTTGAGATATGAGTGTGACCAACTCTAAAACCATGTGCCCCCCTCCCCTTCTCCCGCCAAATGTTTCGAGAATAAAAATACATATATGAATTTCAACAATGCATTAGATAAAAAAAATGTGATTTCCAGCAATTCTGAAAAATGCACTCAATGACTCGTAGGTGGCTGCAGTGACCTTGACCTATATTTGGAACCTCCATTGTGTTTTGACTCATTTGGTGTTGGCCCCAGGTCCTTATTGCATACCATATTTGAGAGATGAGCATGACCAACTTTCAAAAAAATTGGCCGCACCCACCGTTTTGAGTGTAAAAATGCATGTATGAGCTTTGGAAATGCATTTGGGGGATTAAAAAATTGATTTCCAGCAATTCTGAAAATGCACTCATTGACCCCTGGTGACCTCAGTGACCTTGATCCATAGGTTGAACCTCCATTCAATTTCGACTTGTTTGTTGTTGGTCACAGGTCCATATGTCAAACCATGCTTGAGACATGAGCATGACCTACTTTCAAATTTGTAGCCACGCCGACTTTGTTTAACGTAAAAATGCAAGAATGAACTTTAGGAATGCATTAGGGGGTCAAAAAATGTAACTTCCAGCAATTCTGAAAAATGCACTCATTGACCCCAGGTGACCTCAGCGACCTTGACCCATATTTTGAACCTCCATTGCTTTTCAACTCATTTGCTGTTGGTTCCAGGTCCATACATCCATATTCCAGGTACAGGAGCGAAAAACAACGTCAATAACATCATTAATGGTGCCATTCGTAACGTCATAGAAACCTCACCGTGACGTGATGATTGGCGTAATTTGTGACGTCACCAGTGACCGCATTTATGACATCATCAATGGCGTAACAAGTCACGTGACCAGTTCCCACACTTTTGCCGCCAATTATGACAACAGTGATGAGGTGATCACCAGTTACAGCGTCACCAATTACATCAGTGATTACACGTCAATAACATTATCTATGAGGTTACTCCCCCGTGGAAACCCCGGGAGGTGAAGCAGTGTTTGTGTACTGTGGTAAAGGAGATATGTTTTACTGATTACATAGAACCCAGTCACCAATGTTTAGGCGGAAGTCCTCTAAAATAGGCAACATGGGTATAAACGATTAACTAAACTTAACTTTATCTTCATGTTGCGGTTACGATTAGCCATTGTACAGAAACATGCGACCTTAAAACAATAAATAAGTAGTTACATAACCTATGACGTTACTAGTCAAGTAACTGAATTAGTCACAATAACGTCACATATTCCTCCATTGCGGGCATCACAGTTATATTCAGTAAAACGCGACTGGAAGATAACCGATAGCGGCATCAATAACGACAACGGACGTTGCTAGTAATTCGGGGCTGCCATTAATAATATAATTGGTGACAGGTGACGTGCTAATGACGTCATTGATGATGTCACTAGGCAAGTTACTAATGGTACCTCTTCCGAAATCCTACGAATGATGCTACTCCGGTGTGTAATGTGCTACTTTAATGTCTCAAAATAATAATCTATGTTCTGCAGAGTGAACCAAAATGTTCTCTTGCTCAATAGTCTCGACTACAATTTTCTCATTTTGAAGTATTAAATCTTTACAAACTGAAACGACAAAACCAACCAGAGCTATTTAGAAACAGTCTGCATTCAAATTGTATTATTGTTTCAGGCTGATAATGCTTTGAAAGTGGCCTCTTCTGTGCGTGTTAGATGAAGAGATATCTGCTGGTCTCTGTGTCTTCGCTGTTTACAATACAAATGGAGAAGTGTGACGGAAACTGTCCACAACATATGCCTGGTTTCATGATGAGTTTGCGGCTCAATGGCGTAGTTTTGATTTATTTGGATTTCTAGTCTGAAATATTGATATATGCTGAGAATTAATGCTTTATTTTGGTTTACGTTTTAGGTTTGCCTGTTTTCGTGGAGGGGTTGAAGAAAGGTTCCCAAGTTTCAAGGTATGTTTTTCAATATGTACTTTCTTAACAAAACTGATTCCATTCTCACCTTCAATGCCATGTGTATTTGTTATTTATTCTTTATATACTGGTCAAGGGAATCCGTTGATTCATTCCAAAGATACCACACTTTAGTGTAATGCACATAATTCTCTCGTAGCAGGGTATATACGAGTGGACGTCCGAAGGACGGCGGCAGTAGCAGGGTTGTCCCAGTCCTTCGATCGAATCTATTATAGATACAGAGTTTGGGGGAAGGTGTTAAAGCTGGTGTCCCACATTCAACATCGAGACAATTCAGAAAATTATTCTTGAAATAGCGTCTTCTGGTGCATTTGGCGTTGCAGATGGTCGTATTTAGATATACATTTCACTGTGAGCCTTAATTGATGTGTATTGGCATCTTTATAATCCCAGACATTATTTCACGATTCCCAGGTGTTAGGTTTCAATTCACTACTTATCAGAATTGAACAATATAATGACAATATGACCCTCAAAATGTTTTTTCGGTGCTCCGGATATTGGTGCGGACAGGCTTTACCCTTTCATAGGGCAATTATTTCAACCCAAACAAGGAGAAGATAAACATGAGCAAGCCTTCGTTTTAGAAGAACTAGAAAATGAGCCGTTTCAAAAGGAAAGTGTAAATACACTGAATAATTGATCGAGTGTTATTTGTGTTAATGACTTTCGAGTTATTTGAAAAGTTCTTTCTGTCCCAAACTAAACCATCTTGAAAAACTAAATTGTGTGGAGTAGTTTATGAAGCATTTATTCCCTTTTGTATCACTACTGGATATTCAGAAGGTAAAGAGGGTTTGTGTGTGTGTGTGTGTGTGTGTGTGTGTGTGTGTGTGTGTGTGTGTGTGTGTGTGTGTGTGTGTGTGTGTGTGTGTGTGTGTGTGTGTGTGTGTGTGTGTGTGTGTGTGTGTGTGTGTGTGTGAGGGGTAATCTGACGAGTGTTTGCGCCTTCAAAATGCATTTAACTGTACACCTATGCGCTTTTGTATAGCTGTCGACTATAGATCTCTATCCGTTATTCCCACAGAAAAAACCCAAAAATATTTGGAACTTTTAAAACTGATTCCTCTACAATATTCGATGTTCTATATTTGTCTGTTCTTTGGGGGTCACACATAAGTTTTATTGATTTTAAAACTGAATATTCTGTCTGTTTGTGAAGGTGAGAAATAAGTGCTATAGGTTGTGGGAAATAAGGCTGATAGTTCTCTCGAACACTTATGTAGACAACGTTTGTGCTACTGAAAACACATAATAATCCATATCAAATACCACATTACACCCTAGTTGACCTTTGTAAATTTAATTGTATTATTGTTTCTGGTCTCAAACCTTGGAAAACGTGGAATTCCAACCTCCCATTCTCCCCACCTGTACCAATAATACAAACACACATTCGAAAATAATACTCATCCCCAACTTATCTTGTCATCAAATCGACTTCTGATAAAGTTGTCTCCCCTGCAATTATTAGACGGGCCAGCAATTAATTGTTGAGAAAGCACACATGTCATCAGTAGAAAATAATTCGAAGTTTCCTTTTGTCACTTTTAACCCTTTACCTAACATGAAAAGCAGACGACACTTGCAAAAAAATTCTTGAATAACTAAATTTTTTCATTTTTTGTCTCAAAAACATAGGTTATGACCCCTCGTTGGAACGAGCTCGACGAGCTCGTTCCAACGAGGGGTCATAACCTATGTTTTTGAGACAAAAAATGAAAATATTTTGAAAATTAATTGGCGATTTTTGAGAAAAGCGCTGGCCGGTTTTGGCCGTTACGTTAGGTAAAGGGTTAACAGACGAAAACAACAAACAGCTCTCGTATATTAAAAGTTACAAAATGAAACTTCGCCCTTTACGGCGAAAAAATTAGAAGCAACTAAGTAACAGTTCGCTTTGGCATTATGTTTAGAGAATGAACTTGCAGTCGACTGCAAGTTTTCAATATTCCCCAGAAAAACAAATGAGCAAATTTCGTCTTCTGGACGTTTAGATTAATGGAAAAGACAGTGCCCATATTATATGTCACGATACACACACTGGTGACACAATGAACAGAAAATGAAGTTACAGGTCATCAGAAGATGGGGGAGAGGCCGTTTCCTTTTTTAACCCTTTGTCCAACACGAAAAGCAGACGACACTTGCATACAAAATTCTTGAATAACTAAATATTTTCATTTATTATCTCAAAAACATAGCTTATGACCCCTCATTGCAACGAGCTCAATGAGCTCGTTCCAATGTGTGGTCATAAGCTATGTTTTTGAGACAAAATTGAAATAAATAATGAAAACTGAATGCTGATTTCTGTAAATAGCGCTGGCCAGTGTTTGGCCGTTAAGTTGGGTAAAGGGTTAAAATGGGTTTCAACGGAGACTAATAGTCAAACGTTGAAACTGATTGGGGAAAAATTTAAAAATTCAGCTTCTATATTTTTACTCTACTCCACAGGAAAATGGCTGAAGTTTGTAAAATGATGCGCATGGTACAAATTGTCAAATTCGATAACTTTTCGAAATTTCAATGTTTATATGGAATTCCCATACCCTGAGTGTTAAATTTACTGATAGCTTTAGGAAATCACGAGGAACTAAAGTTCCTGTAAATCACTCCAATAACGAAAATTGCTAGCCAAGAATAAAATAACAAAGAAAATGGAGTTGCTCGTTGTCGCGAAAATGTGGTTAAACACTTTCATTTTTTTTGCATTCATGTCAGCAACAGCCTGTTTAACTCACCAGCGCATAGAGCAATGTATTAGTACATGGCAAGTGCGAGCGCAATCGTTGCTTCTTATCTGTCCATTAATTTTGTCTGTCATTTCGGAATCTCCTGAACGAATCTTCTGTTGTCGTGGCGTAAACACACGTTTATCTTATTCACTTTTTAACAAATACATGTAAACTAATATAACCCAGGTTGCAGACGGCAGATGTTCGTCCCCAATAACCACAATTTGTTTTCTGTCCGAACCATAGTTTATAACCACTCATCAGAAAGTGTTTGTTGTGCTTGATTTGAAGGTAAAATGAAAAATAATGCTAATGGCGAGTTTTGAGTTTTGTGCGAGAATAATTGTCTGCTGAATCATCAAAATCAGTTAAAGTATGGGATAAAACTGGAAGCGGTAGTCAAACGCCTGTGATGAGAATTCACTAAGAAGCAGAAGAATAAAAGGTTGGCTAAAGTGGACGTTAGTCTTATACTGTGGTCATGATATTGCTGTAGATGCCGAAAACGAACTTAAACACTAATAAGCATACTCATAGAACACATTCGAATGAGTTGTCGGACAGGTCACTTGCTATACCATAGGTGGAGGGGGTAAAAAACTGTGGGCTAAAAACAATGTGTGCTAAAAAAAAACGACGCTCCAAGAACCTCGCGATGGTAGGGGACGCGGTGATTCAGTAGATAGAGGTGCAGGCTGCAAGCCTAGTGGTCCTCGGTTCGAATCCCACCTGCGGCAATCGCGTTGGGTCCTTGGGCAAGACACTTCATCTCCATTGCCCACGTTTGGGCACGGTGGCGTTGTGTACTAAGGCGTACTGCACGTCGATGGTGCACTTGTCTTCAACCAATGCTAACCCTGCTTGTGTGGATTTGGTGTATTGGGGAGCTGACAGTTGCTCGCCGTTGCTCGGTGGTTCTCTCCGGGTACTCCGGCTTCCGCAACCCGTATAACTGCCATGGACACGATTAGCCACTGTGCAGAAATATGTGACCTTAAGCACCAATAAATAAATATCTCGCGATGGTAAAACATAGTCCATACTTTTGCGGAAAGGCTGTACTACAAGTTTATTGTTGTACGTCCGTGCCAAATCAATAATTAACAGTCAAAAGTTGGGACTATACAGAACCCAACACTGCAAGTGCCGAGGGCACGAACATCGCGAATATGTTCCTCGACTGGGGAAATTTGAATTTTGTTCATCTTCAGTTTGTGTGTTTGTTTTTAGGAGTTTAACAACACTTTCAACAGTAAGGGTGATATCGTGTCGGACAGTTTTGCAGGTGATGGAATCCGAAATACTCGGGGACAGCCACTAATCTACAGCGAGTAACTATCGGACTATTCAACTTACTGCTTTCAGGGTTAGAATCGGTTGATTACAGAGGAACCACTGTCGTGCCCTGTGCCAGTTACACAAAACCACCGTGCTCCCATATAGCAATCCGGACGGAATGTTTTGCCCAAGGACATTTATTTATTTATTTATTTATGTTTAAGGGCACATATTTATGCACAATGGCTAATCATGGCCGTGACAGTTTTACGGGTGGAGGAAGCCGGAGTACCCGGAGAGAACCACCGAGCAACGACGAGCAGCTGCCAGCTCCCCAACATCGCAACTCCGCACTGCAGCACAGGCAGGGTTAGATTGGTTGAAGACATGCGTACCATCGACGTGCAGTACGCCCTAGTACACGGCGTCATCGTGCCCCCACATGGGCAATGGGGGTGAAGTGTCTTGCCCAAGGACACAACGCGGTTGCCGCAGGTAGGATTCGAACCGAGGACCTCTCGGCTTGCAGCCTGCACCTCTACCTACTGAGCCACCGCCCCCCCCCCCCCCCTTGCCCAAGGACACGACACAACAGATGACGCTGTCAGATCGAACAGTCCACATTTCGATTACGAGTTCAGTGCTCGGACCAATGAGGCACCGCGACCCTGATTATCTCTTTGATTCAATTGCTGATACCCGTAGATGTCTAATAGCAATACTGTATTAACCCTTTACCCAACGTAACGTCCAAACTGGCCAGCGCTATTCTCAAAACTCGCCAATTAATTTTCATTATTTTTTCATTTTTTCTCTCAAAAACATGGGTATGACCCCTCTTTGGAACGAGCTCGTCGAGCTCGTTCCAATGAGGGGTCATAGCCTATGTTTTTGAGACAAAAAATGAAAACAAATAGTTATTCAAGAATTTTGTTTGCAAGTGTCGTCTGTTTTTTATGTTAGGTAAAGGGTTAGTCCACAACAGTCAATTCATAAACGTCCCAAAACCCTCAAACAACTTATTGTGGACATAATTATGACACAGTTCCTCGAACATTTTGGATCAACCACAAGTTTTGGGACGGCCAATGTCCCCCTAAACCCCTGGATCCAACGAACCCATATGCTCTGCCAGTGAATTGAATAAAAAAACACAAAGAAAATATATGTAGCTCAGATGTATTTCTTATGACTTAGCAAACGCAACAAATAAGTTGAAACCCTTCCGGGTTAGTGATAAAGATCATTTGGAACAATTTTCATAGAAAACTTTATTTAACACATATGAGGCCACGAAATCAATATTTTACCAAAAACTCCATCCACACATAAAGGGGGTTGCGGGATGCGGAATGGATGCTTTCTCAGAAAAACACAGTTTAAACACAGATGTTTTGACAAGCAAGTTGTATGGTTCAAATTGAACGTTTGTCAGAAATAACACACATGGGTTTCTGCACTCTGTGTTCGGGTTTCTATTCAAGGCTTCGGGTTCCAGAAGTAGAAGGCTTTAGAGTACATTTCACATATAGTTTCGCCACCATGCATTGGAGTCTACCGGAAGGCTGTGCCCAAAAATATATAAAGAAGAATTTTGGTCTAGAAACAAAAAAAATGTTGGCAGACGAATGGCGAAATTGGAACCGTGAAATACAAAATCTGCCCTGTGTGGTGTCTGTTAACCTGTAAACGACGGAAACTCGTGTTTTAATTCGTCAATCCTTTACGCCACGAATCGGGACCAGCCGTCCGCGTAAAATTCAAACTGAGCAGTGGAAAAAGTATTATTTTTCAAAAATATTCAACAAACCATATCATCATGGCTCTCCTTATTGGAACGCGGGGTCACATGAAGTGGTTTGTTAGAATTGTTTGATTGCCCACGTGGGGGCACAGTGGCGCTGTCTGTGTACTAAGGCGTACTGCACGTCGATGGAGCACTCATCTTCAACCAAATGCTAACCCTGCTTGTGTAGAGTTAGTACTTTGGGAGTCTGGAAGTTGCTCGACGTTGCTCGGTGCTTTTCTCCGGGTTCTCCAGCTTCCCCCACCCCTAAAACTGTTCGACACGACGTCACCCTGGCTGTCGAAAGAGTCGTTAAATTCCATAAAATAAATAAATAACGACGAATTATTGGCGGTCAAATCAATTGAAGGAGAAATAAAGCAATAAAACAAAAACATAAATGACATCAGCTGAGAGTAATAAAATACAAGTCTTTATTTATTGAAGTATGTGTATTGGGAGAACTAAAGAAGGCCAATTAATTTGTAAATTTGTTGTTTTAAAGCTGGTAAACGATATTTCTGATTTATGTATTTCCATGTTTCGTTAGTGCATGTTTCATGCTGCATTCTGTGATAAGCTTGCTGATCCAACGATGAAACAAAAGCAAAAAAAAAAAAAAAACAAAAAAAAACAACAGAATATAAAAACTGATGCAGATTTCAGCACTTGATGGATATGTGGGATATACTAGATAATGTGTAAACGTCCCAAAGCTGTAAAATGATCTCACAAATAACAAAACAGTGAAAGGTGAATCCCAGTTACTGCGCCAAAACAGTATACAAACAAATATCTTACCTCCTACAAGTATCTGGGAATTTCATTGGTTCACAGACGTCACATGCAGACTGCATATAAAACCATATACTGCCTGTCATCATCAATATACGCTGACAGCTATGGGTAATCTCCTCTTTGTTCATTGATTATTGAAAATGGCGGGCGGCAGCCGATAAACGCTTCAAGTTGAACGATTAAGTTTTGGAAGCCCACATTTGGTCTGAAGTGCAGGTTAGGTAACTTAAAAGGCTTCACATTCTGTGGATGTGTGTCATGTTACCTTCGAAATGAAACTGTTTGGTATGTATGAATTTGCCTTGTTACAATTTATGGGAGAGTGCCTGCACTCTCCCATAAATTCTAACAAGGCAAAGACACGTGAACACATTGTGAGAATTCTCTCATTTAACTTTGATCGCTGTTGTTATTTTTAGTTCTGTGCATCAGTGCAGCAGTCGGTAAGATATATTCGTTACACAGTTTGTTGGTGTTCTAATATGGTATATATGGTGTCAGTTAATTTCATATTGGACGAGAGCGAACCTAAATATGCTGTTCTTGGTGTCAGTTAATTCCATATTGGACTCGAGCTTCGCTCTCGTCCGATATGAAATTAACTGACACCATATATACCATATTAGGCCACCAACAAACTGTGTAACTAATAATATACTTCTCACAATTTGCTAAGGATCACGTCCCACTAATCGATGCAGTTGCACCTCACAGATAAATGTGCGATTCGAATCAGTTACCTTAGTACAGAAATACCTTTTCCTGACTTTCAGCTAGTTGTAACATCAGTACAATCATCCATGATAAAGTCAAAGAGTATGAGTGCAGGTCATACCTGCTTCTCAGAATTTCATACACCATGAGACCCATTTTCTGATCACTGGTGAAGTCTATCTAACCTCATCATTAAGCACTCAAATAATATATTAGAGTTTAAAAGCGAATGCTCGTTCTCTTTTATGTCTTATGGCTCCCAGTCGTCATTTTAGAGTACACGTATAATCAGGAGGTATAGAGATGCTTCAGTCAGACATGCCATTGAGACAGGTTACCGTAGCACCAGTGTTGACCCAGATTATGGTCTCCTGATGTTGGAATCGGTACAGCATACTTAGAGTCGAAACATGGCGGAGGTCATCAACGGGTCACAACAGCTCGTCAGCACCATTACATTGACACCACACCGTGCCGGTACCGCATCACGCATACTACGACCCTGTGAAGCATCTTCCATAACTATGCTGGAGCCATTGTATCCACCTAAACACTCAGCAACAAAATGCTAAGTGCAAGACAACGCACCCACATGGACGATGCATACAACACAGGGTACAGCAGTCCCGAGATTATGCTAACGTCTTGTTTACAGACGTGTCCAGATTCTGTCTGACCTTTTATGGGCAGACACACGAGAGTACGGAGGATGCCCAATGGAATGGACGGGGTGGTGGTAACCCAGTGTTGTACAGGGAGGTATCAGTTTATCAGGATCTCATTCCTTTACCGCTTTCATCCAGAATGGGAATTTGAATGCTGAACGACACAGAGCTGAGATCTTGGATCACACTGTGCGACGTATGCAGGGGCATATTCAATTTCAGCAGATGACAATGCTAGACCAATGCGAGCAAGAAAGGTGACTGGTATCTAAGGAGAAGGGAGAAATGGGTTATTTACTGGCCATCATTCTCACCAGACCTCAACCCCAAAGAACATACATGGGACAGTCCCATCCAGCGCATTACCCTCAAAGAACTTGGACAAACCCTTTATGAGAAACGGAAACAATTTGCGACAAAAGACGTTCAAGGGAATGGCCCGGGGAGTGAGGAACCGTTATCGGGCATTGTTTGTTGAAAGCCGGAGACATGAACATACTGACACTGCTGTTCTTGACATGAATAAATTATCTGCGGTAAACCCAAGTTGTTCTGTGAAAGAGCTGCAGTGCTCAGAAAAGGTGATCCGTTTTCACTTTCGTCACATTATCATAAATGATTGTACAAATGTAACAAAAAAATGAAACGGTTTTAGAACACATTACCTGTGCTATGATAAGTGATTGTGATCACACATTCATCTCCCAATTACATTTCGTGTACAAATATACTGAGTCAAAAAAGAAAGTATGATAAAAACAAATGTAAAAAAATAGCATAAAGGATGAAATATAATAGTTCTAATGTTGCAATGTTTGTGGACAAGAAGTCGTGCAAAGAGTTTATTGACATGTTGCTGTTGTCCACCCAACCGTATATAATTTTGCTACGGATTTCAAAATAGCACGTGCTACCCGAAAATGTCAAATTGAATGGGTGACCGACGTTTTTCTTTGTGTTATGTTGTGCTCGAGAGCCTGGGTTCTTGAGAAATCACGCTAGATTTTGTCTTCCGACATTTTAAAAAAAATGTCAAGGTTAACCGAAAGCCATTGGTATGCAGGAGGCTGGGATACCTCCAGATGAGCTTGCTGCTGAGTTCGGAGTCACTGTGGCCACTATTTACTGTCTCTTTGGAAGATATAGAACCACTGGATCGACTGCCGAGCGACCGCGTCCATACCATGGGCCAATCCTTATCCAACGTCATCGAACCGTCAGAATGGAATGGGTACGTCAGCATGTTCGCTGGACTCAGGAGCGTTGGAGCACAGTTCACGGTTTTGTCTACGGCGCGCTGATGGTAGGGCAAGAGTGTATCGCCGACGAGGAGAACGGTTGTCTGATGCTTGCGTGCGGAAATGCGACCGTTTCGGCGGGGGTAGTGTAATGGTTTGGGCAGGAATTTCCTTGCACCATCGAACGCAGTTGATCTTCGTCGATGGTAATCTGAGTGGACTGCGATATATGGACGAAATTCTTAACACTGTTGTTGTCCCGTTGTTCAACGCTAACGTCGGATTTCAGTTATTCCAGCAAGACAATGCCTGATGTCACGTGGCGCGTATCTGTCGTGACTTTCTTGAGGAGCAGAGCGTCGAACTTCTTCCCTGGCCCCCACCTCAGTCAGATTTGTCGCCAGTCGGGCATCTTTGGGATCAATTAGCCCGTCGGGTACGAGTTCGTGACCTTCAGACGTTGGGCGATTTACGTTATGTTCTAAGGCAGGAGTGGAACGCAGTACCACATGATGACATCCAGAGACTTATCAGGTCCATGCGCCGTCTATGTCTTGCCATCCAAGAGGCAAACGGTGGACATACACGCTATTGACTGCATATGTGAACTTTTCATTTCACCCCATGTCTGAATTGCGAAATCCTGGCGTGACGCTGGCAACAGTAAGAACATGACATTATGCAAATTCATACAGCTAGACTCGAAATATAAATTTACAATAATTTGTTTGGGATTAAAGTCGATAATACTAAAAAGATTGCCCCTCAAAGTTTATTATACTTTCTTTTTTGACTCAGTATATATCGATGAATACGGCTGATCCTTAGCACATTGCGAGCAGTATATCTGACCCCTACCAACTTCTGAGAATCCCAATGCATTTAGGACGTCACGTACATGCTGCGCGTATACTATACAGTACATGGCGAGTGAAATGCTACTAAATCACTCTGTGGAGGGGGGTGGGGGTGGGGGTGGGGGTGGTGTGTCTCCGCCCAGACAATAACAGTCGATTCCTGTGGTAATGCATGAAAAGGACAAGCACAGTTTTAACCAAGGGACCTTGGGGTTCTACCCGGAGGTCCCTTGGCCGAAACTTTGCTCGTCGTTCTAATGCTTTTTCCCAGTCAAGGATTTTTTTGAGTAGAGACATCGCCACACGAGTGATTTAGTAACACTCCAGTCTCCATGTATTGTACTTAATCTGTCGAGATCAATACATGTCTAACAGTGCGACCTCCCTTTGTGTATTCTTATATAAAATTACAGCGAGCGACAGTTTCACGTTAACATGTAACTGTTTTCGCAGTTAGAAATCATTGCAACGGACAATTCAGTATATTGGTAAAACACTCGGAAAGATGTATTCGTTACACAGTTTGTTAGTGACCCAATATGGTGTTACGGTGTCGGTAAATTCTATACGTGGCGCGAGAGAATGTACGGAAACCATATATTATTTGTTACAGGACGTCTATTTTGAGGATACGGTGTCTCCTAAGACGAAGTGACACAAATATTAGTCGAGACTTTAGCCGAGCTTCATACTGTTCTCGCTGAGCCTCATGTGACATTTTCCTTAAGTTTCCCTATCAGTATTCATTTGTTTACAAAGATAGACGAGTGTGAATGATTCAATGCAAGGTGAGTACTCCAACATCTCATTGATCGCCCAGAAATTTTAAATTTTTTTTTCCTCCAACAATTTGGGTGCATTGACAGTTCTGCTTGCTTTCCGACGCTTTGAACTGAAAACAAATTTATCAAGTGCCAAATTTCTGAATCCAGATTGCGTTTTATGTGATAAAAACAAAATGGCGGACAGTGGCGATTATTATGCAATACCACCATTGTCGGTATGTTGAATTAATACCGGGTCACTGTTGATTATTGTCAGTGTATTCCTAAGTCGTAAGTTATGACCGTTCACTAATTCAATATCTGGCTGGCGTAATAAATAATGTTAGGACACTGATAAACTGGGTATCTAATAATGCAGCACGTAAAAAGTAGATTACCATTTACATGTATCCTTTGAACCCAAATAGTATCTCCCATACCAGTTCAGTACGATCAATCGGAAGAGTATATATTCATCATCTGGGGGGAAGGCGGGTTAACCCTTTGAACCCTCGTTTCCAGGAATGGTGTCGCCTTGATGTACACTTACAGTGAAATGGGTCAGTCGCATATCAATATACAGGGAGGATAAAATAATAACTGCAGTCTGCAGCCATCTGGCTGCAGACTGCTGTTATTATTTTATCATCAATCCCCCCCCGTGTATAGACCTCTTATAATAAGATAAAATGAGACTAAATTATGACTTGGACCGAAAAATCGTTCTTAAGAGTTCAAAGGGTTAATATGTTCATCGTGCAGCCCTGAAGCTGCACGTTGCAAATATTGATTGGTTTACCATACAAATACAAATTCATGGGACAACTAATTACGTTATGAATGTAGGTCATATCAAGAACCTGTACCGGTAAAGGCAGCTGTCGGATTCAAAAGGTTAAAACGTCCCACGGAGTAGAGTTTCCACCAATATCGAGAACTCTTAACATCAGCACTCCGATAGCACAGTAGAATTTCTTTGTTCACTCTTAAGGATTAAGAATTTAACCAATTAGATTGTGTTTGTAGAACAGCATGAAATTTATTTTATTACACGCCTGTTTTATGAAAAATCCATCTTCAGGCAACACTAGATTTCGTAGAACAGGCGTCTAATAAAAGCTTTTCCTTCTTGGGCTGAACCGAAAAATATCTTACAACAGTTTATCATATGTTAGTAATGGAAGGACGTGGGTAAATAATCCATAAAAATAATTACATTCTTTTAAAGTATGAGTACCATTACAAAGACAGCAGTTTAAAATAGTTTAGACCGAAATGGTCATTCTTAAAGTGTACAAGAAGGGTTAAGATTTTTTTGATTGCATCACGCAATTCAGAAATTTCAGAAGAATATCTAAATGGCAATTTAGAAATAGCATTGCGTCATGTTTGTGATTACGAAATTTGAGGATTAAACTTGGACAATGGCACTTCGCCACCCAAACAGGTCCGATCAGCTTTCACAAAGAAGATTTTGAAAATTGTTTTCGTGCTGTTTTTCGATGGGCAGCCTTTGGGTTTATAAGTAGCATTTCCACACAATGTACTCTCGCCAAACGCTTTTTTGTATAAAGATGTGGTCAATTTGACAAACAGAAACGTGTGATTAATATAATTTTTGCATCGCATAAAACTTCTCACTGTCAAAATATATTATAAAAAATAACAGGAACATTTTATTTTTTTATTTGAACAAATACGTTTCGACTTGAGGGGGGGGGGGGGGGCAGAGATGCGCCCGTGACATGATTAATTATATTCGACAAGGAATTCTTGCACCCGACAAGTCAAGGTTATTTTTCAGGAATGCGACGAAGACGGTTTTTGCACAGCTGACATCGCTGGACAGAACATTAATTTAAAAGGCATAAACTGGAGTATTTGAATTATGGTGCATTTGGCAACTTATTCTAGACGATCGATGGCGTTATTATATGAAGTTAGTAAAAACAGTGCAAGTAATGACACTCGTTAATAATCGTAAAGTCAGAACTTGGCGAAGTTTTGAACAATTAGGTGTGCCGAAAGCTTCCAACGTTCCTAGTAAATTTAAAACAACAGCACATAAAAATGGATTGACACTGTTACAACTATTGTGCTGATCAGATAGATATAATCATTATCAGCATGATGCATTCTACTGAAGCTGAATTACGTAAATAGTGACAAAATCCCCTGCTGTAAATAGTATGTTTGGAGCAACAAAAGTTATTAAAGAAAAGACAATGAATTATGATGTACATGTAAAGTAGGAGTGGTGGTGAGTTCTTAAACATTTTCCCTTTCACTATATTTATTTATTTATTGGTGTTTAAGGTCACATACTTATGCACAATGGCTAATCGTGACCGTGACAGTTTTACGGGTGGAGGAAGCCGGAGTACCAGGAGAGAACTACCGAGCAACGACGAGCAGCTGTCAGCTCTCCAACATCGTAGCTCTGAACTCTGCACCGCAGCACAGGCAGGGTTAGATTGGTTGAAGACATGCGCACCATCGACGTGCAGTACGCCTCAGTACACAGCGTCATCGTGCCCCCAAGTAGGCAATCGGGGTGAAGTGTCTTGCGCAAGGACACAACGCGGTTGCCGCAGGTGGGATTCGAACCGAGGACCTCTCGACTTGCAGCCTGCACCTCTACCAACTGAGCCACCGCGCCCCCCTTCCCTTTCACTAAATATTACTGAGAATTAAAAAATTACTACATGTTCCTGAATCTTCCTAAAATTACAACAAGTATAAACCTCACAGCCGATGATGCAAGAGAGTGTTCAGACGCCTTGGAAACATCTCCGACGGAGAATCGATCCCTAGACCGGTGCACTTCTCAACTCAGCCACCACAAGTTATTTTCAGCGCTGAAACTACACTCCCCATGTATTCTTCCTCTATCCGTGTACTTTTAGCCACGTACTGTTAGAAGACGTTCGTGAAACTGGTATACAGCTGACAAGGATGGCGGGTGGGGGGGGGGGGGGTGGGGATAAAATAACGCTCGTCTGTGAAATGGTAACACGTCTTTTTTACTTGTCAAAACCAGAAGGGTATTTTTGTTTGTTTCATTCTTTGTAAGAATATATACTGGTAAGCAAAAACATCATGACGATATAACTGGTTTATAGCTAAGGTTTCCCAAACAGGTACCATATGATGTAGATATTGATACTGATATTGATATTTTATTCCCCACTATACTAAACAAATACAAACTTGACAAATGTGTGTAACTCTGAGACAGAATAAGAAAGATAAAGGCGAGGAGAAACAAGGCATGTACAACATTTTGCATTCCCAGTACAGTTTATATTAAACCTTCAACATGCCCATGGTTCTATGTCCATTCTAACCTCTGTGTGTGGTGCACATTATGGCTGGACTTCAAAGGCAACTGGGCGCCGCTGAAATGACCTTTCTATCAAAGATCAATGCGGAGAACACGTAGTCAGCGTGGGAGTTAAATGTATACGGGAGTGACAGGTAGACAGCCAATATCATTTTCTAGTTATCTATTTGTATCTTATAGTCCAATATGTAATTGCCTGTAAACTATACCATTAAATAAAAATATCTATCTATCTAATGGCCCCAATCAAACACTAAATTATTTTTCAACAGATCAACATAATTGTGTATAAGTTTGACAGCGCCCAAGTCAAGAGGCTGCCTTGGACGAGCTCCAGACTGATTAAGGTTGACGACATTAATGCACAAAGGACAGTCTTAACAAAAAACGTCCGTTGTATATTACATCATTGGTGACCATTAATGAATAACAGACACTGAATTGGATTGCCGAGGCTACTCTTATAAATGGAGGTAGGGATAGACAGCACAGCCGGGACAATAAGGATTTGAGCAATATGTTATTCTCGAAAGAAGAAATAAATTTAGCTGTTAACTTCTTTTAAAATTCTGCCCTGTTTGGTTAGTTTTCAAAGGTCAATATCTAATTCATTCCATGCCTTAGGGAATGCAAAAACTGAGAGGGTATCGAGCGTTTTAGTTCTCGTTCTATGGATACGAATGTGACTTGTTTGGCGAGTATTCATAAAAGTTTCGTTGTTCGCGGTTGAAAAAAAGTCATCAAACGATCCTGGGAAATTCCTATTGTGCCAACTAAACACAAACTGGGAATCATGCAATTTATATAAATCTTTAATCTTCAGCAAAATTATCTTTGATAAATAAGGGGTCAATGTGGGCCTTATATTTTTGGTTGTTTATAATTCTTATTAATCGCTTCTGTAATATACAGAGACGATTACAGGATTTTGAGGCCCCCTATCATGGAATTCCATAAAGCAAGTGGTTTTGTATAAGTGAGAAATATAGTTTTCTTGACTTTGTGCGGAAGTACTTCTTTACGTTGTTGGGGGCGTAGTTGGCAAGAGCAACTTTCGAGCAAATATGCGATATGTGTGCCTTATAGGAAAGGTTTTATCAAGATTTATACCAGGGAATTTGACATATTTTTCATTCTCACTATAACCAACTTTAGAAATAACTTCATTGTTTATCCGTATGTGTTTGGATGTGACATTCTTGTCTCTGTGGCATGAGTTAAGTATATTTGTTTTTTTTTCAGTTTAGTACTAAGAGGTTGGCAGCACACCAACCAAATATTTTTCCGGGTTTTTCATTAAAATCCAAGACTTGGGGGCTTATATCCGCGGGAGATTTGTATTCCGAGGTGTCATCTGCAAATGATTGGAGGTTCAGCTTTGATGACTTATGTGTATCGTTTACATAAAAGAGAAAGAGGATAGGGCCGAGCTTTGAACCTTGAGGAACTCCACATGTTCGTTCCGCTAGATTGGATTTACTATCTTCAAGAGACACATATAGAGTCCTACTATGGAGATAGCTTCCAAACCAGTTTGCATTACCTTTTATCTCGTAATAGCCTAGTTTTTGTACGCCCGTTTTGAAAAAAACGGGTCGTATTATGGTATACCGCTGTCCGCTGTCTGTCCGTCGGTCCGTCCGTCGGGTTACACGTCGTACGATATCTCAAGAACGCTTTGAGAGATTTTCGTGATTTTTGGGTAGGTGGTGTATATCGATGGAGGGAAGCTCCCTTTCGTTTAGTGTCGCCGTTCGATTAGTCATTCCAGAATTATGGGACTTTATTACTTAGAAAATTGTTGATTTTTTACACGTCGTACGATAACTCGAGAACGCTTTGAGAGATTTTCGTGATTTTTGGGTAGTGGTGTATATCGATGGAGGGAAGCTCCCTTTCGTTTAGTGTCGCCGTTCGATTAGTCATTCCAGATTTATGGGACTTGATTACTTAGAAAATTGTTGATTTTTTAGACGTCGTACGATAACTCGAGAACGCTTCGAGAGATTTTCACGATTTTTGGGTAGGTGGTTTATGTTGATGGAAGGAAGCTCCCTTTCGGTTGGTGTCGCCGTTCGATTAGTCATTCCAGAGTTATGGGACTTTATTACTTAGAAAATCATTGATTTTTTACACGTCGTACGATAACTCGAGAACGGTCCGAGAGATTTTCACGATTTTTGGTAGGTGGTGTATGTTGATAGAAGGAAGCTCCCTTTCGGTTCGTGTCGCCGTTCGATTAGTCATTCCAGAGTTATGGGACTTTATTACTTAGAAAATCTTTGATTTTTTTACACGTCGTACGATAACTCGAGAACGCTTTGAGAGATTTTTGTGATTATTTGGTAGGTGGTGTATGTTGCTGGAAGGAAGCTCCCTTTCGGTTAGTTTCACCATTCGATCCAGAGTTATAGGACTTTATCACTTAGAAGATCGTTGATTTTTTACACGTCGTACGAAAACTCGAGAACGCTTTAAGAGATTTTCGTGATTTTTTGATTGGTGGTGTATGTTGATGGCAGGAAGCTCTCTTTCGGTTAGTGCCGCCGTTCGATTAGTCATTCCAGAGTTATGGGACTTTATTACTTAAAAAATCGTTGATTTTTTTTTCATTTCCGACAAAATAAAATTGTTTATTTTAACCGATCGTTTCCAAACTTCATATGCTTATTACTTATGTCAAAATACAAGTCAAGAGTGATTTTGGTGGTTGGTTTGACACATTCTACCACAGTTATGCCCCTTTTCGTGATTTTTTGGTAGGCGGTCTATGTTGATGGAAGAAAGCTCCCTTTCGGTTACTGTTGCCGTTCGATTAGTCATTCCAGAGTTATGGGACTTTATTACTTAGAAAATCATTGATTTTTTTTTTATTTCTGACGAAACTGTTCGATTGGTCATTCCAGAGTTATGGGACTTTATTACTTAGAAAATCATTGATTTTTTTTTTCATTTCTGACGAAATAAAATTGTTTGTTTGAACCAAATGGGATAATGAGATTTACAATATGCTTATTACTCATGTCAAAATACAAGTCAAGTGTGATTTGGGTGGTTGGTTTGACAAATTCTACCACAGTTATGCCCCTTTTTTCTCTGAAAAACATTGATTTTTTTCATTTCCTGCCAATTAAAATTGTTTGCAGTTATAAGATTCTCATCTGAAAAATATTAGTAATTTTTGTTCATTCCAATGAGGGGGCATAACCTATATTTTGGAAGAAAAACAATTTTTTTAATTTGCTACAGGTGTCGCCTGGTATTAGCGTTAGGTAAAGGGTCAGGGATCAAAAACACCATTTAATGAAGGAATTCACTGGCCGTCAGAGACAATCAAAACAGCAAAAGATGGTTTTCAATTTATTCAATTAACAGGAGTTTTAATTTAAAGCCCATATTCAATTATCCGGACAAATTTGTATTATAGGTATAGTAAATGGTTTTGTGTTTTGAAATTTTATTTATTTAACATTAATATTCAATTAAAAGATATACGATTGAGTAAGCTTTACTGCATTCTGTTGGTTTTGACTATTGTACATGAATATAAAAAAAATATGGCTTAGGAACACATGTAGACTCATATTGTGTGCTTCTTTCTTTTAATTAACAACGGGCGTATCATGTGCTCATGGCGCAGCTGTTTATTTAAATTAAAATTTCTTGGCTTATTGTTTCAAAGGCTTTCCTGAGATCCGGGAATTGGGCTATCGTACTATCTTAACTGTCTTTGTTGGTCTCGAGAGCCATATATTTTAGCAGGTGCATAGTTGAATCTAAAGTGCTATGCTCTTTCCTGAACCCGTATTGCTGGTAGTAAAGAATATCGAATTTATTTAGGAAGTTTACTAGTCTTATGGACATGAGTTTTTCAAAAAATTTTGAAAATACAGGAGTAGTAGTTTATAAACTCCTTCTCGTCTCCCGATTTAAAGACAGGTATTACTTCGGCAATTTTCATCCTATCGGGAACTTTCCCCTTACTGAAAGAAGTATTCATAATATGTGCGAGTGGAGCCGCAGCCATGTTTATTGAATGTTTAAGGATGGTGGAAATGAGATTTTCACAGTTTTGACTTAACTTTGGTCTCATGGCATTTACAATCCTTATAATTTCAAAAGGAGATGTTCGTGTAATGAATAAGGTATCGTGGTGTGGATCATTCAGGGGCTCAATAAATACCTTACGCTGTTTTTGGTATTAGCTTGACGGCCTGATTTCCTGTATTAGCAAAAAAGTACTGAACTCTTGTGCAATCGTATTTGGTTCATATATTGTCTTATCACCAAGATGGAATAGTGAAGGCAAGTTACATTTCCATTTGCTTATGCTTAATGCTTTATTTTAGATTTCCCATGTTTTCCGCATGTTATTTTTATTTTCTAGAAGAGTGTTTTCACAATACATGTCTTTGCTTTGTTTTTTAATCTTATTGAATAGTTTACAGTAATTTTTATAATTCTCAATATTCAATTCTGTGGGAGATCTTAGTTTTTTGTGGAAAATTTTGTTCTTATTATTGGCAGAGATCAGAAGTCGTTTTGTCATCCAGGGCTTTTGCTTAATAAATTTCTTGTTTGGCGTGTGTGTTTGCAGGGGGAATGCTGTTTCGAAGCCACTCACGTAAGCATTGATGAAGATCTCCTAGCTTTCATCGGGATAATTTGTTTCCAATTCTCGAGAAAAATCACACTGGAACAACAGCAGCTTTAAGTATTCAATAGTGGTGGAATTAATTTTCCTGTTCAAATTCGGTTTTAATCTTTCCTGTTTGGTATTCGTTGGTTCAATATAAAAAATTCCAAAGTGGTCAGATACATCCATAAGGATTATTCCCAGTGTAAAGGGGTTTGCAAAATTATTGGAGAAAATGTGATCTATGAGTGTAGCAGAATGAGGTGTTACTCTTGTGAGTTTGGTAATAACAGGCACAAATCCCTCAATAAACATATGCTCTATAAACAAACCATTTTTGGGATGAGAAGTTGATTTTAATAAGTCAATATTGAGGTCGCCCATTATTGATGATGATTTCCTGATTTCCTTTCTTTACTAAGGGCACCAGTTAAGTAGTTGATTTTTGATATGAATAAGTTCATGTCTGTTTTAGGGGCCGTGATGGGTTTATAAATTACACCAACCATTCTCGATGAATTCTTATACTTTAATTTGATAAACAAAGACTCAAAGACATGAGGTATGAAGATGGAAAGGTCATGCCGGATACTTTATGTTATATCAGCTTTAATGAAGAGCCCAACACCCTCACGTCCATCGTTGTCATTGAGTCTTGTATTTTTTTTTGTAACTGGTGATACCCTTCTAGCCCTTTATCCAACGAATCGCCCGCATCCGCCCGCGTAATATGTAAATTCTGCAGTTGAAAAAATATTATTATTCAAAAAATTTCAACAAAACCATATCATGTGACCCCTCGTTGGAACGAGCTCGATTCAACGAGGGGTCACATGATATGGTTTTGTTGAAAAATTAAAAAAAATGATATTTAAAATAATAAATTTGGATATCGTCTGTGTTGGGTAAATGGCTAGACAATAAGATATATTGTCAGGAATTTGAAATACCTCTGCAAGGCCAGTACGTCGAATATGTTCTGAGCGCTATTCATTTCAGCAAGTAGATGATCTTAGGGACTCCCAGTGGGCTTGTAGGCTTTGGCAGTTGATATGAAATGCCAAGAATGATCTACTTGTACCATTAAGCTCTGAACGCACCTCACTTGGAATAAAATATTTATAGTGTTATATACAGGTACAGAGTTATTATCTTCAGTCAACGTACCAGTTATATAATTTAGTATGTGACTAAGTTCATATTCAGGATTACTCTGGATCTCGCCTAATGTTATACTGCCTACCATGACTAACAGTTCGAACATCAATAGCATCATTGCATATGCGTGCGGCATCAGCTGTCGATCTTGTAGGTTTATAAATTGTTACATTATTGTTGATGAATTTTGTTGAGAAATTAGATGCAAATGGTAGAGTGGCACATAGATTATTAATTCCTGAATTCAATACAATGTTACACAATAAAAACAATGATTTAAAATAGAAAAAATAAGCGAAACATAATTGTTGATGCACGGTCTTGGCGGGTGAAAAAAGGTTGTCTCTGGTTCTGTCGATTAATGTCGATAAAATAATCTCTAGCATCATTACAATATCGTTAATTTCCACTTCCAAATAAGGTAAATGTCATATTTCTCTCACAAACACAAATAATTACTGTTCCTTTACCCTTGTAGATTTGCAATTTCATTCGCAGTAGATAACAGAGAGGATGTAGATAGTCCTGGCACAGTTAGAGCTTGGAGATAGCGACCCAAAGGCTATCCGAAAGTCTCGTCATCAGCAGGGTACAGTCCTTCCTCTCCGGAAGGTTTATTCATTGTCGTCGTAAGATGGTTTAGAGAGTGGGAAATATTTTCTAAATTCAGTAAAAAGTAAATCGTTTTCAGAATGGGGTACAGTCTATTTTAATTGATTTAGTTATTTCCTTAACAAGTGACTTGCAAGCAAAAATAAATGGAACAAGTGTATCAATGCAGATCATGCGTGGTCTTTAATCATCAATACAGATTGTAGTGTTAATTGGGGTGCCCCATAATGATCGGCATCATTCCCCTCAATACAGTTCAGTAGTTAACCCATGCAAATCAATTTCAATTGAGGTTTTGACTCAGTTCACTGCACGTAAAGAAACTAAGGTTATGGCGGGTTGCAACAAGTGGTTCTTGTACGTTTTGTCAGAAAATATAAATAAGTGCCGGGATTCATAATTACTTTGTAATAATCCACTTGCCCAAAACTGTGTCGTTCTTTATCAAAGACTGTGTTGGGTAATACAAAGTACACAGACGCTATTTATATATTTACCGTATTATGGTAAATAAATTAAGTCTGTTCATCGCAAATAATCAAAAACACGAAACCATTCACTGATAGGTCTTTAGTACAAGTTGGATGTGCTGATAATAACACTCATCTGCGAAAATGATAGTCTTTTAACTTTCTAAAATGAAAAGGGAATCTTTGTGTTTTATGTTCGTTTTATTATATACTTTGTAACGATCCTATGTTAACCCTTTACCCAAAGTATTGATCAAAACCGGCCAGCACTATTCACAAAATCGCCATTTAAATTGTACGTTTTTCATTTTTGGTCTCAGAACGATTGCCTTTGACTCATCATTGAAACGAAGTCCCTAGACACGTTCCAAATTGGGGTCATAAGCCATGTATTAAGCAAAAAATGAAACTTTTAAATCATTCAAAAAATATTTTTGCCGCGTGCTAATAAAGAATGAAACAACGCTCATCTCTGCAAATAACAATACGCTGTTTTCACCTGCCCCAATCAAGAGACCTAGACACAGGGGCGGCGGAACGTTTTTTGAAATGTGTGGGTTTGTACGGTGGAAACATTTGAAACGGTGGAAACAATTTAAAATGGAGAAAGCATTGGAAACGGGGAAAACAATGGCAATGGCGAAAACATTGGAAACGGTGAAAACATTGGAAACGGTGAAAACAATGGAAACTGTGAAAACACTGGGAACGGTGAAAACGTTGGTAACGGTGGAAACATTGGAAACTGGAGAAAACATTGGAAACGGGGAAAACAATGACAATGGTAAAAACACTGGAAACGGTGAAAACATTGTAAACGGTGGAAACATTGGGAACGGTGAACACTGAAAACATTGGTAACGGCGGAAACATTGGGAACGGTGAACACTGAAAACATTGGTAACGGTGGAAACATCAGAAACGGTGGAAACATTGGAAACTGTGGAGACTTATGAAACATTGGAAACAAAGGAAACATTGGAAATGGTGGAAACGGTGAAAACATTGGAAACATTGGAAACATTGGAAGATTTATTTATTTATTTCTGTTTAAGGTCACATATTTCTGCACAATGGCTAATCATGACCATAACAGTTTTACGGGTGGAGGAAGCCGGAGTACCCGGAGAGAATCACCGAGCAACGGCGAGCAAATGTCAGCTCCCCAACATACTAACTCCACACAAGCAGGGTTAGCATTGGTTGAAGACAGGGACACCATCGACGCCCAGTACGCCTTTTTACACAACGTCACCATGCCCCCAAGTGGGCAATGGGGGTGAACTGTCTTGCCCAAGGACACAACGCGATTGCCGCAGGTGAGATTCGAACCGAGGACCTCTCGGCTTGCAGTCTGCACCTCTACCAACTGCGCCACCGCGCTCCCGGAAGCAGTGGAAACAGTGGAATTTTAGAAACACTGGAAATATTGGAAATGGTGGAAACATTGGAAGCGGTGGAAACACAAGAAACTTTGGAAACAATAGAAGAAACATTAGGTCAAGTGGGAACATTGGTACCAGTGTGACGGTGGAAACATTGAAACGTTGGTCAACAATGGAATTAGAAGAGGAAACTGAAAAAAATTAAGGAAAGGGGAAATTGGAGGCCATAGAAACAGCAAAACCTATGGAACTTCCAGGAACAGTGGTAACCCTTAAGCCTAAAAGAAAATCTTGCAAACATTCAAAATGGTTGACACAGAGTAAACGTGGGACGAATTGGTAATAGGTGGACACGGTGAAAACCCTGAAAATGCCCAGGGGGGTACGTGCAACAACACTATCAATTAACCCTTAAGTCCTCAGATTAATTTTAAAGTATTTATGGCCTTTTTCTGCTTACATAGTTATTGATGACTTGGCAGTGGTTCTACATCACTGCTGGCTGCCTATACAGGCAGCCAGCAGTGATGTAGAACCACTGCCAGGGAAAATTCAGTCTACACACAAGAGTAATAAAAAAGATTACACAAGGGAGCACCTGCTTCAATGCAATATAAAAGTGGCGGTTTGGGGCTATATGGGGGCTTAAGGGTTAAACATACCCATTGCCACATAAATATGATCATTGTAACATATCACAGACTGAAAATTAAGAGAAAATTGGAAGAAAAAACAAAAGTAATCACATATTGGCAAAAAGAAAGTATTTTTATCATACTCATTCACGTAAGAACTTGTTAAGAGCTGAACGGGTTTTCTTGGTCGATTAATCACATGGATAAACCTTGGTTAACCAATTAATCACTTGCCCTTATAGGTAGCTTAATAATTGCCGTACCGTTGGTGATTTATAGTATTAACCATTTACCCAACGTAAAGGACAAAATCGGCCAGCTCAACATACAATTCAACATACAAAAATCCATTCAGATTTTATTATGTTTTCAAATTTTTGTCTCAAAAACAAAGCTCGTTCCAATGAGGGATCATTATCTATGTTTTTGAGGCAAAAATGGAAATTTTTAGTAATTGAAGAATCTATTTTGCAAGTGTCGTCTGCTTCCCGCATTGGGTAAAGGTTAACTTAAGAATGACCAGTTCCAGCTACTGATACAGTATAATGATCATGCAAGTGAACAAGTATGTCATTATGTAACTTGCATGCTTTACTCTGTCTCATATAATTGATGTGAGTCAGTGTGACAATGTTTACCTGTTTTGGAGCAAGTTTGTTCCTTTGTTAACCCAGAAAATACAGTAGTTCAAAAGTAACGGTTAATCGATCAATTACATTTTTGATCGATCAAGACGTTGATCACTGGTTAATCGATTAATCGGTTGACTGTTTCAAATCTAAACCTGTTACTACTGAATCCAGCGTTTCCAAAGTTTCCATAGTTTTCAATGTTTCCGCTCTTTCGACCGATTCCAATGTTTCTACCGTTTCCAGTGTTTCTAGCCTTTCTGTCGAATCCAATGTTCCAATGCTTCTAATCCAGCGTATCCAATGGTTCCACTTTTCACAATATTTCCAGCGTTTCCAATGTTTTCAGTGCTCCCACTTCTTCCAAGATTTCCCACTATTTCCAGTGTTTCACTTGTTTCTACCACTTCCAAAAATACTAGCAACTTTCAATACCAAATGTTCTTGTTTCCATTGTTACCAAAGGTATCCACTGAATCAAAGAATTCAACTAAATGCAGCATTTTGAAACTGTATCCAATGTTTCCACCGTTTCCAATGTTTTCATCGTTTCTTATGTTTCCAGTGTTTATAATGTTTCCTATGATCCCACTTCTCAGATTTCCAAATGTTTCCAAGGTGTCCAGTGTTCCTCCGTTTACACCGCTTCCACAAATACTCGCAATATTTTTCAGTACGAAAATTATCTTGTTTCCACTGTTTCCAAAACTTCCACGTGTTTGTTCAAAAATTCTAGCCCTGCAGCATTTAATAATACTTTATTAAAATATCAGTGATTCCGGTGTTTGCAGTGTTTCCGGGAAACGAGGTGAACTATAGTTATATCCCTGCTCCCATTTCGTGCAGTATATGCTAATATGGTACACATACACACAGCTTAGATATCTATGACCTCGGCCATGTCTTGTAGTTATCTGACCCTCATTTCTTTCATTACGACGAAGACACATTATGTTGGAAGCACTGGAATGACCAGTATCTTTTGACGGTATCTAGATTGTCTCATGAAACACTGGAAAAAGGCAGGCGAAGCCTAAATCTATATATAGTTAAGAAGCAAAACACAACAACAAGTATTTGGAATTGAGGCGCAAATCTATGCAGCAGGTTTAGAAGATCTTCTAGTTACCAAATGATGAATTCCGGATTCAGTTCACCCTGGCCAAACCGAAAGTGCTGTTAAAAATATTCTACGACTTGTTGTCATTCATAAGCAAACGCATCAAGTTTATTATGTTTTTGACCCCCCAAGAGGAGACATTTCAAACTTTGTGCTGATAACTTATTACTATTCTGTTTGTTTGACTTTACTACTCGGTTTGTGAAGGTAATGGTTTGCGCGCTCTCAAGTCGCGCCGAAAAGGTATCGCGATAGATTAGCCCCTTTGGACCTCTTTGACTGTGAAGTTATACATTTTGTAGAAAAATCTAAAGACGGAGGAGACAATTTGGCGGGAAAGGTTGGTCCTCTGGTGTTCATTCTTCTTGCTGGCTATCCCTTTATCCATGAACGGCGACTGACGGAACAGCACCAACACAAACTTCGGGTAACAGCCCTGTTCTCAATTTGCGTTTTTGACCAGATTTCTATACGCCACATTGCCACAGGCAATCACGATAAATGATTTCATAACATAGAAATCATTTTAGGTAATAGTTGTTTTCTTTGTGTGATCTCCTTTGATACTGTGGCTACACAAATTAAGTTACATCAGAACTAATCCCATGGTATACCCTTTGTTAGGAAAACAATCTAGTTGCGGTGGAGATGTTGTGACGTAGTAATTGTGTTCTTAGTTGGATTTCTCAATGAAGTATGATATCACCATATAATACTACGTCAAGATTGAGCATATCGTATGCTTGTTGCCAAGGCTGCATGATTGTTGCCAAGAAGAGCTCGAGACAATATTGCATAGCTTTTAGTTTGGTTCATCAATAAACTTAGGATCTTTTTGTATCAAATTACACGAAAACCGGCCGCTTTGTTTATCCATTGCAAAGACGGCACATTACTAGTTACAGACTGGACTTGTAGCATCGTATTGTTCACATATCTTGACTTCTAATATTTTGTGGGCTGACATGAAGTTCTCCGGCCACCAGTCTAATTCTGATCGGAATTCGATGTTGTTATGGAAATTGTTGTGGAAATTTGCGCGCAGTCGACCGTTCGTGTACTGTGATGTGCCTTTACTCACAGAGATATACAGCTATTCTTCTCTGTCCCAATTACAGATATTCCAATTCAACTCCCACTGAAAACATCAAAAGATTAACATAATTTATGGAAATACCTGCCGTAATCACAAAACTACGGTTGTGGCGAGTCTTCATTTCTAAATAATTACTTTGTTAATGTAGTTAAACGTTTTGGGTCCAAATACTCAATTCCCATTGGTCAGCTGGGTGAAAACGTCATGACCAAATGTAATTCATTTTCCAATGAATACATTTGGTCGAACTTTGACCCGCATTTACGGTAGATCGCAGTTGACAGAATGTAATTCAGGCGGTGTTTGGGCGGGTTTTTAACTTTTAGCGCCTCTCGCAGTGATTAACTCCGCTGCTGTTTCTTTGGTGACATTTCCCAACTGCGGCATAAAGCTCGTTACTAAAATACCCGTTTCCATTTCTAAAGTTGTGAAAATTAAAAATCAGAGTTGGGCGCTTTGTATTTTGTGTGAGGGTGGTTTTTCGCCTCGTTCCTTCGTATATCTTATTTCGTCTTTCTGCTTTGTTGTTTGGTAAAAAGTAATTTAAACAGTTACGCAATGTAGTTCGTCTCGGGCCGTTAATAAGCCAGAAGGTTTTTATTCAGTCCTCAAGGGTCGTTAATAAACCGGGACGCCGACAAAATCATTTGACTATTGTTTTTATTTCCATGACTGGAAGTTGGCGGTGGATCGTTAATGAAATTTATTTTCATTAACTGCCCGCAGACCGCTTTCTGGTGCACGATGTCATGAATAACTGGGTTTTACCGTCCGCAAAACTCCGTTAATATACTAGAGACCGCCCGCTAAAGTGGTAACAATAAATATTTGATATTAAAATATAGTTTTGACCTTTTCAAACCAATACGCATACTTTATTGCGAAAAAGAAAATTCAGTGGCAGCAAACATCATAGTGACATGCATATAGTCGGGAATGATCAATATTAACCCTCTACATAATAATGTAGAAATGGCAAAAGTTCAAAAAGCAATGTGTGGGAATGGGTACAAATTATGTATGAATCCCGAAAGGGATTCAAACATAATTTGTACCCATTCCCACACGTTCATACTCCAATAAAGATTATAAAAATTGCATTCAATTCTTAATTGTAATGTGATCCAAATGTCGATTCAATCAAAATTCGATTAAGCAACAGTTCTAGCTGTTATTCACGAGAAATGAATCTTATGACAATTTTCAAATTCAATCGTCCGGAATGTATCCAACCAACTGAAATATTCCAGACGAGTCAATCTGGACATTGGCGATGAACCCTTTGAGGACTTAAGATGTCTTCCAGAAATAGACAAGCGGCCTGGGAGCTTGGGTTCACATATGGCGCTGCATTACAATTTGGCATGCAGTTTGCCAATTGCTGAGGATACATACTCGATGGTTGATGTGGAGAGAATATGACTTTGAGTTTTCAGTTTAGTCTCCTAATATTTTGTGTCCAAATACAAAATTGCTTAAAAATTGGTCTCATTATGACAAAGTTTACGTGTTGTTATGGGAGCACCATAGTTGCTTGAGATATCGACTGACGTTGTTGTGGAGTTTGTAGTTTGGTTTACTGATTTGTGGGTGCATATATAAAATTGCATTACAGTTGATCCCTTATGGCACCCATTTAACCAAAGCACACTAGTTGCTACGCTACGGCCCTCAAATGACATTATAATATCGTTCAAGTCACGCTGGCTGATAGGCAGATTGCGTGGTGATATTGCTGAGTTAGTTATTCAGCTTCAAAACGTATTATGGTTTGAATGTTAAATTCCAATTAAATTGGCCTGATAGTTTTCCCGTTACTAGGGCCCAATCGTTAATCTTTCGTAATAAAAACACAGTTTTGGTTTAAGGAGGAGGATGAAAACTTTATGCATGTTTTGTCCGTGAACCTTAAATATTGGGGGTTCATCTCATTATTATTAATAATTAGCATGTTGATTTTCTTTGCTCTGTTACTTAATCAGCTTCCCAGAGTTTGTTTTATTTAGCTGACGTAATTCCTGTGACGTTAATCCGATGTTAAAACTGTTTCTTGGAGTAAAGGCATTGATCTTAACACCTTGTATTGCTGCTGGCGCATATGCCCGGCCAGGACAACCAATTTCAAGTCTCTGGAAGTATACGTTCGGAATTTTAAACCAAATGTTCCCCCTGTTAATCTAATAAACTTTTTTACAAATAATTTCTTGCGTTAAATTTCTCAAATATTTTCATCAAATCTTGTAATGGCTTCTAAACAGAATCCATGACTAGATTTGATGAAAATATTTTTTAAAATATTCAGCGGATAAACGTTAAAACTGGATTACAGGTACGATGATTGGTTATAAATAAAACAGTTTCTCATCTTCATTGCCGATTGATTGTAAAAAATAAATGTTGGTGTTTGCAAAAATGAATTTCTTTTCAACCTACTCACAATTGTTTACAATTGGCTGTAACATAAGTGCAAGCGTTACTTCGGAACTAACTCAAGCTTTTAGAATCTTTTCCAAACGAGTTGGAAAAGTACTAGAGTGCAAAAGCACGAAAAAGATCGAAAAAAGGGTCGAGCGAAACCAGCGCTCGAAATTACAGGTACTCTCTCTGCACACCTCTTGCGTTTACCGATCGCATGCGCAACAACCGTGACGTCAATTCCTTTTATTTCAGCCATTTGTACATGGTCGGAAATTTTTGTGACTCGTTCTTCTTTGCTGTTATTCTTCGTGAACAACTTATTCTATGTGCTCTGCATTTCATTGTGTGCAAGTGGATTGTATCCTTTTATCAAGCTATCCAAAATTTGTTTTTTGATTAATGTTACTTTTGATCATAATTGCTTGTTTCTTCACATTTAATCTTGTTTTTTTCTCAGTTGGTGGAGGTGCAGACTGCAAGCCGAGAGGTCCTCGGTTCGAATCCCACCTGCGGCAACCGCGTTGTGTCCTTGGGCAAGACACTTCACCCCGATTGCCTACATGGGGGCACGATGACGCTGTGTACTGAGGCGTACTGCACGTCGATGGTGCGCATGTCTTCAACCAATCTAACCCTGCATGTGCTGCGGTGCAGAGTTCAGAGTTACGATGTTGGAGAGCTGACAGCTGCTCGTCGTTGCTCGGTGGTTCTCTCCGGGTACTCCGGCTTCCTCCACCCGTAAAACTGTCACGGTCACGATTAGCCATTGTGCATAAGTATGTGACCTTAAACACCAATAAATAAATAAATAATATAATCTTGTTTTTCCCCCACGTGTGAACACGACCTTTGTGCTGTTTTCCGTCGGCGGGAAGCTTGATTCCATTATCATTCATATAATGCCACCGACTATTCCTTGTACCTCTTGCTTGCAAGTGAAGCATGTGGACGACTCTCATTCCACATGTGTCACTTGCAACAATTGTACTCAGGCCCAATCATGTGGTATTTGTGGGGTTTGGTCCTCAAAAGTCTGGGCTTCTGTTAACAAGGTGGTTCTGTTCAGAGCTAGAACCCCTCGTTCTCGGGGTAAGGGTAGCCGTGCCGTAGCAAACATTTCTGCTGGTGCACGTGGTGACTCTGTCACACAGGATTCTGATCTGTCTTCTGTGGCGAGTTCCTCTGCAACTGTTGACGGTGCTAGTTCAGTGATACCTGACGAGGAGACCGTGGTCTCTTTGTCTTCTGCTGTCACTCTTGAGGCGTCGGTTTTCGTAGAGAGCTTCTCCGAGGTCAACTCGGCGACCCTCTCCGATCTGCCTCCTACACCGTCGACTGTTGCTGAGGAAGTTGTTACTCCAGATCCTATTCTGTCTGATGGTGGCTCTTCCATCTCCTCTGGGGATGGTCTACAGTCTCGGGGGACCGAGGCTGTATCTGCTGGCGTGTCTGTGCTCTCAGCCTCCTCTAGCCTCGCGGCGGGGCTGTGCGGGTTTGCTGTCTGCTCCGTCTCATCTGGCTAGGTTTGCTCCTAGTCGGTGGAGCCGGTCGGTCGCTTCGGCAGCGATTCCTCGTCCCTCGAGTGAATCGTTTATTGTTCCTCCTTCCCCTGCTAGTGTGCCGCCTAGCGGGATGGTGTTGGGACGTTGGAATCCAGGGCTTCTCCATCCGTAAAACTGTCCGACACGAGGTGACCCTGGCAGTCGAATGTATCGTTAAACCCCAATAAATAAATACTAGTTTTCTTGCGAAGAATTCGGTAAACACCAATAAGACTACCGCCAGGGCTTCACAGCTTAATAGCTTGCACAACATTAAACGTGACATTGGAGGGGGTGGCGGGTACAAATGTTGATTGACATTTGGCCATATTGAGGTTTGCAGAATGAGATGTGACTTATCTCACTGACGTTTAAGCAAAGTTTGTTTTGAGATCATGTGTTAAGATCAATCGCGTCCAGACGTTGTTGACGTCCACAGCTGAAAGCCGTTGCAAACATCGGCCTATTAAAAAACAGAAACTACCAATTCCGTCCAGCAGTTTTCAGGAAGGGTGAGGACTTCTTCACTTTCTTTCGATAATGTCTGGCCAAGTTGTTTCGACGGTGTTTTGTGGAGATTTTGCCGGGATATTTTAAGGTAATTCTTACCTTTCAGTTTTAAGAATTCTGGTTTTTCTCTACATATGGGCTGTCATTTTCACATTTATAATTTCAGCCAATAATCAATTTATGTAGATTTGATATTTATTACTTTATTTTTGTGAGTGATAAGGAAGTTTTTTGTTAACAGTTATTTTGGCGTTTGCCCAAGTAACAGTATCAACGCAGAATGTAGTTGAGAGATGATGCGATAGCATTCCACTTGTTACGAACAGTTCGGCCGCTGTGGACGGGTCACTTTTTTATGGGTGGGCAATATTTCCACAGACGCAATAATATTAGATTCCAAACCCTAATTTTTGGAATAATCGTCCAAAATGTGCTTCAATAATTAAAATTTTGCTGATGATGTTTTTTATCACCTGATAAACGCATGCGTGGACATCACTGCCCACGTGTGGATTACGACCAGTTCACGGCGACTGCACCGTAGGCAGTATAAGCGTCATCTATCGCATTTAAGATTCGAAATAAACCCCATTTTGACGATCGTATATGCACGTTTTTAATTTCCTAAACTGTACGCCTGCAAGAAATTTATCGGAGTAAAACAACCACCACAAAATCGATCATAAAACCGCCAGTACTTTTCAGATAAGGAGCAATAATTAGAAGAAAATAGATTTATTAATGAATGGCCTTCTGAATAAACATGATCAATCACAAGTACTTTTATCAATAACTATTACTTTAACCCTTTACCCAACGTAACGGCCAAAACCGGCCAGCGCTATTCCCAAATATCGCCAATGAATTTTCAAAATATTTTCATTTTTTGTCTCAAAAACATAGGTTATGACCCCTCGTTGGAACGAGCTCGTCGAGCTCGTTCCAACGAGGGGTCATAACCTATGTTTTTGAGACAAAAAATGAAAAAAATTAGTTATTCAAGAATTTTTTTTGCAAGTGTCGTCTGCTTTTCATGTTAGGTAAAGGGTTAATGTACTTGTATGTGATACAACACAACAATTACGGATTAAAGTTCATGTTTAGTGCTACAAATATGGCAGTTGTAGATAAGATTCAGCATCGAATTGTGTTCATCAGGTCAAACCGTTCAACAGCAAAATGATTTACAAACTGATAAAACATTGAACCTTTTATTATAATAGTACCTTCTTTAATCTACTATTATCTTTAATGAATAAAATAGCCCCGACTCTTCAACCCCAAGTGGTAGTATTTTTCTGAATATGAGCACATCAAATTACCAAAAACAACCCGACAATTGTGTTTATTATTTCACGCCTCTCGTTCTATCCTTCCGTAATGGCACTCATGCCATATTGACGAACGTATTTACACATTGTGACGTTCTGTTTATATACTACCCACGGTGGGATTTTATATTGAGGGATAGTGGTGGGATGATTTCGAAACTATTTATTTCTGCAGCTCCTCGTGTATGTATGATTAATTTATTTCCAATCTTCTACATTATCTGTTCATTATACTGGTTTTCTTTTGTATACGATTCGCTGACGACCTTCAGGACACAAAACCTACCCCATGATGGATATTTCCCGGTTTCCTTCGCTGCATAATTTTCTTGTCTCCTAATTTTTTCAACCGTTCAGGTTTTCCTCAAAACTTGTTGACAAAGTAACCCTTCGTTCCGTGTCATTTACAAAGATCGCCATTCAAACATTATGTTATTTTTTTTCAATTTTTGCCTCCAAAACATACCTTATGACCCCACATTGAATCGAGTTCAGATATAAAATCTACTGGTTGATCAACCCTCTATGTAACAGCAACTACAATAACAACCGCACCAACAAGTAATTAAAATCACCTGAAAAACAAAAATATAAGTCATTTAACAATTATTGTTACGCCCCATGTCTTTCATAATATGAAACCGGAAGAAGCGGCCAAATCAATGCAGCGAAAGACACCAAAATAGCAATTCAAATGTTCTCACCTTTCGTTTTCTCCTTCCAATAATTCCTTAGCTCTCATTGAAACGCGCCTTCTGATAAGGCCATAAGCCGTTTTTGCTTGGAGACTTCTTTGGGGAGAAACCATATAGTATTGTCTATAACGTTTGATGTGTAAAGGTAAAATTGTATTTAGCAAGATGGCGAAATCTGACTTACTGGACACACATAACAGAACTACACCTTTTTGTACTTCTAAGTTTCGTGGTTCAGACATGATACATTTAACCCTGATCCTTACAACTGCCATTATAGCACAATAAAAACATGATAATAATTAATTCGTTGCGAAATATGTTCAAAGTCCATAAATGCAATACACTATTGCAGCTTGCCCTAATGAGGTTTGGGGTGACCGTGATGTTCACTTTATCAGAGAAAATGAGATTTATCTTTGAACACCGAGTTCCTGTATGAGGAAACCACTCACAATAAGGATTAAGTAATGGATTGAATGCTTTTGTTATGATTGCAAGGAGACTCAGTAAGAAGGCTGTAGAATTTAATTAACCATTTATCGCTGATATTGATATAACCCAATCTCAATCAGCATTTCTGTCTTTTTCATAAGGCAACCAGGTATTTAATCAATCCAGTCTTGTTTGACAGAGCTCGTTGAGCTTCAAACTGAACTGAATTGGTTAAATTCCTAGTTGCATTATGGGAAACATTGCTTTTTGAACTTTTGCCATTTCTACATTATTATGTAGAGGGTTAATATTGATCATTCCCGACTATATGCAGGTGACTATGATGTTTGCTGCCACTGAATTTTCTTTTTCGCAATAAAGTATGCGTATTGGTTTGAAAAGGTCAAAACTATATTTTAATATCAAATATTTATTATTACCACTTTAGCGGGCGGTCTCTAGTATATTAGCGGAGTTTCGCGGACGGTAAAACCCAGTTATTCATGACATCGTGCACCAGAAAGCGGTCTGCGGGCAGTCAATGAAAATAAATTTCATTAACGATCCACCGCCAACTTCCAGTCATGGAAATAAAAACAATAATCAAATGATTTTGTCGGCGTCCCGGTTTATTAACGACCCTTGAGGACTGAATAAAAACCTTCTGGCTTATTAACGGCCCGAGACGAACCATCGGGCTGTTATTCGTTCTTCTCTGTGCGTTAATAAAACGTAACGCTTCCAAACTCGTGTAATTAATATTATTATATTGTCTGAAAACAAGCTCGATGTAATAATAAAATGTGCAGGGAAAGGCGAGGTTTTAATATACCGAAGCGACGGATCATTCGAAAATGTCCATATTGGATGTGGTTCAAAGTTGTGAAACTGCTGCACCACCTAAAACAACTGCTCACTTCCAATGGCGGCAGAACTGAAATGGAAGTTGGTGTGTGGGGGAGGGGGAGACCGAGAGGTGGGTTGGAGGCACTAATGATGCTATTCCAATTTTTATAAGTATTGTCTTCTACTGCCCTAGACTAAAAGTTTTAATAACAATAAATGAATGTTAATTCAAAAACACCTCTTCTGGTAATTTTCCATTCATAAAAAAGCGATGGGCCAAAATATAGAACCTGAAACAGCGAGGGCATTGCCTCGCTTCCACGCCCGTTCTGCCGGCAGTTGTTTACTTCCATTCTTTAATTTGCTGGCTTGAATGATTTGGAAAATTTCACGACATGATCTATCGGTTAGCTATTCACAGGAGTTTTGTGCATTCTGGATATTTTTATCATAGAACACACGGGTCTGTCAATCTGATATTCATTAATTTACGTGACCTTGTCCACAAATTACACGGTACATTCCACGGACACACTCAAATTATTCACTCAGAACTTCTTGGACAAGTCCAATGCAATATATATATTAGTTCTGGGTGAATAATAGGAGTGTATCCGTGGATTGTACTTTGTAATTTGTTGACAAGGTCACGTAAATTCTTGAATATAAGATTGGGCAGACCCGTGTTGAATGGTATATTTTAGCACAAGACGATGTGTTATAACTTCAGCATGTTCCAATAAAGAGCTTCAGTTGGATGAGTGCATTCAATAACTCCTCCCCTGCGCTCCAATGTGTTCTATGTGCCAGTAGGCACATTGGAACTCAGGGTGCGAACTGTCTTGCTTATTGAATCGTTTACATATCACATATCACATGCATAGAATCCAGACATGTATAGATTCCTTTTGTTATTTATCATTTGCGGTGTACACAGACTCTCCTCAATGAACATAAACAAATTATAATTTCCAAAATTAATCCAATTGAAAAATAAAAAAAATCATTTTATACTTTCAAAGGATAGTCTGTGGAATCTCCTTAGAAGTGGACTGGCCCGACAAACCTGCTTCATTGAGATGTCATAACGCAAATTTGGAGACGATTTTGTAAGCAATTACACCCACAACCACGAGATTGAAAAAATAAAACATAACACACACGTGTACGTGTGCAGGTCGTATGTATTAAGCAGTTCGGTGATCTATCTTAAAATACCTACCGTGAAATCAAATAGCGGGACACTTATTCGGCATGTCCGATAGCAAAAATACAGGATCGTTGGAAGCAGTTCATTCTGGAGTGATGAGGATGGGCAAGGTTATAAAACGCACCTCAACATTAAGATAATACACATTTTGGGTAGGGTTGGGCGGTTTATCGGTTTTGGGTTCGGTTCGGTTTTGTTTTCAAAACCGAAACCGAACCGCCGCCGCCGCCGCCTTAACAAAAAACAGACTTTCGGTTCTAACAAATTTCCCAGAATTGGTAAGTTTATGACCTCTCAATCACCTGCATTCCGCCCGCCAAAGCCTAAAATGTCGGGCAAAGGTAATCGCTGTGCCGTTTGTGCTTACATGTACTTCGAGATGATTGACAACACATCCCCCAAAAACAGCGGTAGCAAATTTTTTTCTGAAACCATATCTTCAGAACCACCACTGGAGGGAATATGAAAAATTAAAAATTCTTACGTAAGAATCTACACATGCGATTCAGGAATCGTCAAGTAATTTAATGAACCGGGCACAGCCCCAGGCTCACTCATATTCGATCAAATAGGTATTGAAAGTTACCTGGCAATATACATGTATGGTGTAAAAGTAATATAAATTATCTTTGACCCAAAATCATCTGCGTATGCCGCGAAGTAAATTAGATTGGAGGTAAACATAAAATTTATTGAGTTTTAAAACCTCAAAGTTTACACGGGAAAAAATTATGGGTAAATTATGTTAATTAACCGACGTCTGGTCCGTTCTCTGAAGTCACATGCCCAGAGATAACGCTGCGCATTGGCAGTTCTGTTTTTTTGCAACAATAAAATGGTTAAATTCAAATAGAACGTATCCTATTAAATGAATGGCAGGTAACTACTGAAAGTTTTTTCAAACTTTTTGCGAATTGTTTGTATACTATTTGAACTTACTTTAAGGAATCGCGCAGTACTCCAGGTCTGTCATGAATAAACTGTCAAGTATCAAGTTAACGCTGCATTCCCAATAGGCAGTTGTTATACTGAACACGTGTTTTCCAACGTGTATTTTGTGTACACAACGAATGCCAATATGCAATATTGCAGACTTTCAAATTCAATATGCAGCCGTCTCCCCTCAAAAACATCAATTGTCTGTCTTGACTGAGATGAAATCAACACAGGGATCAGCCAAGAGGGCGAAGTGAAGTTGGCAATATCGTCGCCTTGGCACCGCTCACTTCGCCCAGTTTCTATGTTTGGGAAAAATCAAAGTAAAAAACGAACCTCTACAGTCGAAATTAGGAGAGTTATTGTAAAAACATTGGAGTGAGTGAGTTACCAATAAAAGTGATTCATATATCACGACGTACTTCAATAATAGTTAACAAAGTCACAAAAAATATGATTTGTGTTCCTTTTATTCCACTGTCGTTTGAAGCAGGAACCAGCAAGAAACAGGGGGCAGTCTATTTTGATGCGATTACCGGAATAGGCACAACAATTGCATATTGTCCACCAAAACCATGGTGAGAGGTTAGCGACTCCTTAAAAAATAAGGAAATGTTGATTTTTGCTAACATGTAGCTTTTCTTGTAAATGTTTGCAACTTGACAAGGCCCAATCTCACTGACAGAACAAGGCAGATCCCACCAGTGGTGGAGCCAGGGTTTGAAATCCTGGGGGACCACGCTGGTGAAGAGTTGGGGGGGGGGGGGGGTCTCATGACTGAGGGGACTGTACTTGTACTGAGGGCAGGGAACCAAAAAGAATCTTTTCAAAAATTTGGGGATGGGAGGAGCAAGTTGGATTGGAGGAGGGACTGGTCTATATAGATACCCCATTGCTCCACCGCTGTAACCCACTACAGTAGCCCAGCACAATATGTAAATTAGCTGAGAAGAGTGGTGAACACTGAGTAACCCGTGTGACTCAACACGCTGTATGAGCCTCATGACTTGGATGACAAATACATATATATATATTACGTTTTCATTACCCTCTAAAATGCGGATTTCTACAATACATTTTGAAATACCGAAAACCAAGTTTTTGTACAAAACAGAAACTGAACCGAAATGCAAATTTCAAAACCGTCCAGCCCTAATTCTGGGCTTCAGATTTAACAAATGTGTCAATATGAAGCCAGATGTGTGCATTTTCTTCTCGTGTTTAACCCTTTGAACTCGAAAGACCACTTTTAGGGTCCAGGGTCGTGATACCACCCGATTCATAAAGTGGACAGTTGCTCAGTGAATTTACGTGGTAGACCAATCAAGATTTTCAACGTACAGCCCAAGGACTGCATGTAGAAAATGTTGATTAGTCTTCCCCCATGCAACGAATTTTGACTCTACCAGATGATGGATCGGAACTGGTTTAGAATATACCATTAGGCTTCAAAGGGTTAAATACCTTACAGGGGGCAAATCATACGATGGATTGTTTGGTCACATCTTAAAAGAAAATAGTATGTGCACCTCTTACTGATAATTCCCAATAAGGCTACTGAAACGGCAAAAACGCTCAATGATATCGATCTAAAGTTACTGTGTGATGCTCGTTATTTCTGAAGATGATATTTTCTTACATCTACGGTTACACAACATATTGAAAAATATATGTTAGACATTGCCCATCCTCTTACACAGTACAGTCACCGTGGACTGGTCGTAATCCAGGCGTGTGCAGTGATGATCACGCATGCGTTTACCAGGTAATAAAAATCATCACCAGCAAAAGTTTAATTAATGAAGCACCGAATTATACCCGGTGCCTCATCAATTAAATTTTTGTTGATTATTCCGATAATTAGGTTTTGCAATCTAAGATTACTGCGTCCGCGGAAATATTGTTCACTGTAAAGTGACCAGTCTACGGCGGCTATACTGTAAGGTAGCACATAACGATACACAATTTTTGTTATACTTTTGAGATGAACTGTACAGATTAGTGGTCCCTACTCTTTTAATTTTAGATCCGCCGCAAATGAAGAGTTTAAAAGTTACTGAAAGCATCCCAGGGAATGCAGCAGTTAATCCGTTAAGCGTTTTCTCGGCCATCAAATAATGTTCTTATCGTGAAAGCGGATCAAGGCGGATTACACACTTCTGCTGATCTAATCACCCTTACATCGATCAAATGAAAATATGTTTGCTTACTAAATAAATGATATGTGCCCATTGCTCAACAGTTCCATCAGCCATACATATATTTCGTTCTGAAGAGAGTGAATTCGAATTTCTTATACGTGTTCTGAAGATTTATTGGCAAGCTCTGTGAAAGCAATGCCAGCTGCTTAAATGCATCAGTTGGTGCTTCGAGTATGGACTATTGTCGTGATGGGGAAAACATCAATCATTTCAATCATTCGTATTTCAAAAAAACACTGCGTTCCCATTCTAATAAAGAAAATAAGAGACTAAATCATCAAATGAAAAGTCACAACGCCTTTCTTTGCCAACTAGGTAACACTTAAAATAACATTATGTAGCTTTATTTTTGTAGTGTGTTTGTTACCTCTGTTACTAACAGATAGACAACCCTTAACAACAGAATATAGGAAAATCAATAATATTTCTCTGGTTGTTCATTTTGCCTTCAAACCGTTACCTTTACCACCTCATTCCGATAGTAGAAATAATAATTCTTTGGCCTTTCGTTGATTTGTTGCGGTCCGCTAACTATGGAGGCCTTCACCAACCCAGTCCCGGGTTATCCCCTCTCTCCCTCCTAATCCTCCATCACTCAATTAAAAAGTGTTTCATAATTTCCCCATTGTCGCTTTCCCTATCTCCCTGACTACGAAATTGACCCTTTCCGTGATGTCATGTTTTCTTCCCAATGTTTCATTAGTTTCCCATGGAGTTTCGTTCAGCTAAACAGATATTTGGGGTTCTCTAAAATAAAATGTTCCAGAGTCTCCGTTACTCCTAAGTTGCACATTTCACACGCTCTTTCATCACCTTTACCGATTCTTTCCCTCCGCTCCATTGACTTGGATCTCACTTTGAAGAAGAAGACCCCCCCCCCCCCAACGGCACACCTAGGTACTCCTGAATAGCTGGTGCGTCTTCGTCAGGACACCTGAGGCCCCGTAAGGCCTGGGCTGACGTGGGGTTATTTAGTCCCGCTGATGAAACTGCGGGAAAATTAGGAAAATTAGACCAACGTGGAGGTTTGGAATCCAAGTGTTGCGAACTCGGCGCAGGGAGCCGAGTTAGACCGACGCCGTGAGTCCTTCTCTGCCAAATTGGCCTGAAATAGGTTCGATTTCCGTTAGGTGTGATTCCTAATCACTTCAGGCTGTGTAATGGAAAGAATGATTTAAAGTAACAACGATTCTTTTATTTACACATAAAAATAAAGCCGTTTCAATATTTCAACAATCAACAATTCGATTCTTTTCACAGAAAATGGGTTGCTAGGGTTAAACAATTCTCAACAATTATATAGTCATTCTATAGCCCTGTACTGGCACTATAGTCTACACACTGGAAATGTTACTACCGTGAGCTCGCCATAAGAGCTCTTCACAAATCTGAAATGTTATTACCGTGAGCTCGCCATAAGAGCTTCACCAGCTTAGGCTCAGATGTCAACGTCTGCGCGTAACTGTACCTCTGGCTGTCGGAGGGTTCCGACCAGCAATGTTCGTCATCTATAAAGCCACCGTACTTCTTATTTGGGTCAGCTATTGTCTATTCATACCTTATGTGCCTTTTGAAAGTCCTCCGTGAAAGTCCTATTGAAATGTTCACTGTTCCTGGTTGAATTCACGATTCACAAATGCCCCTTTTTGTACTAGGGCGAAATTGTCACTCACACCGATCTCCAGTCGGTATTACGATGCTTCGACAGCAAAACAAACTACTCCCAACGCAATCAGTCTGACGCTTCAAAGGGTCAATACGCACAATACAATTAACCTACACTTCTGACTATTGCAGGCTTATACCTGCTACTCGACAATCTAAACTTTAACGTTTCACCTCGGGTTTTCCTTCTCAACGAATTTGGCACTGTAGCCGCCTATCAACCTTAAGCTAAATCAATCGTGGAATGCCCTGTCTGGCGATTTCAGCCGTGTCAGGGTCCTGTGATCGAAGGTACCCCTATGCCAGGAAATAGAGTCCGCCTGCCCTGGACTTCACCAACGTGTGAGTGTGTGACCCCAAGTGTGTGTCTAATGCTCTGCTCTTCAAGGTATATATACTTTTTACCCTAAACTGTCAGGTGGACAGACGCTCATCTGTCCATCTGCCAAAACGGTGGAAGATGACGTATATCGAGGCAGAATCAATACAAGTCATCACGCGCGTGACTTAACGGTGATTTCACTGGTCGAGAAAACCGTTTCGTTCCTGCCACACATTGCTATCAGGTGACGACACGACTGACATTTCTATCTTTTAGAATCTCGTTTCTCAATTGCCCGTGGCGATATCCTGCCACCAACCGATTACGTCTCGTAAGACTCACGACTACTGTATAAATTAAATGAGATTAGACCTTATCTAACATACCGTTTCTCCCCTGGGTCCCTGCGCTGAAGCTGGATATACACCACGTGTGTTTTCTCCATGTCCAGCTTCACAGAGAAGTGAAATTCACGTAGGGTTTTCGCCTTGATGCGGAATATCTTTTGAACTTACATTATCTTGAAATATGAGGCCCCTTACCCCTATATTTAGGCTGGCTTTGCCCTGACAGTCTTTTTTATTTATATACGTTGTCTGAAGAGCTCGTAGTCCAAATTCCAGCTCGGCAGTATCTATTGCAATCCCCGACCAACCTTTGCATTATATAAACATTAGTTTTAACAGCAAATCTTTTGCATGCTGAGACCACTTGTTTTCTTGAAAATGCTGTGAAATGCCTTTTCGATATCTCTTGTCGACTGACAGTGCTGTGCTAATATAAATACATAGAGGATTTCGACGGTATCGCGATTGGGTCGAAATTCTCCGTCAACTCTCAAATCGATAACCATGTGAAATCCCATCTATCGAAGTGCGAAAACATTGCCTATTACATAACACTTTATTACACGCCTGTTCTATGAAATTCCCATCTGCAGCAACACTGAATCGTGCGGAAAATGAAAATCCCCTCTACATACGTGCCGAACGGAAATCGTTGAGCAGACAATTGATCACCAAAACTGAACCGATTGCGAAATAACTAAATAAAATGTCTAAAATTGAAGGATAAGGCGAGGATGATGTGTTTTAAAATAGCGAAGAAGAAACAGAGTCGATATATGAAGCGGATACTGCATGTACAGAAGAATAAGAACAGAATTTTCACCAAAATAAAGAGCAATAACAAACGCGCGCTCTAGCTTCTGTGGCAACGCAAGTAAGTTGTTATTTATTTTGGCTGATATTCTTTTAGACGTAAACAGCGTGGTTAGTATAGTAAAAAACCCAGAAAATGCCAGAAAGCATCACAACAGTTTTTCCATTTTATTACACGCCCGTTCTGTGAACTCCCCATCTACAACAGCATTAAACCATGCGGAAAATGAAAATCTGTTCGCACATATGTGCGGAACGGAAATCGTTGACGGACGATTTATAAATAGAAGCAAAATTGCAATGGAATTTTCTAAAAATCGTGCAATTACAACTTGAATCCCTAGTGATAGCTGAAAATCGTCCCCTGAGTTCCAATGTGTTCTATGTGCCAGGAGGCACATAGAACACATTGGAACTCAAGGGATGAAATAGTAACACAGGTTCCCTTCGCAAATTTAGTTGGCGATAAAAATATATGTATTCATTTTGTTGATAGTTGTCAAATGAATTCTGAGTTTCCTTCTAATAATTTCTATTTTAGACGTGAAGGCGTGTAATAAACACAGAACGATACGAGCCTGCAGCCTCTCGTTTTATCCTTCCGTGCTTGCACTCGTGCCATATTGATTCACCCATTAACACACGCGTGTCGTTCTGTGTATGTTCTTTGGTGTTCTTTAGGGGCGCGGTGGTTCAGTTGGTAGAGGTGCAGGCTGCAAGCCGAGAGGTCCTCGGTTCGAATCCCATCTGCTGTAACCGCGTTGTGTCCTTGGGCAAGACACTTTACCCCCATTGCCTATGTGGGGGCACGGTGGCGCTGTGTACTAAGGCGTACTACACGTCGATGGTGCACCTGTCTTCAACCAATGCTAACCCTGCGTGTGTGGAGTTGGTATGTTGGGGAGCTGACAGTTGCTCGCCGTTGCTCGGTGGTTCTCTCCGGGTACTCCGGCTTCCTCCACCCGTAAAACTTCCACGGTCATGGTTAGCCATTGTGCAGAAATATGTGACCTTAAACACCAATAAATAAATAAATAATTGATGTTCTTTATTCCGTCTTGAGTTTGCAACATTTACTTGTGAAATCTGAACGTATTGGCGCGTGTCGCGACCACTTCGCGATTGATAGCGACGGAGTCCACTTTTGTGGTCACCGTACTATATGTTTAACCGAAGATGCTAACATCAATTCCTCCAAAACCTTTCTTTTATTCACCGACAGGCTGCGTGCGAATAAAATCGGTCTGCGCAAAAGTGGAAAAGTTGTCATATCGTATTCTTGTTAGCATAACCTTTAATGGTTGTTGGGTATGACCTAATGGAAAGCAACATGAACTATGGATTTACAAAGGACATTTTGTCTATTCTGCCGGTGTTTATGTTGTTAAAGCAAACTGTTTGATATGAAAGTACTTGGGGAGCCTATGAAAACTATATTAAAATTAGTTTGAACTGCAAAGTTTGCCGACTGAGACCACTTATTTTCTTTGAAACGCTGCGGAAGGCCTTTTCGGTATCTCTAAAATGGCAAATAAAGACAAGGCACAATATTTTGTTGTGACTTACCTTTTAGTGGCGCCCTGCAAATAAACGTTTTGTCCCATTCCAGCGATAAAATAGAATGCCAAAAGCATATTAGAATAACACTTGACAATTTCCTTTTTGGCTCACCTCACGGGATATTCCTTCTTTGTAACACATCATTTGTACCTCTCCTGATTTGAAACTCTTGAAAGTTTAGTCTCCTCGAATATGTTGGCCTTGAGTCGTGCAGGAACTTTTAACTACTGAAGTCATCATTTATGTACACTGCTGTGGCAAAAATAACTATTTTTAGCCCGACTGTTTACAGTAAGGGGTATAGTAATGACTTTTGTCCGTCCGTCCGTCCGTCCGTCTGTGCGTCTGTCCGTCTGTTAACATTTAGAGTTTTTGGTTAAAGCGTGTGGTTAAAGTTTTTTACTGAAGGTTCAAGTGTTTTTTGTTGTTTTTTTTTTCTCTTTTCCTGTTTAGTTGACATTTGGAGTTTTGGTTAAAGTTTGTGGTTAAAGTTTTTTATTCAACTTTCAAGTACAGGCTATACCCGGTAGTTCTTGTCTGATTGTCACGAAATTTCATATGCAGGTTTTAGGTCATGTCTTCATGAGAATGCCCCCTTTTGGTCGTGATCGATCAACTGGTATGGCTGCCCGAGCCCAAAACCCGAAAACCATTAGCACAGTCTACAGGTCGTATTTATGAAGGGATTTCATTGCTACTTCATAGAATGCCTCTGTATAATGCCTAGATGAGAACGTCCCTGTTTGGGCATGATCTGTCAACCGTGACGGCTGCCCAAGCCCGAAACCCAAAAACTTTTAGCACAGTCTGCAGGTCATGTTTAATATGGATGCATTTCGTTGTAACTTGATACGATGACTCCGTATGATGTCTACATGAGAATTTCCCCATTTGGGCGTGATCTATCAACCGTCACAACTGCCCGAGCCCAAAACCCGAAAACCTTTAGCACAGTCTACAGGTCATATTTATGGAGGGATTTCATTGTAACTTCATAGGTTGACTTCATACAATATCAACATGAGAAAGTCCCCTTTTGGACGTGATTGGGCAACTTTGACGGCTACAGGTGCCCGAAACCCGAAAACCTTCAGCACAATCTACAGTCATATGTATGAAGGGATTTCATTGTAACTTCATAGGATCAATCCACATGATGCCCAGATGAGAATGTCCCCTTTTAGTTGCGATCATTCAACCATGATGGCTGCCCGAGCCCGAAGCCCGAAAACCTTTAGCACAGTCTACACGTCATATTTATGGAGGGATTTCATTGTAACTTGATAGGTTGACTTCATATAATGTCTAGATGAGAACGTCCCCTTTTGGCCAACTGTGACGGCAACAGGGACCCGAAGCCCGAATACCTTTAGCACAGTCTACAGGTCATATTTATGGAGGGATTTCATTGTAACTTGATAGGTTGACTTCATATAATGTCAACATGAGAAAGTCCCCTTTTGGACGTGATTGGGCAACTTTGACGGCTGCAGGTGCCCGAAACCCGAAAACCTTCAGCACAGTCTATAGTCATATTTATGAAGGGATTTCATTGTAACTTCATAGGATCAATCCACATGATGCCCAGATGAGAATGTCCCCTTTTGGTTGCGATCATTCAACCATGGTGGCTGCCCGAGCCCGAAAACCTTTGGCACAGTCTACACGGCATATTTATGGAGGGATTTCATTGTAACTTGATAGGTTGACTTCATATAATGTCTAGATGAGAACGTCCTCTTTTGGGCAACTGTGACGGCAACAGGGGCTCGAAGCCCGAATACCTTTAGCACAGTCTACAGGTCATATTTATGGAGGGATTTCATTGTAACGTGATAGGTTGACTTCATATAATGTCTAGATGAGAACGTCCCCTTTTGGGCAACTGTGACGGCAACAGAAGCCCGAAGCCCGAAACCTTTAGAATATTCCACAGGCCATAATTATGAAGGGATTTCATTGTAGCTTGGTAGGGTGACTCCAAGTTTGTGGTAAATAACCCAAACAAACACCACCACCCCCTACCCCCCCCCCCCCCCGCCCCCAATTTGGCTTTTTTTTCCCTTCTTTTCTCCAATATGCATTTTGAACTATTTACAGTCACTACATGCGGAACCTTTTTTTAAACTTACGTACCACCCCCCCCCCCCCCCCCCCCCCCCCCCGCTGGGGGCTAATTAGGCACCTTTTTTTCCTTTCGACAAAAATGCTTGTTTACAGTTTTGGTTAAAAACCCAGACAAGCACCACCCCTCTCCCCCCCCCCCCCCCCAATTAGGCATTTTATATTTTTTTTTATTTCCTCCAATATGCATTTTGAACTATTTACAGTCATTACATGCAGAATCTTTTTTTTCCTTTTGTCAAAAATGCTTTTTTTGTTAAAGTTTGTGGTTAAAAATCCAGACAGAAATTATCCCCCCCCCCCCAATTAGGCTTCTTTTTTCTTCTTTTCTCCAATATGCATTTTGAACTATTTACAGTCACTATATGCGGAACCTTTTTTAAACTTACGTACCCCCCCCCCCCCCTCCCTGCTGGGGGCTAATTAGGCACCTTTTTTTTCCTTTCGACAAAACGACAAAAATGTTTGTTTACAGTTTTGGTTAAAAACCCAGCCAAGCACCACCCCTCTCCCCCCACCCCACCCCCCACCCCCCAATTAGGCATTTTATATTTTTTTTTATTTCCTCCAATATGCATTTTGAACTATTTACAGTCACTACATGCAGAACCTTTTTTTCCTTTTGTCAAAAATGCTTTTTTTGTTAAAGTTTGTGGTTAAAAATCCAGACAGAAATTAACCCCCAGCCCCCCCCCCCCCCCCCCTCCAATTAGGCATTTTTTTTCTTTCTTCGAATATGCATTTTGATTTTGAACTATTTACAGTCACTACATGCGGATGTGGAACCTTTTTTTAAACTCACATAATTTTTCTGAAACATCAGATTTTTTCAGTTTTTATTTACTTCTAACCATGGCTTATTAGTCCTTATTGGAACAAACTCATCAAGTTTGTTCCATTAACTGGTAGAGTGCTGGAAGCCCATTTTTGGGCTTTATCCTGAAGTTCAGGTATCACAGCTTAAAGGCTTGATATTCTGTGGATGTGCTTCAATTAATTCTTGATGTGATATTATTTAGTCTGGATGGCATTGCCCTGCTACAATTTATGGGAGAGTGCCTGTAGGCACTCTCCCATAAATTGTAGAAAGGCAATAAAATGTGAACAAACTTTTAACACTTCAAAAAACTTAGCACTCTACCAGTTAATAGGTCATGAGGTATGTTTTGAAGTAGGGAAATGAAAAAATAAAATTTGAATAGCAAATTTTGTATATCACGAGTGCAGATATGGCAGATTCGTTAGGTAAATAGTTAACAAAAAATGGCTCTGACTGTTTTGTGTCTAAGCATTGCCATTGCTGGGACTGTCGGTCTGCATGCGTGACATCACTCTAGTTATTTTTTACGGGCTCAGAACACCCAAACCTGAAATCGATCGATCATGTTTTACTATGTAGTTACAGAAAGTTAAAAAGAGAACCACGTGTCATGTTTACAACTTGATAAAAAAAAAACAAATAAATTTTCAAGACGAAAGACGGTTATGATTTTGAGATATATATTAATTTTAAATTGTCAAGTCTAAAATGATACTTAAGTTAGATTGATTAATGTTATCAAGACAACAACGGTTTTGAAAGAAGTTGTCCCATACGGAGAGCCATGCTAATCCATTCTGTGACGTTAGAATGCCAGACAACAGTATTTCACATTAGTGAAGTCACATGCTGTTGTCTGGAATTCTACGTTCTCAAACACAAGGGTATTACAAAGATGACCGATTTGTGTGTGTGGGGTCGAGGAGGGGGGGGGGGGGGTAAACCTGATTTGCCACGACTGTGATGGCTCAAGCTCCGACTGACTAATATTTCAACTGCACCATGAAGGAATGCATTCGTCGAAGGCATGCCTTGATGATGTAGCTGGAATATTACTCAGTCAGAATTGTAGTTAACTTAGTACTAGTCTTCAAGTGTCTTAATAACATGGCACCTGAATATTTGGCGAATTTGATTACCTTCTTCACCAACTCTTATGCCACTAGATCTAGCACTACACTCAAATTGGCATAACCTTTTAATAGGAAAATTACTTTTGCAGACAGAGCTTTTAGCTATGTAGGCCCAAATCTTTGGAATGCCTTGCCAGGTTCCATAAAAATAAGCCCAGACCTGAAAACATTCAAAAAACTATTAAAACAATATCTATTTAAGACAGTTTTCAAAATTCACCACTCTTCTGTTAACTGAATACTTCTTTTATCATCCTTTAATTATGTATGTGTAATGTTTAAATATGTTAAATGTGTATTATATGTTTCTGTGAAGCGCCATAGAATGTGGCCCTGTCCCTAATTATTCCGGGCAGTTGTACAAATGTGAGCGCTATACTAAATGTCTGATGTAATGTAATGTAATGTAGTTAAAAATTCAAGACTTACTGGAAATTTGTTACCGTAGTGAATAAATAAAATTTATACCATGATAACCTATTCTACAAAATATAAAATGCCTTTGACATAACTTTTGGCTTTACACATCAACCGTGGTGAACACGTCAGCAATGGGATTTCAGTAGTTAAAATTTACACCTACAGTAGAACTACAACCAAGTTGACCTTTGATGACGTCGCCCTGAATGCAAACTTGTCCTAATATATCGCACGGCGCCTCGCGAAGAGTGAAATGAAAGTGGCAATTATTTATTACGTCTTTAAATGGGTTTACCTCATAAGATGCCAAAAATTAACAAACATGCATTGTCTCATGTTAATAAAGCACCTGTAACTCAAAATATTATGTTATGTTATTAAAACGAAAAAGGCTCCGTTTCTTTTTCCATTTCGTTTCGGCGATAGAAGTACCGCCCACCGATGTTCATGTAAACAAAAACAGATTCGCACGTATGTTCGTCTGCTGTTAAGTAAAATCGAGAAACAATAATAGCGACTCTTAATAATCTGACGATCGTGGTATCAATAAAATATACTCGTGGTGAACATGTGGTACACCAAGCTACTATGGGTATATTCTATACATACATGTAGCAGTTGTCATACAACTTCTTATTTCGTTAGCATGTAGTGTATCGGTTCTCGAAATCGGTCCTACTGGGTTCCAGCAGTCCAAATCGAACACTACACACGCCCATTTGTATGACCGACTGTTTGTATGTACTTTTTACCTATTAATATAACTGACTAAAAAATCAATAGTATTTTAAAAGATATGGCAATTTGCCAGCTGGCAAATTGCCAGATCTTTGAAAATGCTAATGGCTCATTTTAACTCATTTAAAGTCATGATCAGAAAATACAATTCTAGAAAATACAATTGTAAAAGTTTTATAGTATTGGCTCTCTTGCAATAGGGAATCGACGTCTTAGACTCCAATCCTGACGAAAATGTCGGGAGGTGTCACTTGCGAGATCTCCTTTAGTGACGCCCTTGCTGGGACACTAACAAAAAAATCATTCCACGGAACTCGGCATCATGGGTAATCAAAAGCTTCAAGGTTCCGTACTTCATAGCGAATCAAAAAATCGTCGTGCTGCCTGTGTGATTAAATTGTTTGTATTAAGGAACAAAAATGGTCAATGCTGAATGGAAGTTGGACTACAATCTTCAAAGAGCATCGGACCCACCGATGGGAAAAAAAATTGAAAAATGGATCCATAAATAATGACATTACCTTGACTGTCAGGCCTTCACGAGGGAGGGCGTCAGAAAGTCTTATGGTATGTGGGGGAGGGGGGGGGATTACCAACAAATATATCGTACCTTTTGAACAGACGAGGACGTCATTTTGTGCGATCTGTACCTTGATATTTTGTTCGAGCTTTCCTGCAGAGACATGCAAGAAAGTAATGACTATATTACTAGGCCTGTCGACATATTTTACATGCACTGTAAAATGAACTGCCAGTTATGAATTGTCACCTATCTGTAACGGTGTGATATTACTCTTTTGTTCTGGTATTAACTGATCAGATTGTTCTGCATACAGAAATGTGAACTAACCAATTACCAATAACCATTGCTTTATCTGTTCATTCTCCTTTGGACAAATATGTGTGAATTTTGAGACGCTTAATAAAATTACCCATGGGTCACTATTAAATTATTAATGAGCGGATTTCTGGCCCCATAGTTTTTCCATATTTTCCAAGAGCAACGATATAGGAAGCGTTGGCAACCTTCTGGCCCATAGACCACCGGATGCTTGTGCATCGCGTGTGTTTTTCTTATAAATCGCCAATACTCATTGGATGGAAACACCAAGCCAGCTGTATTTCATATATAATGTTTGATCCACCCAGAATACATTCCTACGGATTCCCGTGCTTTTCTGGTATTTTTGCAGTAGTTTTTAACTATCTGGATCGAAACTCTACTCTGCAGATACTTCATTCATAATCAACTTTAGGCACACTCTATATAACTGAAAATGGGATCATGTAAACTTAAAACCAGTTTATTAAAAAAGAGTAACGATCTAAGGCTGAGGAAACAATGAAGGGGTGCGTTTTTCCCGAGCCTACTTTTAATGCCCGACCGTAATCCTTTTATGAGCGCTAAATAAAAACGTTTTATCATATGACTCGTCCGTTTTGTTCACTTTAAAACATTTGATATTTTGTTTTCATATTAATCAGTGATAAATAAAGCCTTCCGTCAATTTCATTGGTCAGTTTCAAAACTAAACAATTTGATTGGCTGAAAAAAATAAAACTGGGCCACATTTTCATAATTTGCATAATTAGAGTTGGGAACTTTCATTGGTCGATTTCAAAACTGGACAATTTGATTGGCTAAACAAAATACAACTGGGTGACATTTGCATAATTCCAGTAGGGAGAATTTACGTTATCTGTCCTATTTAGGGTGGGTTATATTGTATTAATCTTTTACCTACAAGAAAAACGCCATTCATTTTTTTTATATTTTCACTTTTTGCTTCCAAAACATAGGTTATGACCCCTCATTGGAACGAGCTCGACGAGCTCGTTCCAATGAGGGGTAATAACCTATGTTTTGGAAGCAAAAAATGAAAATTTTTAGTTATACGAGGATGTTTTTTCCAAGTGCCGTCTGCAACTCAAGTTAGGTGATTTGTTAAAAAGTCATACTAAGTGGCTAATTTGTGCGTGTGTGTGTCATATGATAAATAGAATATGAAATGAGTGTTTTTCTCATATAGTATTTATGAAACTCGTCCGAATTTTCCGTTTGCCTCGCCAGAGGCTCGCCAAAACGGAAAATTTTTAGACTCGTTTCATAAATATTATATGAGAAAAACTCTCATTCCATATCCTCTATATCTCTGTTTGAAATGATATTTAAAGGTTATTACTTGGTTAGTTTCATATCGGCCGAGATACCAGCCCTCGGTAACTGCGCATCAGACTTCGACCTTTGGGCTGTACCGCATGCCTCGTTTGACGAGACCTGTTTTAGATCACTATCTGTTGCGCTTCTCGGGAATGTTTAGCCTGTTGGCTGTTTTGGTGGTGGAAGCATCATAGTTTGGGTCGGTGTTTGCTCTCGAGGCAAAACTCCACTTCACATCTTCACATGAACGCATAATGCCAGTCCTCATCGAGTGAGAATAGTGCGAGAATTCTAAGACATGCAACAGGACGTGACCTGGATGGATTTTCCTGCAAAGAGCGCGGACTGCAACCCGATAGAACATGTATGGAGAGTGGTTAATAGACAGCCACCACCTCATGACATCGACAGTCTGCGTCGTGCGCTTATAGAGGAATGGGACAACATCACATTGAGAGACATTTGGAAGATCATCGACAGCACGCAACGCCAGTATAGATGTGTTAGAGATGCTCGAGGCGATCCCACAAGATACTGAACAACGTGACGTTTTTAACGTTGTGATGACGTCCACGGTGTTCAATGTTCATTCACTAAAACTGCTCGGGAAACCCTTGTTTCACTAATAAGACATATCCCCCCCCCCCCCCCCCTTCTACAAATAGCAGCTTTTCTCTCAATGAGAATTTATCCATTTACTGTATACCCACTGGTATTTTTGGAGGTGAGGCTCTTCTTCAAATAGCAGGTTTTCTCTCATGAGAATTTATCCATTTACTGTATACCCACTGGTATTTTTGGAGATGAGGCTTAAATTTTTTTGTACAGTATATTTTCATCTCGACCTCCACCAGGAAAAAAACGCTATCTGTGCGTTTTGTTTCCCATATGATTCTATAATAAAGAAAAGAGAATACTAAAAATCTGCGGAAACACTCTGCCTTACCCATTATTCGGCATGTTTTCCAAATCACTTAACCTACGCAGAATACCATATATCTGTATTGATACAGAACGCAGAGTTGAAAGAAAATGAGAAGAAAAACACATTGATGAACTCCGATATCCAGGTCGCCAGGTTAGGATTAGAGATACCTTACCTAACGACAAAGCAATAATTTTGTCTGATGAGAATTGCAGTTACAAAACTTGATGAGATTCCCGTGAAGGGGGTTGAGTTTATATTGTGTCTCCCGCACACCTTTGATATCACGTTTGAGAGAAGTTGTTTTGTAACAAAACATCGAAATTGTACAAATAGGCTTACAGAGAAAAGACCACTCCTTCGGTTATTTAACTCTTTGATTCAACGGAATGTAATATTACGTACGTAAATTGCCATGCGTTGCGACTACGGTACGTAATAATGTGATAATATGACAATACGCAAGGCGTAAGAAGGAACCCCAAAGTATCCAACGTATTGAAATATTTCATTCCGCAACCATTACTCCAAAAACATTTTGGTTTATTCAGTCGAATTCCTGCAATTATGAATAATTTCATAACATTATTCCTGCAATTGTTTAATTTCAGCCAAACAAGAATACGTTTCACAGTACTAAATATTTTCCCATAGGCGACCATTATAACGTTCAGGCGAAAAAAAATATGGTCGCATCATTTTAAATTGAGCATTCAAATATTTTTTGTCAACTATAGCCCTTCAGACAACCTTTTAATGATTTTTAAACAGGGGTCATGCAACAAATAAAAGAAAAACTAACAGAAAGGGAAGTGCTGGTCACATGTTCATATTTCTCAGGGAATTCCCAAACAAAACACACCAACAGTCAAACAAATTTTTAGGTTCTAAAAGTCCTCAAATCATCCTCTTTATTCATCTGGAACATTCAAAAGTAATGCAAAATGTCAGTTGACTTCTTCAAATGTTTATTGAAACAATATATTTCCCCAAGACTGCTTAGTTTTGGGAATTACATAATTTCCGAGCACAACTTTTCGAGGCATGTAAATCTAATTAAAATATTTACAACAGTTATACCTATGAGCAAACCCAACCCTACCAAAGATACAGTTACCTCTTTCATGTGATGAAAGAGTCATTTCTGCAACAGAATTCAAATTTAGGCTTCTGTCTAGTCCAAAGCATGGGAAATTTGTTCTTTTGAAGAGAACTGTCCAATCTGTGTCAAATAGGCTTAAAAACTGTTATTGCCTCCGACAGAATTTCTACTCTGTTACCGGTACCCAATAAGTTGGGAGGAATAAGAATTCACAGCTTTCTTTGAAACTACCCAAATCCCAAAATAAAACTAAAATCTGCATCAGCACACAAAACCTTTTCACAAAATCTGTTTTAATTAATCATACAGCAAGATAAATAGGGCCCCACCACCATGAAACAATATGTCAATTTTGTTTCAAAATTGGGGTTGTGCAGGGCTTATAGTTCCTCTAAATTTGGGAGAATCCATTTGGATTCTTGCGGAAATCGCTCCGAGAATTCAGACCTGCTATGGGCCAGGATCCTATTAGGTCAGTATGGTTGAACCCCTGTTGCATACTGATAATACATGTTAACCCTTTACCCAATACAGCTTTTTTAATTTTTACAACACCAACTACTGATTTTTACCCCCCCCCTCCCCCCTGGGCCCTTAATCGCTCACCTGACGAGTTGGTTCAGAGAAGTATTTTGGGTCAGATTCAGTTAGTCAAGGTTCATGGACACTACATAGGAATAATGTTATGAAATTATTCATAATTCTATTGTCCATGTTAGATGATTATTAGCATAGGTCTTCCTGATTGCTTCCAATTCTGACAGCTGTAGACAAGTACTGCCAAACTTCCAAGGGTTGTTGTGTCACTGCACTTTGAAAGGCAAATTTTATGGAAAAGCTCTAAGGAATGGATTTGAACATTTATGAACAACCTCGAACCTAACCCACCCCTGCCCAAATATTAAGCCACAGACCTGAAATGAACAAACTGAAATCTGCCCCCCCCCCCCCCCCCTTCCTGCGATACCAAATATGAAAGGGTTCTGACTGGCAGGAACCAAAATGGAACAAATTTACATCTGACCTCCCCAGAGATGTTGTACACCAAATATTAAAGCATTAAACTAGTGGGTCTGAAGAAAAAGATTTTTAAAGAAATTTTCTCCTGTTGCTTTGAGTTAATTTGCACTCCCATAATGAGCCCATATATTAACCCATAGATTTGGCTTGAACAAACATGAATCTGACCCCCTTAGAGATGCTGTAAGCCAAATACGAAAGGATTTTGACTGGTGGATCTGAAAAAAACGAGTTTTAAAGAAATTTCCTCATACTGCACTGAGTTAAACTTTGGGCTTCAATAGATAGACCAAATATTAACCCAGAGACCCGATTCAAACAAACTTCAATCTACCCTCCCCCCTGCCCCCACCCCACTAGAAATGTTGCATTCCAAATATGAAAGCATTCTGACTGGTGGATCTGAAGGAGGTTTTCAAAGAAATTTCCTCATGTTGCACTGTTGATATTTGGGTGCCCATAGGGAGCCCAAATATCAACTCAGGGACTTGATTTGAACAAACCTGAACCTATCCCTCCCACCCCTCGAGATGCTGTATACCAAGTATCAAAAGATTCTTATACATGGTTCTGGAGAAGATTTTTTTTCAATTTTGGAAAACAATTTATGCATGCTATCAGAGAAATGCTTGGGGCTCCCTGTGGGTGTGGCAACGTTATTTGAACAAACTGGAATTCATATATGATGAGGAACATGAATATCAAATTTGGTTCAATTCGGCTCAGTTGTTTATGAGGAGAGGTTAGTAATGTAAAGTTCACACCGGACAGGATGGACTGATGGTGGACAGACAGAAAGTCATCATTTAAGCGCCCCCTGACTTACAGTCAGGTGAGCTAAAAATAAACAATATTCATCAAGAGTAATAATTATGGATGTTACTAGAACCGGCTGATGAGAGCCGGTTCCAATGACAGCCATATTTGTACAAATTTTATTGCCAGTGTCACAATATTTCAGGTCATGTTAGTGTTGTATTGGTTAATTTGCTGCCTTTGTGTTAGGTAAAGGGTTAAACTGACTCAGTTCTTTTCATGTAAATCCTAGCAGCAATGTTACGAGAAGCTACATGGTTTCTCACTGGTTTTGTTGCACGGATCTCTACAGGAATCGATTCTCAGATTCTTATAAGGCCTGGCTGAGGCTATATAATCCACCAATATCAATAGAAAGTGCCATTTTATCTCAACAAATGATGTCAAATATTCTTTTACCTAGTGATGAGGTAAATTATAGACCCCCCGCCCCCAAGCTCTCAGTATGCATTTTTTCCTAAAACAAGAGACCCCAGGGGGCCTGAGGGCGCCCACCTGTACATGGTAACCTAAATATCAACCCAGAGAATTGATTTCAACAAGTTGCATCTACTCCTCCTAAGAAAAGCTTATACCAAATATCCAAAGATTCTGACAAGTGGATCTAAAAAAAATGATTTTTAAAGAATATTCCTCATTTTGAACCGAGTTATAATTTGGCCCATATATGAACCCAGGGACTTGGCTTTAACAAACTTGAATCTCCCCCCCCCCCCCCCCAAGGATGCCGCACACCAAATATCAAAACATTTCAACTGCTGGATCTGAAGAAGAAGATTTTTAAAGAAAATTCCTCATTTTGAACTAAGTTACAATTCGAGCTCCCACAGTGAGCCCGAACATGGACCTAGGGACATGGCTTGAACAACTTGAATCTAGCCTCCTAAGGATGCTGCATAAAAAATATCAAAAGCATTCATCTGCTGGACCTGAAGAAGATTTTTTAAAAAAATTCCTCATTTCGAACTAAGTTACAATTCAAGCTCCCACACTGAGCCCAAATATGGACCTAGGGACATGGCTTTAACAAACTTGAATCTCACTCCCCTAAGGATGCCTCACACCAAATATCAAAACATTCCAACTGCTGGATCTGAAGAAGAAGATTTTTAAAGAAAATTCCTCATTTTGAACTAAGTTACAATTCGAGATCCCACAGTGAGTCCAAACATGGACCTAGGGACATGACTTGAACAAACTTGAATCTTGCCTCCTAAGGATGCTGCATAAAAAATATCAAAAGCATTCATCTGCTGGATCTGAAGAAGATTTTTTAAGAAAATTCCTCATTTCGAACTAAGTTACAATTCAAGCTCCCACAGTGAGTCCAAATATGGACCTAGGGACATGGCTTGAACAAACTTGAATCTCACCCCCTAAGAATGCTGCATACCAAATATTAAAACATTCTGACTGCTGGATCTGAAGAAGAAGATTTTTAAAGAAAATTCCTCATTTTGAACTACATGTAAGTTATCACTCGGGCTCCCACAGTGAGCCCAAATATGGACCTAGGGACATAGCTTTAACAAACTTGAATCTCACCCCCCTAAGGATGCTGCATACCAAATATCGAAACTTTCCGACTGCTGGATCTGAAGAAGATTTTTAAAGAAAATTCCTCATTTTGAACTAAGTTATAATTCGGGTTACCACAGTGAGCCCAAATATGAACCCAGGGACTTGGCTTGAACAACTTGAATCTCACCCCCTAAGCATGCTGCATACCCAATATCAAAAGATTCTGCTGCTGGATCTTGAGAAGAAGATTTTCAAAGAAATTTGCCTGAAATGCACTAAGTTCAAATTTGGGCTTCTACACTGAGCCCAAATATGAACCCAGGAGGCTGATTTGAACAAACTTGAATCAGATCCACCCCACAATGTTGCATACCAAATATCAGAAGATTCTGCCAGCTGAATCTGGTGAAGAAGATTTTTTAAGAAATTTGCCTGAAATGCACTAAGTTTGAATTCGGGCTCCTATACTGAGCCCAAATATAAACCCAGTGGGGCGAATTTGAACAAACTCGAATCAGATCCATCCTACAATGTTGCATACCATATATCGAAAGATTCTGCCTGCTGGATCTAGAGAAGAAGATTTTTTAATGTTTTTCCCATTGCCTACAGTGTTAAAAAGTGTTTTCAAAGCCCCGAAACTGTACCCTATGATAAAACCGATGGCAATTTTTTTGACCAATCCTTTCTGTTGGTCATAAGGAAGCTTCACACCAAATAAAAATTCTCAGTGCCGTGGAGTTTTGGAGATATGGCGTTTTACTTTTTTTCGATTTTTAGCTCCTGTGGCTTCCATGGGGCTACAGAAAAAGAAAATTTGACATAAATTAGGTACTTATGACCCAATAAGCCCTCACATAAAATTTGATTCAAATCAGCCTCTCGGTTCGGAAAATAGAAATTTTGGGTGGGGCCAAAAATTTTGCCCCTCCCATAACGACGCCAAATATAGCCCATCAAACTTCGCTTAAAGAAATCCAAGTCTACACCTTAAAAGGAAGCTGTATACCATATATCAAGTCTCTGCTACTGCTGGTTGATGAGAAGATTTTGGTGCCCCTTGGGGGCATGGCACCATCCAGGAGAAGGGGGCAATTTCATTTGAACAAATCTGAATTGGCATTAGGTAATAAACATTTACCCAACATTTGAATAATGTAAAGTTAACGCCAGACGGACGGCGGACAGAATGTGATCAGTAAAGCTCCCACTGAGCTTTGCTCAAGTGAGCTAAAAAACTTTATTAATTTATAAATAAATTGATGGTGACATGAATTTCCCATTATTTTTTAATCACATTCTTGCTTCTGAACACATTTCACATTGTGTTTGATATTCTGCAATCTTTGTAAGAAAAAGCCTAAGTTTTCTCAGTTAAGGCACCTCGAGTCATAAAATAGTGATTTTTTCCAACAGAATGACCAGTACCTGCTACTGTGGTGTCTCATGACACTGTTAAAATTCCTAAAATCATCAAATATTGATTCATTAGTGCTGTGCTTGTGCTGCAAATATCCACAAGTGCACTTTCACTATTTTGGTTTTAATCCCCACAGGCATGCATTCTGTCAAAAGGAGTGAAATTGTAGAAAATATGTTCACAAAGAGGACAAGTTACAGTACAGTCGCCGTGGACGGGTTGTAATACCCACGTGGGCAGTGATGTCCACTCATGCATTTACCAGTCAATAAAAATCATCATCTACAAAATTTTAATTGATGAAGCATCGGTTTGTACCTGGTGCTTCATTATTTAAATTTTTGATGATTATACCTATAGTTAGTGTTTGGCATCAAATATTATTGTATGAATTTGTATCCGTGGAAATATTGCCCATCCATGGAAAGTGAGCAGTACACTACCACTGTACTGTATTTGTTTCAAGTATATAATATACTCTTTGATGTTTAATATACTTGTGATAGGCTGGGTCCAAAGTACTCAGTACTTGTAGTACTCGAGTACCACTTTTTTTATAAAATACTCAATACTTGCCAGCCCAGATTTTTGGATGTGTGTGTGTGTGGGGGGGGGGGGGGGGGGGGGAGGTTGGAGGGTGAAAGATAGCTGCAAATTATTTAAAATGTTGACCCAGGCAAATGAAAAGCAAAGAAACATTTCATCCGAAGGACAGACAGACAGACATGCAGTAACAAATTTGGGAAGCCTAAATAAAAGTAGTGACTAACTTAAAACGAAAAATGTAGATAGAAGAGCCAGGGCAATGTTGTCAAACAGAAAACAAACAAGAACCCCCAGAGGGCCTGATGGCATTCACCTGACATGGTAGCCTAAATATCGACCCAGGGAATTTACTTGAACATTTAGTTGCATCTGCCCCTCATAAGAAAAGCTTATACAAAATATCCAAAGATTCTGACCGGTGGATCTCAAAAAAAGGATTTTTAAAGTATATTCCTCATATTGAACTAAGTTATAATTCAGGCTCCCACAGAGAGCCCAAATATGAACCCAAGGACTTGGCTTGAACAAATTTGAATCTCACATCCCTAAGGATGCTTCTATATACTAATATCAAAAGATTCTGACTACTGGATTTTAAAGAATATTCCTCTTATTGAACTAAGTTGTAATTTGGACTCCCACAGGGAGCCCAAATATGAACCCGGGGACTTGGCTCAAACAAACTTGAATCTCACCCCTCTAAGGATGCAGCATCCCAAATATCAAAATATTCTGAAGAGTGGATCAGAAGAAGATTTTTAAAAAATATTCCTCATATTGCACTAATCTAATCACAGAGAGCCCAAATATGGACCCAGGGATTTGATTTTAACAAACATGTGAATAAATCTTCCAAAGATGTTATATGCAAAATATGAAAGCCTTTGGAGCAGTGGTATGGGAGAAGAAGATTCTTTAATGTTTTTCCCATTACTAAAATGATGACTCCGCATAAGTCCTGGAAAACTTCCCTATGATAAAACTGATGGCAATTGTTTTTTTACCATTCTTTTCGGCTGTTCGTAAGGAAGCGTTACACAAAATAAAAATTCTCAGTGCCATGTAGTTTTGAAGATATGGGCGTTTTAAATTTTTTCTATATTTAGATCCTGCAGTTCTCACAGGGCCACAGGAAAATGTTTTGGCATAAATTAGGTACTTACGACCCAATAAGCCCATCATATCAAATTTGCTTCAAATCAGCCTCTCAATTTGGAAAATAGAAATTTTGGTACAATTCGGGCTCCTACAGGAAGACCAAATATGAACCCAGGGACTTGGCTTTAACAAACTTATATCTCACCTCCCTAAGGATACTGTATACATCAAAACATTCTGACTGCTGAATGTGAAGAATACTTTTGAAGAATATTCCTCATTTTGAACTAAGTTATAATTCAGGCTCCCACAGTGAGCCCAAATATGAACCCAGGGACTTGGCGTAAACAAACTTGAATCTCCCACAGTGAGCCCAAATATGAACCCAGGGACTTGGCGTAAACAAACTTGAATCTCACACTGGCTCACACCGATTAATCGACTAACCAATGATCAATATCTTGATTGATAAAAAAAAGTAATTGATCGGTTAACCGTTACTTTTGAAGTACGGTACTATATGGCAGGGTATTTGATGGCTGGATTCACATCGCAAAATGCTACACAAAAATGTCCAATTGCTAATCATTTTTCTTTCATATTGGGTAAGCTTATATTCACTATTTATCATCACTTTTTGAAACCAAGATGGAAACTGTTAATCAATTTTTTAAAAACAAAAAATACCCTGTATGGGTTAACTATGGAACAAACTTGCTCCAAAACAGGCAAACATTGTCACACTGGCTCACATCAATTGCATGAGACAGAGAAATGCATGCCAGTTACGTGCCAAAATACTTGTTCACTTGCATGATCATTATACTGTATCAGGAGCTGAAATTGGTCATTCTCAACCCTTCACCAAATGCAGGTAGCAGACGATACTTGCACAAGAAATTCTAAAGATTTTCAATGTTTGTCTCAAAAACATAGCTTATGACCCCCCCCCCCCCTATTGGAACAAGCTCAATGAGCTTGTTCCAATGAGGGGTCATAAGCTATGTTTTGAGACAAAAATTGAAAATATAATAAAATTTGAATGGACATGTTTGTATATGGCACTGCCCGGTTTTGTCCATTATGCTGAGTAAAGTTTTAATTATATAAATGGTCAACGGTACAGCAATTATTCAGCTACCTATTGGGGCAAGTGATTAATCGGTTAACCAAGGTTAACCCATGCGATTAATCAATCACGAAAACCCTTTAATCGTTTCAGCTCTAAAATTAATTTAATTTTATTAAATTTTATCCGATGAAAAATGCTTATAATTTGGGGGGAATAGTAAATATGGATCTTCTTGACAAGCATTTGCAAGAACATCAGGGGAATGAAATCACCGTTCTCGCAATTTGCAAAACCCTGGTGAGCCAAAATATAGGCTTGGCTTGAAGAAACTTAAATCTCACCCGCCTAATGATGGTGCATAGCAAATATCAAAAGATTCTGATTGGTGGGTCTGAAAAAAAAGATTTTTAAAGAATATTCCTCATACTGCACTAATTTCAACATTTGGACTCCCATAGAGGCCAAATATGGACCCAGGGATTTGATTTCAATAAACGTGTAAAAAAATCTTGCAAAGATGGTATATGTGAAATCTGAAAGGTTTTGGAGGAGTGAATTGGGTGAAGAAGAGTCTTAAATGCTTTCTTCATTACCCACAGTGTTACAGAACGCTGACTAAGCATTTTTTCAAAATCACGAAAAAGTACCCCATGATTGACCTGACAGAAATTTGCTTAGACCATTCCATTCTGTTGGTCCCAAGGAAGCTTCACACCAAATAAGAATTCTCAGTGCCATGTAGTTTTGGAGATATGTGCGTTTTGAATTTTGTTCTATTTTTAGCTCCTGCGGTTCCCATGGGGGGATGGGAAAATATTTTGGGGCATAAATTAATTACTTATGATCAAATAAACCCAAAAATTAAATTTGGTTCAAATCAGCCTCTTGGTTCGAAAAACAGAAATTTTGGGCAGGGCAAAAATACTTGCCCTCCAATAATGAAGGCAAATAAAGACCCACAAACTTCTCTTGAACAAGTCTACACCTCAAAAGGAAGCAGCACACCACATATCGAATCTCTGCTACTCCTGGTTCACGAGAAGATTTTTTTAAGATTTAGGCAACATTTTGGGGCATGGCCCTACTGGGGGCAGGGCAACTTGATTTAAGCAAAATCAAAATGCAATGTCATAACAAACAAGCATCTCACATTTCACTTAAATGATTAATCAGTTCAGCAGTTTTGGAGGAGAAGACGCAAACACCATGTTCACGGACGACAGATGGCAAGTGATCACTACACCTCACCCTGACTGAAAGTCAGGTGAGCTGAAAACTCAGTGGACCATGAGTGCTGCAGTTGGGCGAGACGCTTGGTTCAAGGAGAGAAGAAACTTGTAGCTGCTGGCTTTCGAAAGTGTTGTTAAAACCCAATAAATAAATAAACAAACAAAGGCCCCACAGGGCCTGAAGCGCTCACCTTGAACAGAACACGATATAAACAGAGAACAAAACACGATATAAGAGTCCAAGAATGAATCTACATTTAGCAATCCATTTCCATAGGATACACTGCAAATCTTTGAGCTCCTCAGGAGTGACAAAAACAGTCCAAGCATCATGCCTTTTCTTTAGTTGATTATGATGTAAAATGTGGAGCTCCCCTCTCAAGCACCTTGATACAACCTATGTAGATTACTCTTCACCTCTTGAGGGTACTGAATTAAAAATGTCTAATTCTTCAGCTACTTGGCCAATTCCGGCTCCCATAGGGATCTCAAATATCAACCCAGGCACTCGATTTGAACAAAGTTGAATCTGATCTCCTTGGGGATGCTGTATACCAAATATGAAAGCATTCTGACTGGTGGATCTGAAGAACAAAATTTTAAAGAAATTTCCTCATATTGCACAAATTTAAAATTTGGGCTACCATAGTGAGCCCAGACTTTAACCTACAGACCCGATTTGAACAAACTTGAATCTCACCCCCACCCCCACCCCTCCCCCCTTAGAAATGTTGTATACCAAATACGAAAGCATTCTGACTGGTGGATCTGAAGAAGAAGATTTTTTAAAAAAAATTCCCCATACAGCCCTAAGTTAAATTTGGGCTACCAAAGGAAGCCCAAATATTAACATAGGGACTTGGTTTGAATAATCTTGAATCTGACCATCATAACAATGAGGGTACCAAACATTAAAAAATTCTGACTCGTGGCTCTGAAGAAGATTTTTAAAGAAAATTCCCCATAAAATTTGGGCTCCTGCATTGAGTCCAAATATGAACGAATGGGCTTCATTTTAACAAACTTGTATCTGACCCCTCTATGGATGCTGTATACCAAATATCAAAAGATTCTGAACATTGGTTCTTGAGAAAAGATTTTCTAAAATGTTTACAAAAATGCTGCACCAACATTATTCTGATGCCCTCTGCAGAACTCTGTAACAACAACAGAGGGCTTTTTTTACCATTGAATTCTACTGGTTCTAAGGATGCTTCATACCACATAACAGTTCTCTGTTCCAAGTGGTTTGGGAAACATGGGAGTTTGAAAACATTTCTATTTTTTGCTCCTGGGGTTCCCATGGGGATGCAGGGTTTTTTTTGCATGAGGTAAGTACTTATGACCCAATATTACCACGATACTGAATTTCATTCAAAGCGGACCATCGGTTCAGAAAATAGAAATTTTGGGTGGTACCAAAAATCTAACCACTGCCATTACAAAGCCAAATATTGCTTCACAAAGTACTTTTGAACAAGCGTGATTCTACACCTCAAAAGGTAGTTCCATAATGAATATAAAGTCACTGTACCCACTGGTTCATAAGATTTTAAAAATATTTTGGGAGCATTTTACCCCACCCCCTCCCTATGGGGCTGGGCATGTTGAGTTAAACAAAAATGTAATACCCATTTGGTACCATTACTCACACAAACTTTAACTTGAATTGACCAAAACATGGTGTTGATGGATGACAGATGGATGGACAATGGATGGAGAGTGATTAGATAAGCCCTGCTTGACTTTGTCGAAGTGAGCTAAAAAAAAAAAAAATTAAACAGTTCATGTCCAATATTTTACCCATGTTATTAAAATTGATAAATTTGTCCCTGGAGTGCAACAAGGTTTATTCTATACATGTAGCATTGCAAAGCCTTCTTGCACTCAAGTGATGGAATACACCTCCATCCAGGCTATTCTGTAGATTATGAAGCCTAAAACAAACCAAGAACATGAACTTATGCATGAATATTATTACAATGAATACACGGTCTTACACAAAGGAATACCACACAATCCAGTGTAGACTGATTTCAAAAAGTCCTCCGTAGTGGAAGGGCAATTTTAACAAACATACAGGCCCAAATAAGCTTCATACACAGTGTAAAAATTCCACAAAATTAATAAACATTCATATATGTTTAATAGGAATTAGGAGTATTGTAATTAAAAGTCAATTGTGTGGTTGTTTATAAACTTATATTACTTTGTTATCAGGTGTTAAAAAATATGAATATTTGTAAACACACCCACCCATTTAGATTAGTCCCTGCTCATAGCAGTGACACAGACATACAGTACAGTTGCTGGTCATAATCCTTGCATGGGCAGTGCATGATGTCCATGCATCTTTTTTCCAGGTAATAGAAAATCATCATCAATAAAAGTTTAATTAATGAAGCACCGAATTGTATCCTGTGGTTCATTAATTAAATTTTTGATGATTATTGCTGTAAACAATGTTTGAAAACTAATATCATTGTATCCGCAGAAATATTGCCCACCCACAGAAAGTGACCAGTACACAGCAGCACAGAGTCACGGTAATTGTGTTTTACTGTGTTGAATTTCAAATTTTGTTTTTTTGGGTTTTTTTTTTGGGGGGGGGGGTGCACCAGACCCCTCCACTGATGAGAGGGTCACACACCCTCTTGTCCTCACCCCTATCTCACTGCTATGTGGCTCAGGTGATTCTGTGCATCATATTCTTTATGACTCCCACTAGATACATGTATTACTCTTGACCCTACAGGCTACATGTAACTTAGATATCCTGGCTTAGCACCAGTATAATAAACTAACATCAAATTGTGTGCTTATGTACAGTAGCTAACATATTGGAATAGTATAATGAGCTTTGTCAGAAACTTGATCAAGTATTGATGACAAACAACAATTTTCATTACCAGTACCTGGTGCCAGTAATAAAATAAGATTTGCAAATATCACCCTGCATTTTTTTTCAGCTATTAACTAAGATAAAATTGTGCGCTTCATGAAAATTATTTCGTAACTACCTGTTAAAAATTACCGTTTCTTGTTTTGCTCTTTTAGAAAAAGAAATCACTCCTTTTCTGGCGGGCATACTAAACACCGAGGCAACCGAGGGATACCAAGGTGAAGGAAAACAGGAGAGAAACGGGTATGAGGTGGTGTGTTCTTTTTATTATTTATTTATTGGTGTTTTAGGTCACATTTATCTGCACAACAGCTTATTGTGACCATGGCAGTTTTATGGATGGAGGAAACTAGAGTACCCAGGAGAACCACTGAGCAATGGCAAGCAACTGTGAGCTCCCCAACATACTACACAAGTACTGTTAGCCTTGTTCGAAGACAGGTGCACCAAGAACATGCAGTATGCCTTAGTACACAGCATACCTTGCCCCCACATGGGTAGTGGGGGTGAAGTGTCTTGCCCAAGGACACAAAGCTGTTGCTGCAGGTGGGATTCGAACCGAGGATCTCTCGGCTTGCAGTCTGCACCTCTACCTACTGAGCTAATGCACCCCTGATGGTGTATTCTGATTATGTAAATAGATTTAAGCAGTACTAGTATGTGATTGGTTTTAATGCCATATTTGAGAATTATGGGTGCTGAAGTAATAAGAGTGCGCTGAAAAATCTTCCCCTTGGTATTTAGTTGGTAGCTTGGTAATGGTAAAGTGACTTCACCTCAGTAAGCAACAGTGTGAAAGCTGGCAGCCATCTTTAATATCGGGCCGCCACACCCAAAAAACACTCGTCCTCATCCCAAGGTGATAACAAAGGTACCCAAGAAGTTTCATGAAGATCGGTTCATAAATACAGCCTCCAGACTTAGCGTATTGACATGTGCACTTACAGTGTATAAGTAGCACTGATAAATTAAAGGTCATCTAATTTGCATAATTTCTGCAAGAGAAAAAAACCTGTATTATAGAGTATTTTTTGTGATGTACAGTTAAAACTAGAAGTCCTGTCACGAACTGTGCGCTTATCTAGGCTTAATTGTGCGTATGAATTGCGCGCAATTGTCATATCGAATGGCATCCAAAGCACGGCGGGTTCTCCTGGTTACTTATAGCAAACACGGGCAATGTTTCTGCCAATGGACCTCCGGGTTACCCGGAGGTCCATTGGCTGAAACATTGCTTGTGCACAGGCCATATTTACAGAATTTGATTGCCTTACTATGGTCATATCGCGTAAATTAACACGCATATCGACGTGCTATTTGTGCGCATTTCAGGACAGGACTTTTAGTTTTAACTGTATTCCATGTTACTAAACATTCATACAAAAATTTATTCAAATCAGAACTTTCATACAGAAGTTCTGTACAAAAAACTGATCGCACTAATTTTAGTACAAATTGGCTGCAAGTGGCCATCTTGAATTTCGAACTGCACCCAAAAACACTCGCTCTCATCCCACGGTGATAACAAAGGTACCCAAGACATTTCGTAAAGATCGGTTCATAAATACGGCCACTAGCCTGAGCCGTATAGAAGTTGTGTACAAAAAACTGATTGGACCTAATTTTGGTACAAAATGGCCACTGGCAGCCATCTTGAATTTTGGATCGCACCCCAAAACACTTGTTCTCGTCCCTAGGTGATAACAAAGGTAAGCAAGAAACTTGGTGAAGATCCGTTCATAAATACAGCCCCTAGCCCAATCCGTATTGACATGTGTACTTACTGTGTATAAATAGCACTGAATAAATCAAAGTTCATCTAATTTGCATAATTTCTGTACAAGAAAAAAACCTGTATTTTATGTGATGTATTCCATGTTACTAAACAATCATACAAAAATTTATTCAAATCAGAACTTTCATACAGAAGTTCCGTACAAAAAACTGATTGCAGTAATTTCAGTACAAAATAGCTGCCGGCGGCCATCTAGAATTTTGGACTCCCCCCAAAAACACTCATTCTAACATCATGGTGATAACAAAGGTACCCAAGAAATTTCGTAAAGATCGGTTCATAAATACGGCCTCTAGCCCAAGTTGTATAGAAGTTCTGTACAAAAAACTGATTGTACCTCATTTCAGTACAAAATGGCCACTGGTAGCCATCTTGAATTTTGGACTGCACCCAAAAACACTCATTCTCATCCCAAGGTGATAACAAAGGTACTCAAGAAGTTTCATGAAGATCAGTTCATAAATACTGTAGAACCTAGCCCGAGCTGTATTGACATGTGCACTTACTGGGTATACATGTAAGTAGCAGTGAATAAATTAAAGTTCATCTAATTTGCATAATTTCACAACGAGAAAAAAACCTGTATTATATGTGATGTACTCCATGTCACTAAACATTCATACAAAAATTTATTCAAATCAGACCTTTCATACAGAAGTTCTGTACAAAAACGCTGATTGCACTAATTTCTGTACAAAATGGCTGCTGGAGGCCATCTTGAATTTTGAACCGCACCCAAAAACACTCGTTCTCGTCCCACGTGATAACAAAGGTACTCAAGAAGTTTCATAAAGATCGGTTCATAAATACAGCCTCTAGCCAGAGCCGTATTGAATTGCTGTTCCCGAACAGACGGACAATGGACCATGACATAACCTTAAATTTGACTTTGTAAAAGTTGTGCTAAAAATGGAGAGTATCCAGAGTATCACAAAACAAAAACCTATTTGTAAAGGACTCCTCCTTTCAAGGACAATGGGGCAGTGTTGGCATTCACCACCATGCTGCCTTGAGGCTGCATTTGGAATTCCTGTGTTCGTTGTTCTAATGAAATATTATTTTATTATTATCAGTTATGGTACAAATATGGTACCGAAAGCACACTTTCAGGAACCGCTGATGTCTGATGTCGACTGTGTGTCAGTGCGTGAGGTGCACACATACTTTTGGGGTTCTATACACCACATCCTTCATTTTGCTATATAATTTGTGTAAATTTATTTGGAATTTATAGAATATCAGACTTGGAAATTTCATAGTATTGTTTTTGCCTTCGTTATCGTGCTTTATAAGTAATGGGCAATTTAGTTTGAAAAAAGGGGTTCATGAATATTCAGTCACAGGAAGATTCAGCCCTCATACTTTTTCTGAGAATATTCGGTCCCCAATTTCATTCATGCCCCCACCCCTCTCTCCTGTTAACCCATATAATGAACATCCCAAAAGACATTTTAATATCTAGATATTTATGCTTGTTCGCAACTTATTATGGACACAAATGGACACAGAGTCAAGGTAATTGTGTTTTACTGTCTTGAATTTCAAATTTTTTTTTGGGGGGGGGGGTGGGGGGACCCGACCCCTTCACTGATGAGAGGGTCACACACCCTCTTGTCCTCGCCCCTATCTCACTGCTATGTGGCTCAGGTGATTCTGTGCATCATATTCTTTATTACCCGGCCCCACTCCCACTAGATATTACTCTTGCCCCTATATGTAACTTAGATTTCGTGGCTAAGCACCAGTATATAGTGGTAAACCAACATCAAATTGTGCGCTTATGTCCAGTCGCTAACATACTGGAATAGTATAATGTGCTTTGTCAGGAACTTGATCAAGTATTGATGACAAACAGCAATTTTCATTACCAGTACCTGGTGCCAGTAATAAATTAAGATTTGCAAATATCACCCTGTGTTTTTTCAGCTATTAACTAAGATAAAATTGTGCGCTTCCTGAAAATTATTTCGTTACTACCTGTTAAAAATTACTGTTTCTTGTTTTGCTCTTTTAGAAAAAGAAATCACTCCTTTTCTGGCGGGCATACTAAACACCAAGGCAAACCGAGGGATACCAAGGTGAATGAAAACTGGAGAGTCTAAACGGGTATGAGGTGGTGTGTTCTTTTTATTATTTATTTATTGGTGTTTAAGGTCACATTTATCTGCACAACAGCTTATTGTGACCATGGCAGTTTTATGGATGGAGGAAACTAGAGTACCCCAGGAGAACCACTGAGCAATGGCAAGCAACTGTGAGCTCCCCAACATACTACACAAGCTGGGTTAGCCTTGTTCGAAGACAGGTGCACCAAGAACATGCAGTATGCCTTAGTACACAGCATACCTTGCCCCCACATGGGTAGTGGGGGTGAAGTGTCTTGCCCAAGGACACAAAGCTGTTGCCGCAGGTGGATTCGAACCGAGGATCTCTTGGCTTGCAGTCTGCACCTCTACCTACTGAGCTAATGCACCCCTGATGGTGTATTCTGATTATGTGAATAGATTTAAGCAGTATAAGTATGTGATTGGTTTTAATGCCATATTTGAGAATTATGAGCACTGAAGTAATAAGAGTGCACTAAAAAATCTTCCCTTTGGTATTTCGTAGGTAGCTTGGTAATGGTAAAGTGACTTCACCTCAGTAAGCAACAGTGTGAAAGCCGGCAGCCATCTTTAATTTCGGGCCGCACCCAAAAACACTTGTTCTCATCCCAAGGTGATAACAAAGGTACCCAAGAAGTTTCATGAAGATCGGTTCATAAATACAGCCTCCAGCCTTAGCGTATTGACATGTGCACTTACAGTGTATAAGAAGCACTGAATAAATCAAAGGTCATCTAATTTGCATAATTTCTGCAAGAGAAAAACCCTGTATTATACAGTATTTTTTGTGATGTATTTCATGTTACTAAACATTCATACAAAAATTTATTCAAATCAGAACTTTCATACAGAAGTTCTGTACAAAAAACTGATTGCACTAATTTTGGTACAAAATGGCTGCTAGTGGCCATCTTGAATTTCGAACTGCACCCAAAAACACTTGCTCTCATCCCAAGGTGATAACAAAGGTACCCAAGACGTTTCGTAAAGATTGGTTCATAAATACGGGCTCTAGCCTGAGCCGTATAGAAGTTGTGTACAAAAAACTGATTGTATCTAATTTTGGTACACAATGGCCTCTGGCCGCCATCTTGAATTTTGGATCGCACCCCAAAACACTCATTCTCATCCCTAGGTGATAACAAAGGTACCCAAGAAGCTTGGTGAAGATCGGTTCATAAATACAGCCCCTAGCCCGAGCCGTATTGACATGTGTACTTACTGTGTATAAGTAGTACTGAATAAATCAAAGTTTGTCTAATTTGCATAATTTCTGTACAAGAAAAAAACCTGTATTTTATGTGATGTATTCCATGTTACTAAACAATCATACACAAATTTATTCAAATCAGAACTTTCATACAGAAGTTCTGTACAAAAAACTGATTGCCGTAATTTCATTTTCAGTACAAAATAGCTACCGGCTGCCATCTAGAATTTTGGACTCCCCCCCCCCAAAACACTCATTCTAACCCCATGGTGATAACAAAGGGACCCAAGAAATTTTGTAAAGATCGATTCATAATTACGGCCTCTAGCCCAAGTTGTATAGAAGTTCTGTACAAAAAACTGATTGTACCTAATTTCGGTACAAAATGACCACTGGTAGCCATACTGAATTTTGGAGAATGGACCGCACCCAAAAAACACTCATTCTCATCCCAAGGTGATAGCAAAGGTACCCAAGAAGTTTCATGAAGATCAGTTCATAAATACAGCCTAGCCCGAGCCGTATTGGCATGTGCACTTACTGGGTATACATGTAAGTAGCACTGAATAAATTAAAGTTCATCTAATTTGCATAATTTCAGCACGAGAAAAAAACCTGTATTATATGTGATGTACTCCATGTTACTAAACATTCATACAAAAATTTATTCAAATCAGAACTTTCATACAGAAGTTCTGTACAAAAAACTGATTGCACTAATTTCATTACAAAATGGCTGCTGGAGGCCATCTTGCATTTTGGACCGCACCCAAAAACACTCGTTCTCGTCCCACGGTGATAACAAAGGTACCCAAGAAGTTTCGTAAAGATCGGTTCATAAGTACAACCTCTAGCCCGAGTCGTATTGAATTGTTGTTCCCAAACAGACGGAAGCCCGAGTCGTATTGAATTGTTGTTCCCAAACAGACGGACAACGGGCTATGACACAACCTTAAATATGACTTTGTCAAAGCTGAGCTAAAAATGGGGAGTATCCAGAGTATCACAAAACAAAAACCTATTTTGTAAAGGACTCCCCCTTTCAAGGACAATGGGACAGCATTGGCATTCACCACCATGCTGCCTTGAGGCTGCATTTTGAATTCCTGTGTTTGTTGTTCTTATGAAATATTATTTTATTATTATCAATTATGGTACAAATATGGTACCGATAGCACACTTTCAGGATCCGCTGATGTCTGATGGCGACTGTGTGTCAGTGTGTGAGATGCACACATACTATACACCACATCCTTCATTTTGCTATATAATTTGTGTAAATTTATTTGGAATTTATAGAATTTCAGACTTGGAAATTTCATAGTATTGTTTTTCCCTTAGTTATGGTGCTTTATAAGTAATGGGCAATTTAGTTTGAAAAAAGCGGTTCATGAAGACTCAGTCACAGGAAGATTCAGCCCTCATACTTTTTCTTAGAATATTCGGTCTCAGTCGTGGTCGAATGTCATCACCTCTCGAGGTCAAATCCTCACAGAATTTTTTTTTTAAATATTCTATGCAATTTTTCTATTGTTTTATGTTAAGGATTTATGATTACTAATTATGACAAAATTACAAATGCGATATGAAACAAACCTTAATGAAGCTGGAACAAAAAAAACCTTCCCAAAACAAGCTGTGAGAGGTTCTCAGCTCGAATCCCAATTGCGGCAACTGAAATAAGGCGTACTAGACATTGATGGTGCACTTGTCTTCAACCAATGCTAACCCTGCTTGCTTGGAGTTACAATGTTGAGAAGCTGACAGTTGCTTGTCATTGTTGCTCAGTAGTTCTCTCTGGGTGCTCTGGCTGTGTTCCTCCCCCAGTAAAACTGTTGGGTGGCCCTGGCTGTAAAAATTGTTGTTAAACCCAATAAATAAAGAAATCAAATTTGCTGAATCCAAGACCTTTGAATGATGGTTTTGATTGGGGTGGGAGTAGGGGGGGGGGGGGTGGCGTGGGGTGGGGTGGGGGGAGGGTTATACAGTTGTGCCCACTTAATTGGATATATCTTAATTGTATACAGTTGAAACTAGAAGTCCTGTCCCGAATTGTGCGCTTATCTAGGCTTAATTGCGCATAGGAATTGCGTGCAATTGCCATATCGAATGACATCCAAAGCATGGCAGGTTCTCCTGATTACTCTTAGTAGTAAACACAGGCAATGTTTCTGCCAATGGACCTCCGGGTTACACGGAGGTCCATTGGCTGAAACACTGCTTGTGCACAGGCCATATGTACAGAATGTGATAGCCTTACTATGGTCATAACGCGTAGATTAACGCGCAAAACGACGTGCTATTTGTGCGCATTTCATGTTAGGACTTCTAGTTTTAACTGTATCCCTGTTAATAGAATATAATTTCCCAACACAAAACCATTTACCTGCAGTACAAATTTGACCTGGTAACTGAATATAGGTTATAGAGTAATCTCCTGTTAATTGAATAAAAAATCTTGTAACATGATGATGAGAAATTGCCCTGACTCTTCCCAGTTTTCCTTTGGTTATAGACCAATTTGGCCTCAGTACATTCAATACAGGCATTTAATCTATTATATCTTGTTTGACAGAGCTCATGGAGCTCTGTCAAACAAAATATAATAGAATAAATGCTAAGTTTATCTCTGGAATACAGGAAAGTGACACAATCCCTGTTAATTGAATACTCCTGCTAATTGAATAATGTTATTGGCAAAGTGGCTCTTCAATTAACAGGGTTCCACTGTACAGCAAAAACAAATATCACAAACTAATAATGAAACTATGTACTTGTGAAATTTTCATGTGGTCATTCTACAAAATGTTTTAGCTGGTACTATACAGTTTTGAAGGTTAAAGGGCTCAGTACTTAGAGGTGAAGGCTGCAAGCCAAAGGGTCCTTTATCAAATACCACCTGTGGCAACCACTTTGTTTCCTTGGGCAATACACTTCATTCCCACTGTCCACGTAGTGCCATTGCGTACCAAGGCATACTGCATGTCAATCGTACACTTGTCTTCAACCAATGCTAACCCAGCGTGTGTGCTGTTTGTACGTTAGATGTTTGTAATTGCTCTGTGGTTCTCTCTGGCTTTTCCCACCTGTAAAACTGTCCGACATGAAGTGACCCTGGCTATTGAAGTGTCATTAAACCCCAACAAATAAATCAATAAGAATCATGTGTCCCTATTCTGGAGAACAGTTTGGGGAAAATTGCCAAAGGATGGTTTGGGTTAGATTAGTATCCAGTTTGGGTCAAATTGTTGGAGGACAGTTTGGATGCAATTCTCACGAATTCCAGTCACTTTGGCCCCAAGTCATTTTGGTCCCAGTCATTACAGCCTCAGGTCAATTCAGCCCTAATATACCAGGTCATTTCGGCCTCTTTAAATATTTTCAAATATTGTTTGAAATTTAACATTTTTCTATTTACTTTTTTTTCAACATATATATCTCTCAATTAGATATTCAGGTATACATGATATATGTCTAGTAGATTTTCTTTCATGATGAATAAATAAAAGAAAAGTTTCAGCATGTCGAAGATGCACATGGACTATGTGGGATTTGAAATCACTTGTGACCTGAATAATTTTATTTGCTTATGAATCTATGAGAGCCGGAAGCGAGGGTAAGTAATGTGATTTGGTTTGAGTGTACACCTTGGAAGTGCGGCACTGGGGTTAGACCCCCGTGGACATTGAACTGGAAGGGGACTAGGAATTGCGCATAACTACACGGATTCTGCTCTGTGTTTTAGAAAATGTGGACATATTTATGGTAGTATCAAAATCGCAGTTTGGTGATTGTTTCAGAAAAAAAAGAAAAAGAAACTCTGTGAACCTCAAACTGGAAGGTGACTAGGAATTGTGCATAACAATATGAATAAATGACTGCATATTACGGTACTTTGCAAAATTTCAAAGTAAAATAATTTCTCTTACTTATACAGCTAGCATCTTAAATGTATGTAAAATTGAACACATGGATAATTTTTAATGTCGTGTATAACTGTTCTGTACACTGTGTAAATACAAATAACTGAACATTACTTAATAAAGGTAATTGCCCATTATTTCTAAACATGAACTATGCACTGATCTTTATAGATCTCTACACTTAAAATGGTGCCGAAATGACCAAGGGACCAAAGTGACTAGGACAGAGATGACTTTGAGGTCGAATTGACCAGAGGACGAAATAACTTGGAGCCGAAGTGATTGGATATCATTCTAACAGATGAGAGACGTTAATTAGGCCCTATTACAGAACACATTGAATGTGAATTTACTGCAGATATAATTGCTCGACGATATATTATATTAATATTTTTTCAATAAATATCGAACAATCTATTAAAATTTTTTTTAAGAATTATTTTCAGGAGTTAAAACGAATATCGTAGCGTATCTAAAATATCCTAACAGATGTGTACTGCTTTTCTTTTGGATGATTCTTCCCTGGGCCTAGTTCCCCCAGGCTGAAGATTCCCCCAGTTCCCGAAAAAAGATGACATGCCATTTTCAATGGCGGTAAATATCCAAAAGGGTTATTATTTTCCATTTTTTAGTTTTTGAAACTACGAAGCACTGTTCAGAAATACAGATGCACCAAAAAGTTACACATTATTACGTTGTTTGGGTTTCTAACGGGACTGAAAGCAACCTGTCAGTATCACTTTTTCGAATTACACCCGTTTCGTCTGCTAACCAAATCGTCCGCTGCAATTTTACCCAAGTCGTCCTCTACAATTATACCCAACACGTCCGAAACTCGTTCGCTGGGGGAAAGTATTCAAGTATTGCATTTTGAATCATTTTTTATTTATATAATAATTTTATTGCATAATTTATTGTATATTACCTATTGTAATATATCTTAATGTACCTCCATTGTAATATATCTTAATGTACCTTCTTGCATTAAATTTCATATGTGTATGAAATTCTGAAAACAGAAATGTCAGAACAAAATAAACTATCCAGCCATCTAATAAATTTTAATTACTGTTTATTCAATGGATTACCAATAAAAATTATATTATTACAGTAAAAGTTCTTAAAAGTATATGTATGTTATATTAAGTTCCACAACATAATCTTATAATTGGGCAATTTTTCATTGAATAGCTCCACCGGCACCTTACAGTGAATAATTGCAAAATTATTAGCATAAGTATTATAAGAATTAATTATATTAAGAAATGCAACAAAATTTGTTATATTAAGTTCTGCAACATACATGTAATCTTATAATTTTGCAAGTATTCATCGAAGCGCACCGTCGCTTTACAATGAATAATAGCAAAATTATTAGCAAATGTTTTATAAGAATTAATTATATTAAGAAACGCATCAAAATTTATGGTTTATTAAATTCTGCAACATAATCTTATAATTTTGCAATTATTCTTGGAAGAGCATCACCGGCGCTTTACAATGAATAATCACAAAATTATTAGCAAATGTATTATAGGAATTAATAATATTAAGAAACGCATCAAAACGTGTTATAATTATATTAAGAAATGCATCAAAACTTGTTATATTAAGTTCCGTAACATAATCTTATAATTTTGCAATTATTCCAGGGGGACGGGGGGTCCTGGGGGGGGGGGGGGACCAAAAATTTGCAAGACGTGATGTGGGGGTGGGTCAGTCTCTTGAGTGCACCAAAAATGTGCATTTCCAACTTGTGAAATTTTTTAAAAACATATCAATATATCAGCCAATATATGACATCATTTGTGTTTCAAACCTTAAAGATGATGTTGTACATCACACTCTTAACATAAATACAACATCAGGAGGCTTTATATGTGAGAATATTGGGCTTAATCTGGGGAAATGTCACACGTTAGTAGGGGATGGGTGTCTTGTTCGAAATGCAGAAAATGTGCAGTCAATATTTTCCTTGACAAGCGGACGACTCGGCTTGTGGACGAAACGTCCGTATACCCTTTTTTCAAGCAAACTTTTCCTTACTTTTACAACACCTTAACATTTGGATAATTCAACAACTGAGTTTCTGTTCATCTTGATATTTCACGAGATACGTGTCAATACATATCTGTATACAATCGCACCAATATAACAACAATTATCAGTTATATTATCGGTTATATGTACATTTTTTTCGATTGAGGTTGTCACTGGCAGGCAAGCTGCAACGAAATCAGGACTGAGTATTCGATCTGAAATGACGAGATCATCAGCTGAGCATATTGACAAACCTCCAGAAGGACAGAACTCGAGTAATAATAATAACACTTTGGCCGGCCGCTGATTTGTCGCGGTTCTCGGTTGAGAAGGCCTGGTCAGCCCTGAAGTGTAGATATGTGAGCCAATGTATCACGCAAAGCTTTGAGGCGAAACAAAAAACATTTGATTCCCAGTGGGGGACAGGCCAATTGCAACTGCATGGGCAATTCGACACCGGAAGTTACGTAGTTTTTTCGCTGAAATTTACTGTCCACTTCAAAAATCACATTGACGGCTATAGAGAATTCTGTTCTGGAACACATTTATCTGACTGGGTATGTGGAACCCTTTGCGGGCCTACGGCCCGCTTGGGGTTCCTATTATGTACTCCGACTTTGAACCCGAGCGGCTGATTTTTCATCCAGGAACATGGTAGTTCATAATTTCATTTTAATTTTAAGCACATGTGTTTGTTAGACCAATTAATATTTTCAGCGTGCAGCCAGAAGTCTGCACGTTGCAAATATTAATTGGCCTACCCCCAAATAATGAATATGGACTCTTCCTGTTGCTGTCATTGAACTGACATAGAAGATACCACCAGGGTTCAAAGGGCAAAAGGTTGAGTTTGACGTCGCCAAAACCTGATTCTTCGTGACGTTAAAAAGTCACGATAACCGTAGTCGGAAAGGGTTAACTTCCTACCTATTACGGTTTACAACCATGAGCTGAAACAAAGGCAGGTAGTCAGTGACATACGAAACTTGAGTCCCCCCCCCCCCTCCCCCACGTAGACACCCGATCTATTTCATTCCATTTATTTCGCGCATTAATTGATTCGGGGAAATTCGCGGCTGCCTGCATGTCATTTCCTAGGTTACCCTATTATACTCTCCCTTTCGCCACTTAGAGATTTGACACCCTGAGCCAGACACTATCAAACGAACCAGGCCTCGTAACGGGATTTATCCAGGCACCAAAAATTCATCTCGCTGGCTCTGTTTGCAATCGACTGCTCCAACATCGTTTTCCTGAATATTCAAAATCGTTAAGTGATCGATAACTTTTGGTGGTGTAAGATCCAAATGCCTGGGAAATATTGTGATGTGCAGAATCTGGTCCAAGCATTTTAAGGCTTTTAGTTAAATTGTGGTGCGGTTCTTTTCTTATGGAGGACGTAAAGCACCAAACAATAAGTTACCGACCAATTTTAGACAGGGCTGACCTAAACCCTCGGGGCGTCGAAGAGCCAAAACTTCTCAACTGGGGTTCTTCAGCCAGAAAATTCGACATTCCGGCACCCTTAAAAGGTCCTTGGCTATATTGTCTTCAATATATTGCTGTCATTTCGGAATTCCTCGAAAACCTTCATTCTCTTCCCCCAGTTTGGCCTTTGTTTTTGACCGAAATTTGACAATTTCAAGAAGCAAGTGCCCCCCCCCCCCCCTCTCTCTCTCTCTCTCTCTCTCTCTGGTCCCATCGTCTCCACCTATGTGCATATATCGTTCCTTGAGTGAACAAGACGCCTTCTGTAGTCCTTTAACATTGTAGATGGCGTCTTGTTTCAATCAAGGGACGATAGATGTCAGTTTTTATTTCAGCCATAGCTCATGACGACCCCGTAACGTTGTATAATTTTTGGTCACCGGATAAACTTTTAGCTGAGAAACAGTGAGCTGAGACGGAAATAATTTCATGAGTGAGGATAAGCGAAGATTTATTTATTTATTTATTTATTTATTTATTTATTTATTTATTTATTTATTTATTGGGTTTTAACGACACTTTCCATAGCCAGGGTCACCTCGTGTCGGACAGTTTTACGGGTGGAGGAAGCCGGAGAACCTGGGTAAAACCACCGAGCAACTTAGCAACTGTCAGACTCCCCAACGTACTAACTCCACACAAGCAGGGTTAGCTTTGGTTCAAGACATGTACACCATCGTTGTGCAATACGCCTTAGTACACAACGCCACCGCGCGCCCACGTGGGCAATTGAGATTAAGTGTCTTGCCCAAGGACATAACGTGGTTGCCGAGGTCCTCTAGACTTGCAGCCTGCATCTCTACCTACTGTCCCACCGCGCTCCCTGGATTGGCGCCGATAGAAATAACGTGTTTTCACTCGCGTAGTTCCTTGTTCAGAGAGCAACGGCATAAAAAACAGCTGCTTCTGAGCTTAACTTAACTTGAACAGCTAGAACGGTGCACGTGACAAATGAACATTAAAACACACGCGGAGTGGTCTTTCTGTGAACTGTGTTGTTCGAAAATCCAATAGACATACAGGGCATTTATAATCACCGCAACAAACTCGAAGCTTTTTTTTAACCCTTTGAACCCTCGTTTCCTGAAAGTGTATCGCCTCGAGTTATTTATCATCAATGACCCGTGTATAGACCTCTTATAATGAGACAAAAATGGACGAACTTATGCATTGGACCGAAAAAAAGGTCTTACGAGTTCAAAGGGTTAAGCATTTTGGAATTTTTGTTCAGCCGCAGAGACCCATGTGTGGATTTCAAGCTGTAAAACTATTATTATTACAAGAACATACTCAGCCAACAGAGCGAACAGACCGACGAGTTGAACCCAGATGTTTTTTCGCTAAAACTTTTCTTGTGTTTTTTTATACTTTTCACGAATTTTGAGACTTATTTTGTGTGTAAAATCTCCACGCCAAGGGTGTTTTAGCAATAATCCACTCACCCCATACTTTACATAACAAACATAATGTGCATCTATTGATCAAATTTAGTTTCTTTTTAATTAAATTGATCAGTATTTTCTCACTTCAAAATAAAAAATCAGAAACCTAACTTCTTTGTATTGTATATACACAACGTCATTTACCAATAGATATCATTTAAAGTGACAATAAACCGCCAATTTGAAAACATTGACGCGCGCATATGCTTGTATGTGAAAGAGCATGTAAAACCCACTGTATGCAAAGTGTAAGACATCAGAAGCAACGTGAAATTACTTGCATGTGTAATTAACAAGCTTTAAAGTAGACACAATTTCAGAAGACACCACACTGCGAAGATAAAAACGAAGTTGTCCGAATGTTATCGGAAGTAAATAAATCATCGTGACACCATTTCTGAACACACGCGGTTTCTGATTAAGGCACACCACTACAGTGATGAGACTTATTGTTGTTGCTAAAAAAGGCTCAACTAAATTTTGTGGCCTCTCGATCTGTAAAACTGGCTGTACGATTCTTCTGAAATTTTGCACTCTTATTTGCTCACATCTGAAGGTGTGCCTCCAAATTCTGCCATTTTACCGAAAACGTTTAACTTCTTCAGGCGGACCAAAATGTAGCAAAAATGACCCTTCTTCCAAAACTTCTCGAACACTATCAGTCCTGTGAAGATAATATTTTCTATATATTTAGAGTCTAACATGTTGTAATGAAATAATTTAAAACGTTTTTCAACTTTAACCCAATTGACTTCAAAGGAGCTGAAGTTTGTGATTTTCAACAAACTAGCTCAACTTCCAGAGGCCATTTTTTGATACTGCGAGTGAAATAATGCCAAAGATTTTAGTACAGGAAAATGACTTGTCGATTGGAGGACAACTTTATGGTTCAAGTTTGTTTGTTGCATTTAACCCTTCAGCTCAGTGATATCAAGACTAAAGGTACTGTTAAAAAAATATGAAAATTTGTAAATTTTGGATACTGTTTCGATCAGATGTACGAGGGTTAACTTGAAACTTTCTGTTTCGCCATGTACAGAAATATCTACTCAACAGACGTGCTTGATAAGTTTAAATACCAGACTTAACCCACACACTGTTTTTTATAACTTGAATACAAGTGGTGTCATATTTTGCACAAAATTCACAGACATTGTGTTTACTTTTCCGGAATTGGGAACACTGTAGATGTAAATTTGTTCCACAGGCGTGTAGATCATAAATTGATGAACATTTGTGATGTTATTAGTTATCTTGAAATGTTTAATCCAACTCCTCTTCTGCTCGCGTGAACGTGGGAACTGTTCGAAAATATGAAACTTTGCAAACTTTGGTCACCGTTTTTTTGGATCAGTTGTACGAGCTTTAATTTAAAACGTTTTGTTTTGCCATGAATGTGCCGAAATATCTACTCAACAAATTTGCTATGATAAATTTAAATATCAGACTTAACCCTCACATTGTGTTTGTAACTTGGATACGAGTGGTTTCTTATTTTGTACAACTCTCTCGTACTTTGTGTTCACATTTCCAGTATTGTGAACGATGTAACTTCCAAATTTTTGTTTCCTTGTGAATAATTGCAAAGTAAACAAACTTGTTTTTGTCCAGTTAAACTAGAAGTCCTGTCATAAAATGCGCACAAATCTACGCGCTGGACCATAGTAAGGCTATCATATTCTGCAGATATGGCCTGTGCACAAGCAATGTTTCAGCCAATGGACCTCCGGGTAACCCGGAAGTCCATTGGCAGAAACATTGCCTGCGTTTGCTTTGAGTAACCAGGAGAACCTGCCGTGCTTTGGGTGCCATTCGATATAGCAATTACGCGCAATTTCTACGCGCTATTGAGCCTAGATAAGCGCACAGTTCGTGACAGGACTTCTGGTTCTAACTGTATGTGGAAACCCCAGACTTAACCTCTGCCCATTCGGTTGTCTTAATATGGAGAAATGCTATATTTTTAACAAATTCCACCTCAGTCCCGTTGCCGGTAGATCTAAAAAACGGGACGACGTTTTTTAGAAGTTTGCACACTTAGTTTTGTTTGCAGATATATCCACTCAACAAACCTGCTGTGATAAATTTAAATATCAGACTTAATCCTCGCCCAGTTTTTTAACTTGAATACGAGTGGTGTCTTATTTTATTAGTTACACAGTTTGTTGGTGGCCTAATATGGTATATATAGTATCAGTTAATTCCATATTGGACTCGAGCTTTGGCCTATATGGTATATATGGCGTCAGTTAATTCGCTCGATTTCCAATATGGAATTAACTGACACCATATATACCATATTAACCCATCAACAAACTGCGTAACGAATATATTTTACTGGCTGCTGCATCGATGCACAGAACTAATAACAACAGCGATCAAAATTAAATGAGAGAATTCTCACAATGTGTTCACGTGTCTTTGCCTTGTTACAATTTATGGGAGAGTGCCTACACTCTCCCATAAATTGTAACAAGTCAAATTCATACAAATTCAAACAGTTTCATTTCGAAGGTAACATGACACACTTCCACAGAATATGAAGCCTTTTAAGTTGCCTAACCTGCACTTCAGACCAAATATGGGCTTCCAACACTCAATATCTTTCAACTTGAAACGTTTATCGGCTGCCGTCATTTTGAATAATCAATGAACAAAGGGGAGATTACCCATATCTGTCAGCGTATATTGATGTTAAATGGCAATGTATGGTTTTATATGCAGTCTGCATGTGACGTCTTTGAACCAATGACATTCCCAGATACTTGTAGGAGGTAAGATATTGTACAATATTCACGTATTTTGTGTTCAATTTTCCAGCATTCAGAACGACGTAGATGTAAATTTGTTGCACAGGCGTATAGATCATTAACTGACAAACATGTTTGCTGTTATCGGTTATCTTGAAATGTAACCCAAATGCCTCTTCTGTCCGCGTGAACGTATGGACTGTTCGAAAAACATCAAAATTTCATACTTTGGTTACTGTTTACCGGCAGTTGCAAGAGGGTTAATTTCACACTTTTTGTCTTTCCTTTTCAAAATCGCGGCTTGTTGTCCCTTTAAACTAATTTCGCAATCCAAAGTAACCACGTAAACATAAATAACTTAATGTAAGCCAGAAACAATTCCCTGGTAAGTGTATTCACTATTAGTAAAGATAAACCCATTTTTATTTCACCAGAGGGGACACTAGTTCTCTCTAACTAATATGTTTCCTCATTTTACGGATATTTATGGGAAATCATAAATATAATAATACGGTTTATGCTTCTACTTACGAGGAGTCCTAATTATAAGGTGCTACCTTACGGGATAAGAGAAATGTATAAAAAACATGTTTTCGAACTGTTTACGAAATTCGATAGCAGAAGTCCAAAAATATGCGAGCAGTTGTACAAAACTATTGGAGGAATTGTCCATTTCTCTATAACATGGCCTATGGCAAAACAGTGATAATTCTGAGAATTTTCGAGTTTTTCCACACATTTTAGGTGACTTAACAGCAGAATGCCCCTTTTGAACTAACGATACAAAAAAACAAAAAAAACTGGCTACTTAAACCAGAAACAAATGAGTCATTTACAGGTATTCTTTTTAAAAGAGCAAAGTTTAATATTCATTTTCAAAATATATTCTGAACAATTTGAACATCTTTTCCTCTCTGGAGTACAAAAATACTTAAAGAAACCACAGGTGACATATTTAACCCGTATGTAAGAGGCGCTTCACGAAAATGTAACAGTATGTAAGTAGACCTCACCGCTTACTGAAAGTCACGTGCTAAAAAACACGAGCAACATAATTTATATATTTCTCTCCATCATTTAAAATAATACCCAATTCTTCTAGTAATGCGCAGTTAATGTTAAAGTAATGCACACGATTGTTTATAGCAGTCATTCTAACGGATAGCAGCGAAGGTGAAACAAGGGGGGTTGTCACAAGTGGGTTTTAAGGAAATGTTTAACACAGTTGTGACTGTGTCATATGATTAATTGTTGAAAAGATCACGCGGAGCATTTTACAACAGTTGACCAGGAGCCAATACTATAAAACGATGACAATTGTATTTTCTGGAATTGTATTTTCAAGTTATGACTTTAAATGGGTTGAAACGAACCATTAACATTTTCGAAGATGTGGCAATTTGCCAGTTGCCAAATTGCTTTATCTTTTAAAATGCTAATGATTCATTTTAGTCAGTTATATTAATTGGTAAAAATACAATTCCAGAAAATACATTTGTTAAAGTTTTACAGTATTGGCCCCCTGATGATGACGTTAATATACGCATACTAGGAGCCAATACTATAAAACGTTTGCAATTATATTTTGTAGGATTGTATTTTCTACCTGATATAGTATCAACACTGATATAATGAAAGAATACAATACTAATGGAAGTATGGAAACTAGGAGTGGATATTTGGATCATTGCCTATTTTATCATTATCGGCAATTACACGTCCCCCAACAAAGATGTGCCGCAATAGAAACTGAGACGGTGTTCTACATCAATCACAATGGATGACGAAAGCCGTTCTTGCCATCACAACACGTGTTGCACACGCACACTAACACCGCATCAGACCCCGGCAGGCAACGGCATCACAACATCGCCCCTCACATGTGCTAACAACTCTGACGTCACTAGTCAATTGACTATCATATCATTCCATCTTCACCATTTTCCTTCCAGAATTGACACAATAGGCCCCTGACGTAATGCAGTTAGTTTGTGAACTAACGCCTGTCTGTAAACGTTGGTTTGACATAATCATATTTGACGTGTTATAGCTTTGAAATAACAGGTAATGGTTAGTTATAAGCTATGTTTCGCTTGTAAAATAGGACCCAGCCATTAAAGCTTGTGGTGCGAGTCCTCTAGAATCGGCAACATGGGGTATAAACGATTGACTGACCTTGACTTTATCTCCATGTTGTGGTCATCATTAGCCATTGTGCAGAAGTATGTGACCTTCAACACCAATAAATAAATAAATAAATAAATGAATTAGTTATGCCAATATACCATGAGCGAATGAAATATGCAGCTGTGCAGTGGGTTCCACCTATCTGCTTATTGTTTAGATGAATAGACCTGCTAATTATATATGATTTTGAAACACCAAAATATCTGGGTGCCAAGTGGAATTTTTGTTCAGTGCCAATGATTTGTTGGTTTGTTTTTTTTTTTTCGTACGAAATACGATATTTTAGGGCTAAATGGAATCTGATAGTAATTGAGAAGAAATTAACCATGTATCGTCCTTTGAGTACAACTAGGCGCCATGTGCAATGCCAAAGCACTGCATATGCCGCCTTTATGCACTCAAAGTACCATATTTAATTTAGTTTTACTTGGCCCTTTTAAGTGGTGTGTGGCAATAAATAAATAAATAAATAAATAAATAAATAAATAAATAAGGTAAAAGGCGATTATTAACGTTTACGAAATAATTTCATGATTCTTATTTATTCACTGTTTATTCGCTCCAAATAAACTTGTAGAAAAAAAATTATCTACCGGGAGGATTATAAAAAAGATTAAGCACGATAAAATTAAGTAACAAAAGAAGTGTTTTGATAAGAAACAGATTAAATTGATAAACTGTTAATTCAGTTGATCCATAACGAGACATGATTACACCTCTTACATTGATCACGAGACAACGTTGGCGTATGCGAATTCTGTTTCGCCAGTGTCGTGAGGTTCCACTCCACAGATTTTCCAGGCATTTCCACAAATGACATGCCATACACTATCTTCAAATGCGAATATTCTTTAACTCAGTTATCTCACCCATAACATGAATTACATTTTTCAAATCCACTAAAACAAACAACACCATCTGACTAAGTAGAAATAAACAATCAGGATATGGATGAACTAATTTACTGTCAAATATTTTCATATATCTGATACTAAAAATACATCTTCAGCTTACATGGGATTAGCTTCAACATATGTCATTAGTTTAAAATTTTACTGTAGAGCGGAACTTCAGGCTGATATTTTTTTTATCGAGAACGACGCTCTTAAAAATAAATCAATACACCACACAGCTTATGAGACATATGAAAAGCTTATGTTCCAATAAGAGTAAAATCCTCGGCCTCTGATTGGATGAGACTGGCGTGGTTGGTTTTATGTTTACGGCTCGCGTCTCGATTGAACATAACCTCCGATCTGCAAATCTTAATCCATGTTCCTGTCAATTCATCACAATAACTTATAATATTGGTGTCAAATTTTGGTGCCAAATTCCGTATTTTTGGTGCCAAACGATGTTTTTTTTGTAATTTACACCATTGGTCCCAGACAGCGAAAACACTGCCAATACATGTAATTCAATTTGATCTGTTAATTACATATTTTTGTAGAGTAAATCCCAGTTGAATGGATGTGACAGGCCGAAAAATTGAACTGGTGTCCCCCAAATTCTCGAGCTTTACCGACATTCCTTCTCTATAAGCATTAGCTCAATTATATGTTGTTTGACAGAGCCCAAGGTGCTCTGTCAAACAGAATAGTACCCCATAGCTACTCAATTTATCAAAATGCGGAAAACCGTCCACATTCATCTAGAACGGATATTTCACTCTTATAAAGAAGATATTCAATTAACAGGTTTTCACATTATGAACAAAAGCCTCCCAAGAATTGCTATTTATCGAATCAAAATATTGGCCTGTCACTGAGTTGAATTGTTTGAGATAAGTGGTGTTTAAACGTTTGTTAAACAGACCCCTTTCACCTCTTGAGGGCCTTCAGAATTTTCACTTCACATTAAACTGTAAAACGAAGGAATTATCGATTACTTCTTGTCAAAATTAGTAATGACTGCTATGATAAGAAACTTCATGACTACATTGAGGGATACAATGAAGTCGAAGAATGTACCCCAGGTTTTCGAAGACTAGTGGGATCGGTGGGTCTAAATGAATAAACTATTTTGGGCAATTATTCGGTGGTTAAAATCCTTTCTTTATTGTTAGATTCTAATTACAGTTAAGTACTGGGGGAAGTATAACTATTGATAAATAATGAGTCGCGCATGGTTGCAACATCGGCGGTCGATTAATCTTTTAATTATGAAAGGATATGAAATATCATTTGGGAAAACTGACTTTCAGGCGTTGATTAGTGTGAAATTGGTAAAATATACCGATCATTGATGCCAAAACAGAAGAAGATTGTTGTATTTAAAGGAAGACTATGTTCCAAGTTGATGATTATTATACTTCAGAGTGCTAGCTAAGAATCAAACGCTTTTATCGTTTGACTGTGACATTTTAGGGTGGGACCAAAGAAAACGGAGAGTAAATAGACTATATCAATCATCTGAAATGGTATTCTAAAAATATTCTGTTCAAACATAACGTTTTTTTTCCTACTGAGAATTATCCGTATTACTCTCAATATTGTTTGTCCTAAAATACATATAATAACAAAAATAAATCAACAAATATCTTGAATCCTTCCAAATATACCAAGGTACTCTCACAACATAGCACATTGCTCAAACTTCTAAACATACTCAATTTTTTAACCCTTTACCCAACGAATCGACCGCATCCGCCCGCGTAATATGCAAATTCAGCAGTTGAAAACATATTATTTTTAAAACAATTTCAAAAAAAACATATTTTGTGACCCCTTGTTGGAACGAGCTCGTTCCAACGAGGGGTCACATGATATGGTTTTGTTGAATTTTTTTGAAAAATTTAAAAAAATTATATTTAAAACAATAAATTTTGATATCGTCTGCGTTGGGTAAAGAGTTAAAAGAAATTTCAGCAAAACCGTATCATATGATACCTTATTGGAACGAGCTCTATGCGTTCGTTCCAATGACGATGTCAAATGATATGGTTCTGTTGAAATATTCTGAAACATAATATATTTTCAACCGCTCAATTTCTAAATTACGCTTGCGGATGCGGCCGATTCGTTGGATAGGGTTTTAAAAAACACTTCGGCCTTGAAGTTGACGGCCTGAACATTTTTTCTGCGGCGATAATCTACCATAACAGAATAAATAAAAGTTCGTAAGTTCTTAAGATTAAATATCCAGTCAAACTTTCAAAGTGCTAGTGTTTGATAATGCAAAACATTAAAGCCCGTTGCGATCAACTAACACATGTTGTCAAGGAGGGAGTGGAGTCAAAAAATGAACGAATGACAATTGACGAATTAGACGTCTAGAACAATACACAAATTTAATCATATTAGCCCGCGAAGTTGTGTGAGCTTATGTCTTTACCCCAGGCGCGGCAGCGTCGGGAGTCGGCGTCAACACGTATTTTAAAGTTATTGTAAGAGTTTACTTTGACTTTCTCACCTGTTATTATTAACCTCATACTGTTTCTGTGGCGTACAATTACCCACAGACCTTACCCAGTGGTATTTTTCGATTTTTAGCTCACCAACGCTGTTGTGTGAGCTTATGTCATGATCAGAGGCGCGTCGGCATCAATCCTTCCGTTAAGTTATTGTAAGAGTCCACTTTGACTTTCCGCCCAGTTACTATGCACCTCATACTGTTTCTATGGCTTACAATTACCCACAATCTGGGTGGATTTGATGGTGCTGGGCCTAATAGCAAAGATTTACTCACTTTGTTGTCAACTGTATTTCAGTATTATTGTCAGCTACCAGAGGACAGGAAAACATTAAGTGTGAACAGCAGCCTAACAGAACATGAGGCCTAAACCCCAAACCCTAAAACCAAACCATTCTTGTTGGGTGCACCACTGTCGAATTCATCTTTGCTGTCATTTTACAGTTTGGGTGGATTTGATGGTGCTGGTCCTAATAAGAAGGATTTACTTACTTTGTTGTCAACTGTACTTCATTATTATTGGTAGCCACCAGAGGACAGGAAAACATTGTGTGAACAGCAGCCTACCAGGAAATGAGGCCTAAACCCCAAAAAGCTAAAATCAAATCATTTTTGCTGGGTGCAGCATTATCAAACTCATCTTGGCTGCTGTCATGTTACACTTTGAGTGGATCTGATGGTGCTGGGCCCAATAGGAAGGATTTTATTGTCAGCTACCAGAGGACAGGAAAACATTAAGTGTGAACAGCTACCTAACAGAAAATGAGGCCAACACCATGAACCCTAAAGCCAAATCATTCTTGTTGAGTGCACCACTGTCGAACTCATCTTGGCTGTCATGTTAGAGTTTGGGTGAATTTGATGGTGCTGGGCCTAATAAGAAGGATTTACTTACTTTGTTGTCAACTGTATGTCAGTAATATGGTTAGCTACCAGAGGGCAGGAAAACATTAAATGTGAACAACAGCCCAACAGATAATGAGGCCTAAATCGTAAAACCTAAAATCAAATCGTTCTTGTTGGGTGCAACACACTCAAACTCATCTTGGACGCCATGCTACAGTTTGGGCGGATTTGATGGTGCTGAGCCGTAAAAAGAGAGATTTACTTACTTTGTTGTCAACTGTATTTCAGTATTATTGTTAGCCACCATGGGACAGGAAAACCTAAAGTGTGAACAGTAGCATATCAAAAACGAGGCCTAAACCCTAAAACCAAACCATTCTTGTGGGTGGAGCACTGTCCAACTCATTTTGCCAACTCACCTTGTTTCAGTGTGGGTGGATTTGATGTTGCTGGACCCAATAGGAAGAATGTATTTACTTTGTTGTCAACTGTACTTCGGTGTCATTGTTAGCCACCAAAGGACAGGAAAGCATAAAGTGTGAACAGCAGTCTGACAGGTAATGAGGCCCAAATCCCCAGACGCTAAAACTAAATCATTTTTGTTGGATCCAGCAGTGTCAAACTCATCTTGGCAGTCATGTTACAGTTGGGGTGGATTCAATGGTGCTGGGCCCAATAGGAAGGATTTACCCATTTTGTTGTCAACTGTACTTCATTATTATTGTTAGCCACCAGAGGACAGGAAAACGAACAGGATCGATTTACTGTGGGTTAACCTACTTCAGTATTATACTCACCCTGATTCGTTATCAGCAGTTGATGGGTGAGTGTGAGGCCTGTGTAAGCTTACGCTTTTTCACTTTCATAATTCCCTGTCTACTAGCCATAGTGAGACTCAAATCCTACCATGCCCATTACATTTACTTATAACCTGCACTTCACCTGGTCACCAACACTTGACGCAACTCATATTATGGGCCTATATAAGTAATGAAATTTTGTTTTTTTTTTTAATATTCTCACCTCCGATATTCCTTCAATTCAAATTAAATATACACAAAATGTACATCAAAATGAAGGTTGGGATGTATAGAACACGAAACACACGTGTAATCAACTCATAGAGTCGACTGTAGGCACCACTGGTTCCTGGAAGTCTACTGCCGTATTGGCACCAGAACTGATAATTTAATAATATTTCACGAAAACAACTTGTGGCCAAATGTGCGTTACATATCCAAGAAGAAAGCTAGGGGATAAAAATTCTTCAAAACACGGCGATAGAGCTGCATTGGGGAAAATTCCAACGCCTTTGCTTTTGTTTACGTATTAGTATACTTTCGATTTCCGGCCGACGTCATCGGACAGAAAAAGCATATAAAAACAACGCCGTCTAAAATCAAATAATGAAAAAGATCGCCTTCATACAGTATACTGTTATTAGATAGAGATTGCACAGTTGCCATATTCAATGCAAGGTATCATAATACCTGTTGAAATTTCTTAGAATTACGATTTTGTTTTTTTTATGGAAATTCGTGGTAACAAGTGATTTGCGCATGTCTGTCGAGCATGGAAACCATCTTCAATAAAAAATGCAGACAGTGTTGTCCTTTTCCAAAATGCAGACCTATCGCTGTATTCGAAAGTGTTTTGAATGCCTAGCTTTGTTCTTGGATATATGAAGCACATTTGGCCACAAGTTGTTCTGATGAAATATTATTTTATTATCAGTTCTGGTGCGAATACGGTAGCAGACTTCCAGGAACCAGTGGTGCCTACAGTCGACTCAACGAGTTGATTACATATGTGTTTCGTGTTCTATACATCCCAACCTTCATTTTGATGTATAATTTGTGTATATTTAATCTGAATTTAAGGAATATGAGAGGCGAGAATTTCAAAATAAACAAAATTTCATTACTTATATAGGCCCTTAAATCCGTGTAAATTTTTCTAATCGCGTAAATGTCCAGGGACATTGAATTTGATATGTGAACAGTATGTTTCTAGGTCATTTGAGACAAATACCGGATGCTGCAGGAAAAGCTCGAGAAAAGAAGAGAAAAAATCGTTCAGTTCAAATGTGATGTTTGTATTTGACCTCCAATTGTGTGTGGGAACCCCGGTCAATCTGTCAAGAAAGGTCGATCTGTCCCATATTGGTGCACGTTTGTACTCATTTTGCCATGGTCATGGTCGGTTTGTCATGCTGGGTTTTTCCTTCTAGAAACAGCTAATGCGAAACTAAGGGATTTGAGCGTTTCCCATCCAAAGTCACGGATTTTCGGAAATTGTTTATTTAATTATTGACAGGGTTGGTGATAAATCTGGTTGATTTCTAATTAATTATTTCTACTTATTTTTACTCCCTCACGGTATTTAGTAAGGTGCTGTACGGGTGGTGAAGATTGGGTACAAAATCAGGTGATTGATTGTGTTTACTTTTTTCCTTTTTCTTTTTTTTTTCGATATCGTAAGAAATCAAATACAGAATGAATTTTCTCACTTCTGTATTCCCTTCTATATATATAACAACGCTTTTGGTGTTTTTTCGATTTGAGAAATGCGGCCTCTCGCGGCATCTGTGGCCATATCATGGCTGTGCTATCATGTGGCCACTGATGCTGCACGTCGCCGTTGACACAATATAGATAGGTAACGGTATGGGTCCTCTCATAGCCTGCTTCCCTTTGCCTGCTTCTTTTGACCGCGTTCCTGGCTTTCTGTATAACCCAAAATTTACCCGCTCTGATATTGACCAAGGTCGTAATCTATTTCCACAATGCTACTACACACTTAACCAGATGGATTACCTTTGAGTATCAACTTTTGTTATGTTATGCATTTTTCTCATATTCTTACCTGACATCAAAGTATATATTCCTCTTATCACTGCAGTTTATAAACAGTGCAAAATCCTCGAAAATCAAGATAACAAGATATTTTGTCTTCAAGTTCGGAATATCGGTTGCTTTCTTTGTCCCTTTAGGTAATTATGGCTAACACAATTTGTCTTGATGAGATCCAAAATAATGACAATTTTGATTTCCTGAAAAAACTGAACGATATTATTTCTACCGTGGAAGAAGACCTCACCCTCCCATTCAATTCTCTTGACTCCGGTTGCCATTACTTTACGCCCGATAACTTTAAAGATGAAATTTCAAACAAAATCAAAACCCTCTACCTACTCAACATCAATTGCCGCAGCCTGAATGCAAACTTTGAATATGTTCATAACTTACTTGCAGATCTGCAGACAATTCCAACTTTTTCAATGTGATTGGAATGACGGAAATATTTAACGTGAAATCTGGTGTTGAGTATCGGCTTGAGGGCTATCACCCGCTAGTGTCCCGCTCTCGTCCTGACAACGATGACGGGAGGGGAGGCGTAGGAATGTTAATAAATGATAGTATACCCTATAAAATACGAAATTATCTCTCAGTCTTCATACCACATGTCTTTGAATCTCTCTTTATAGAACTATCCCTCAAGAAGAAATGTAATGTAGGGACTATCTGCAGGCCAAACACAGCACCTAAGGCAGACCTTGATCTGTTCCTCGTCACACTAACTGAATTGCTAGACTCTGTGAGCAAGGATAACATTGTAGTCTACCTCATGGGTGACTTTAACATAGATCTGCTTAGTGTAAATACCCACAGCAAAACGAATACCTTTATTGATTCGCTATTTACTGCTGGGTTCCTGCCCGCTATAACCAAATCTACCAGAGTCACGGAGTTCTCCGCAACCATAACTAATCACATATTTAGCAATAATATTAAAAAGTTCACATCTGGAATTATAATTATTGACGTCAGCGATCATTTTGCCACGTTTTATATAGATGAATTAGATAAACGTCCCTCTGTAACGCCTAATTATAGATCCATGAAAACTGAGAATGCCATTCGATTTAAAAGACTCTTAATGGGTTGTAATTTCTTTGATGTTACCAATGACGTTTGTCCTGATTCGGCATACAATCGGTTCCTGGACAAATTCCACTAGCATTTCCTCCGAAATCAATCCCACACGAAAGAAATATATAAAACGAGAACCTTGGATGACCTCTGGCCAATTGCAATCGTCTCAAACTAAAAGTAAATTGTATGTTAAAAAACTACAATTTCCTGCTATTTAAAACATATCAGAATACAAAACGTTTTGCCAGGAATACAACCGCTAGAGGCGGAAATGCAAAGCAGACTATTATAACCAAGTTCTACTTGAAAACAAACATAATATTAAAAAAACATGGGACATCTTGCGAAAGGACATCTACAAGTCAAATAACCTCCGACAAATTCCTCCCACCTTCTTGGACGGTAATATTGAATTATCCGACCCTACAATAATTGCGGACGGATTTAACGCATTCTTTGCTATTATTGGCATGAATATAAGTGCTCAAATACCTCCGTCACAACGTCACTTTTCAGAACATCTCGGCAATAGTAATAACGGGAATTCATTTTTTATAACACCTACTAATAAATATGAAATAATTACTTGCGCTTATAAATTAAAAGTCAAATCAAGTACTGATAGCAATGATATGTCCACCAAACTGTTGAAGGATGTTGTATACAAGATAGCAGACCCCCTGTCACACATAATCAATCTGACTTTCGCTGTAGGTAGGGTACCAGACAGAATGAAGATAGGCAAAATCATTCCTGCCTTTAAATCTGGAGATCCCCAACGTTTTACCAATTATCGCCCCATAAGTATTCTTCCAACATTTTCAAAAATACTCGATAAAGTAATGTACTCACGATTATACACTTTCCTCGACGAACATAACTTTATATATAAGTATCAGTTCGGATTCAGGGAGGGTCATTCGACTGTGCATCCTATTCTACTGTTAATAAACAGTGTGGCGGAAGCAAATGATGAAACTTAAAAGGATTGTACACTATCAGTTTTTCTAGACTTTTCCAAAGCATATGATACCATAAATCATTCGATTCTTTTAAAAAACTTGAAAGTTACGGGGTAAGAGGTCTAGCTAACACCTGGTTTGAAGATTACCTAACAAAGCGGTGTCAGTTTGTATCCTTCATGAACAGCACACCGGAAGTAATGGACGTCACCACTGTTGTACCAGAAGGTTCAGTTCTAGGTCCGCTTCTTTTTTTATTACACATTAACGACATGAGCCACTCTACACTACCTAAGGTGTTACCTTTTGCAGACGATACCACAGCGCATACATCAAGTGGGAATCTAGATTCTCTGTTAGACGAGACCAGTATTGAACTCGGTAAAATCAGTGAATGGTGTGCCGCAAATGGATTATGTCTGAATGCCAGTAAAACAAAATGTATGTTGTTACGCCCGCAAAACAATTCGTATCATGCCGCCAATAAAAAGATATCTGAACGACTTAGACATTCCATTTGTTTCCAATAGTCACGGGGAAACCTCTGTCAAATTCCTAGGGATCAACCCGGACGAAAATTTAAAATTCAAACAACATACGTCCACAGTTTGCCTAAAGATGGCCAGGGCAATACTTGCCCTGAATAGGGCAAAAAGAACCCTTCCCTTGAAAGTCCTGAAAATATTGTATCTCTCACTGACACATAGCCATATGTTGTAGGGTATCCTTGTCTGGGGCCATGTGCTTTCTACCAGAAGAATCGAATCTTTACACTGCAAAAAAGGCTATTCGTATTATAAATAATCGAAAATACATCACACACACTGAACCCTTATTTAAAAATTGTGGAATACTGAAGTTCGAAGATTTGTAAAACATTCATGTGTATCTTTTCATGCATGACTGGTACCACAATAAACTTCCTACGTCATTTGAAAATACCTTCGAAATTTCCACTAATCCTTCTGGAATGGGGACAAGGCAAACAGAGAATGTGCGCACTCTCAAACCAAGAACTCGCTTCTCTGCTGATCTCCCGATTCATACTTTCCCGAAAATTTGGAATGACTTAAATCTCGAAGTTAGGCAATATAGCAGGCCTCGGTTTAAAAAGACAATAATCAATTCGTTCTTAAACGCATATTCTTCCGGCATTACTTGCACCAATCCATTCTGTCCCGATTGTGACCCAGCATAAAGTGATCTCATCCTCCCAACTACTGAAGATCGAAGATTTGTACAGTGATTTGAGGGGTCTTGTGTTCGGTATAATCTACAATTATCCTGAGCATGGGATCTTTCAAATCACTATTCATCTTTTCGGATTACTTTGAGCATTGTGTAAGTGGTTTTAATCCTAACATGGAGAAAGCTTCACTAAAAGTCTTCTCAGGAGCTTTAGCAATTGTGAACAATGAGGATAAAGAGTTAAACGACTTTGATGTCAGGGTAGGATATCATGTTTGGGAATGGCAGGAAGACACCCTCTCCGGCTATGCCATTTCCATGCAGTATACGCCTTTTTGATTGCTACCTTATTTTAAATTATGTAAACTGTATCCGAGTATGCTGCTAAATAAAGTTTCAAGTTCAATTTCAAGACCCTTACCCAGAGATTTTGTTTTCGGTTTTTAGTGTATTTTTTGCCATGTTAGGCTTTTTTGTCAGTGTGGACATAGACTTGGAAAATTTCTCCCCTATTTTGGTATACATGAGTGGAGGCTACCACCGGTACGCTGTGGCTTTTATATTCCATATATGTGTTGAATGCATCAATATAAGTTAACATTAACCCTTGACCGGACATATTTTTGCAGATTTGAAATAAGCCTAGGTTTATTGCATGCTGCGCGTCGGTGAGCTAATGGGAATGGACACCCCCTTCTTGTTTTTGCAATCTTAGACATTTTTGTAAGTATGGTCTTATAAAATTTCTGACCTGTTTTGGTATACATGAGTGGAGGCTACCACCAGTATGCTGTGGCTTTTATATTTCATATATGTGTTAAATGCGTCAATATAAGAAGAATTAACAACCTTAGCCTGACATTTTTCGGAGATTTTGGAATTTTTTAATGCAATGTTAGACTTTTTTGTATGTGTGGACTAAGTAACATTCTGACCTGTTATGCTATACATGTACATGAGTGGAGGGTAACACCGGTATGCTGTGGCTTTTATATTTCACATATGTGTTGATTGCATCAATATAAGACGACTTTCACCCTTGGCCGGACAGTTTTTGCAGATGTTGGACTTTTTTGAAGGCATGTTGTACATTTTTGTAAGTGTGGATCTCGAAAATTTCTGGCCTGTTTTACTATACATGTACATGAGTGGAGGCTTCCACCAGTTTGCTGTGGCTTTTATATTTCATATTTGTGTTAAATGCACCAATAAAAGTTAACATTCACCAATGACTGGACATTTTTTGCAGATTTGTAATAAGCCAACGTTTATTGCAGGCCATGCGTTGGTGAGCTAATGGGGATAGACAGATCCTTCTTGTTAGAATGTTTTTGCAATGTTAGACTTTTCTGTAAGTATGGACTTATAAAATTTCTGCCCTGTTTTACAAAACATGAGTGGAGGCTACCACCGGCATACTGTGGCTTTTTTATTTCATTAAATGCATCAATATAAGACGACCTGTATCCCCGTTCGGGCTTTTTTTCGGAGATTTTGGACTTTTTTAAGGCAATGGTAGACTTTTTTGTAAGTGGACTTGGAAAAATGCTGACCTGTTTTGCTATACATGTACATGAGTGGAGGCAACCGCCAGTATGCTGTGGCTTTTATATTTCAAATATGTCTTAAATTCATCAATACAAGACGACCTTAACCCCTGGCCGAACATTTTTAGGAGATTTTGGACCTTTTTTAAGGCCATTTTAGACGTTTTTGTAAGTGTGGACTTAGAAAAATTCTGACCTGTTATGCAATACATGTACATGAGTGGAGGCTACCACCGGTATGCTGTAGCTTTTATAGTTCGTATATGTGTTAAATGCATCAATATAAGTCAACATTAACTCTTGACTGGACGTTTTTTGCAGATTTGTAACAAGCCTATGTTTATTGCATGCCATGTGTTGGTGAGCTAATGAGGATGGTCACCTCCTTCTTGTGTTGTTATACTATATGTTATTGTCAATATGTAACGTCAAGTGGAGGGAGTCCCCACGCTCGTGAAATCACACCTAGTCATGTTGACCCCCCCCCCCCCCCCCACATCCAGAATTGCGTACCGCATACTTCTATAAAAAAATATAGGGGAACTTAATAGCACCCACTACTCTCCTTTCTTTTCCTCTAACTACTGTAGACTCCACCCACCCGAAATGACCCCGCAGATCGAAAGAGGATCGCTAATCACTTTAACTCGCAAGACCGATTTTTCGGTCCAATGCATAATTTCGTCTCATTTTTGTCTTATTATAAGAGATCTATACATGGGGCACTGATGATAAAATAATATCTGCAGTCTGCAGCCGTCCAGCTGCAGACTGCAGTTATTATTGTATCCTCCCTGTATATTGATATTGGATTGACCCATCTCAGTGTTTGTGCACTGAAAGGCAATACCATTCCATGAAAACCGGATTGAAAGGGTTAAACCCCAATAATCAAACAAACAAACTGTATCGTCCAATAGGTATCTTCTGATGTATTTATAGCAGGCGTATAAACTTTCAGCAGGTGTGGCTATCTAATTGTTTTAACTGTGTTAAAAGGTTGAAGTTGTTACAAGAAAAAACGTTTTTATAAATACGTATAATTATGCTAGTAACATTTGAACTGACCCGATAAGTGCAATGTCAGTATGTTAATAATTTGACTTTCAAAATGTTCTCGTGTGTAAGCTTGTTGGCAGTCTCTTATTATCGTGTAAAGTAAAAGTGGAAATAACATTACATCGAAACAGTCGAGTCCATAAAGAAGGTTTTAACCATCTGTAACTGGTATGATAACATCAAGAACGGAATTATACGTTTGTAAGTTATTCTAGTGAGATTATTTAATTTTATCTTTCATGGCTGACATTTCTCGAGATTTACAGGAAAGTTTAAGTTTTCTAAAGCTGTCAGTAAATTTAACACCAAAGGTATGGCAATTTCAAATTAATAATTGAAATTTCAAAGTGTTAGCAAATTTATATCATCGATGTACGCATGATGTCGCAAAATTCAGGTCATTTTCCTGTAGAGTAGTATACAACACAGAAGCTGGCTGTAAAACTTTTTTCCCAATCAGTTTAACCCTTTACCCAACGCAGACGATATCAAAATTTATTATTTTAAATATCAATTTTTTTTAATTTTTAAATAGAATTTAACAGAACTGTATCATGTGAACCCTCAGTGGAACGAGCTGGACGAGCTCGTTCCACAGAGGGGTCACATGATATGGTCTTGTTGAAATGTTTTGAAAAATAGTATTTTTCAGCTGCTGAATTTGCATATCACGCGGGTGGATGTGGCCGATTGATTAGGTAAAGGGCTAAACGTTTAACTATTATTCGCTGTTAACCCTTTACCTAACATGAAAAGCAGACGACACTTGCAAAAATAATTCTTGAATAACTATTTTTTTTCATTTTTTGTCTCCAAAACATAGGTTATGACCCCTCATTGGAACGAGCTCGACGAGCTCGTTCCAATGAGGGGTCATAACCTATGTTTTGGAGACAAAAAATGAAAAAATCATGAAAATTAATTGGTGATTTTTTAGAATAGCGCTGGCCGGTCTTGGCCTTTACGTTTGGTAAAGGGTTAAAACCCATTTAAAAATAAGAAAACAACGTTTTCATCACCATTTTTTGATGTTTGTCAATTATTTTCTGTTCTAAATATCAATGTTGTGTGCATCGTGATATATAATACAGACACTGTCCTGTCCACTAATATGAAAGTCTTGAAACTGAAATGTGCAATTTTTTTCCTGGGAAGAATAAAACTTGCAAATTACTGGAAAAACACATTCGCTAAACAAAGAGCCAAAATGGACTTAGTGTTGCTTGGTGTGATGCTGATAGATATTCTTAATGGCGGATTATCTGTGAACTAATTGCTTATAATTAGCCAAGTTTACTTTTGTTACTTATAATAAATGAAAACAACAGACATCTCCGAGAGCTGTCTGTTGTTTTCGTTAAAATTACAGAATTAAACTTGGCTTTATTTTCTTCTGATGTCAAAGGAATTTCCTCAACAATTACTTGCTTCTTAATTGGACCTTCCGTGATTAGGTATTAATTTCAAGGGAAATAACTTTATTGAAAGTCGATTTTCATGATAATGTAAGCCAGGCAAGCCATAAAATACAGCAGGGTAACATCACTAAATTTACCCTCTGTGAACCCCAATCTGAATCAGGGTCTCAAAACTAAACAAAAAGAAGTACCCAGAGGATAAATTGGCCCACTGTATGGGATTGCATCATCAAATTCATCCTCTGGGAACCTCATTCTGCAAATGTCAGACTGCTTATTTTCAGGCCTGAAGTCGGGGATATAAGTGCGATCTGTCGACAACATTTTAAGTGGCTCTTGTGAATGACAGCATATGGACATTGTACTAAATGTTTTAGGCATGGTTTCAAAACCCAAACACGTTACTTTATAATTTAACTTGTTACAGCGTCCTCAATATGCAATCCATTAAATAGAACCTTGAACAAATCATTTTTTTTAGTCATGGACGGAATGGCCAGTAACACCACTCATAATTCATGTTTTTTTTAAAGTTAACAAAGCTTTTTCCTGTTTATGTTTTGGTTTTAGGAAGTTCACCAATGGTCAGATCCATACCGTTCAGAAGCAAGAGTTTATTTTTCAAAATGTCATTTTCCAGTGCGTATACTCAAAAAGTGCGTACAAAAAAGACAACTATGGAGAAAGATGGCTCCAGACATTTTGTGCACGCTTCTCAGAAATGACGAAATATGCACCAAAACGCGGAAAACAATCTAATTTTAGTATTGTTAGTATAGACTGGTTTACAAGATCAGTACCGATGGACAAATATTCCACTATGTATTTTAAAATTATAGAATGGAAACTCAAGTGCTTATTGTTATGCTGATAATCAGTAATTATGGTGTAGTAATGTAGTGGAAGACATCCAAATGTAAACACAAGCCGATAATCGATGATTAGTCCTTCGTGTAACACGAACACGCTGCTTGATAAATCTTGTATTTCTAGAAGGGTTAATTATTGTTTTGGTTTTATGTTTACCAATAACCGTGGTAATAAGTAACTGTTTTGTATATAATGTATATATATTTTATGTTTGTGTAGATTTTCCCGAAAACAGGAGTGTGCTTACGGAACATACTAGAAGTATGGTCGGTTACCGCCACTAAATGTAAATAAATCTTTAAAGCCGACAAGCGCGTTCTTAAGCTAATTCCCCCCACAGTTACGCTTTACGACACTGTAGCCGCCTTATCGCGGTCTATAACTGGGTGATAACCAGTTACTTGCATCAATTCCATCATTGCATTGACCGTGTGATCGAAACAGTCTGGATTTAGCAGCATTTTTCGCAGAAACTATTTCACAGTGTGTTTTTACACGAGCGGTGTCGAGTGGTCGACAATGTTCGTTTGTTATTTATTTATTTATTAAGGTTTAACGACACTTTAACAGCCAAGGCCACATCGCGTTTTTGACGGTTTAACGGGAAGCCGGAGTACCCGAAGAGAACCACCGAGCAACGACGAGCAGCTGTCAGCTCCCCAAAATCGTAACTCCGCACTGCAGCACAGGCAGAGTTAGATTGGTTGAAGATATGTGCACCATCGACGTGCACTACACCTTAGTGCCCCCATGTGGACAATCGGGGTCGCGCGCCCCGTTCTTTTTTTTTTAAACGCTACGGAAGTGTTTCCGAAAGAAGAGGATCTCTAATGGTTCGCGATTTTATACGAAATGTCTGAAGCGAGTTCACTTAAATCGATCTGTGCCGAGAATTATCGAGGCTCAGATCGATTTTGGTGAACGAGGTTTAGCAATTTGATGTCCAATCGTGATGAATATGAGATTCTTTTTATCGCATAATGTGTAATTTAATCGTTTAGCTATTTACGACTAAAGCTGGACAACGCCATTCACAACAACCGACATCCAAATTTTATTAATTTTGAAAATTTTTACCTCAAATACATATCCTATGATACCTCACTGGAATGAGCTCTGCGAGCTCGTTCCAGTGAGGGGTCATAGGCTATGTTTTCGAGACAAAAAAGAAAGTATTTAATTATTCAGGAACTGTTTTTTGAAAATGTCGTCAGCTATTGGTATTTGGTAAACACTTAATGAAAAATAAGAGAAAATTGATTCCACTCTCCTTCCGAAACCAACTCACTCACAACGTCGACGTTGAATCCTGACGTCATTCCCGTATTAGATGTGTTAGGAACGATAGATGGTGATTATGTGATGAACTCAGTTCTAACGCGACGTCAAAGAAAGAAAGAATTTCAGATATCTTTTATTGCAAAGCCGCCATGGTACCGTGCATTAGGCTAGTAAATTCGACGCCTCATCCAGCACACTCCGAACTTCAAGAAACATTGCGTGCATTATTGTTTTCTGGGATGACGGGGTGGGGTGTGTATGTTTGGGAGGGGGGGGGGTGAACTCGCGGCGCCACCGACTTTGCAATAAATGCCGATCATTATCGATATTGCCTATAACCACTTGACAGCTTTTCCACTCACTCAGATAGAGAACCGGTTATGAACTGGTCATCCCCTTATGTTGTAATATATGGGGGATCTCTTGTGGTTAAGAAGCTCAGAAGCAAAAAGTGAGATTTAAACGTGGAAAAATTGCTACAAAATTGCACACACAAGCAACAGAACACATTACATCACGCAACTGATTCAATTCAGAAAGTGTCGACTAATTCTCTGTCGTACAGTGCGGCCGCCGTGAACTGGTCACTTTCCACGGGTGACGACCATTTCCACGGACGCAATAATATCAGACTCAAAATACTAATTATAGGAATAATCATCAAAAATGTAATTAATAAAGCACCGGGTATAACCGGGTTCTTCATTAATAAAAAAATTGCTGGTGATGATTTTTATTTCTGTTAAACGTATGCGTGTATATCACTGGCCACGTATGGATTACGACCAATCCAAGGGGACTGTACTATATATGGTACTCGGATTGCGAAAGGGATATTTTCTCGATCAGATCGCGATCGTGTCGCGTCAAGAAAACAAACGAAAATTGCAACTCAGATTAACTCTTCTCACATTTACTTTCCGTTGGATGAGAATCTGTAATTCGGTTGGGAGGAAAGTGGAAGGGGAATATCGGCTGGATAGCTACCTAGTTGCAATCAAGACGAATAACTGTGGGTGCTTTTGTGGACATGGTACTGTATGGGATACTATCACCCTACTTTTCTGTAAGATCGTCTACTGCCAGATTCAGTTCATTAAACACGTATCTGTCAAGTCATCTGTCAACAGCCTTAATAAGGCCCACAAAGAAGATATTATGTTTGTCATGCCATTTTTGGTAAAATTGCGTGTGTGCAGGTGTTTTTTTATTTCATTTTTCAAATTTGTAATTATTTCTTTGCCATCAAAAGTTAATATTTTTGGTTTGTTTTATGTTTTAGTTTCCATAATCTGCAGAAAAGCATGAGTGGTGGTGTGTTTCGTCACTTGAGTGCAAGAAGGCTTTGCATTGCTAAAGCATTGCAAAGCGTTTTTTTTTTGCACTTAAGGGACAAATTTATGAATTTCATTAACTTGGGTAAATTATCAGACATAAAACATTTAATTTTTGTTTTTATAAGTTTGCATTGGTTATAAAAAGAGAGCCTGCGACAACCAAAATGACCATGCGAGGAAGGGGTGCCGAGAAACAAATTTTTAACATTTTAGTCCTAAAAGCCCAATTATTTCAGGTCTTGAATTCAAATGACTTGTAAATCAGACAACGTTTGGTAATTCATATGCATCTTGCCGACGTGTTTGTAACAATATGCAAATGATCGACCCAATGCGAACAAGTTAGTTTCGAAGTTATCGCCTTTGTCATCCCAAAGCGAATGGAACCAGAAACTGACCATCGGTAAATCCAGTTTATTTACATGTAAGAAAAGCCTGAATTCGCCGGATGCCCAATCATATTTTACACTTTGAAATCTAGTGGTAGCTTCGATGCCAGTTCAATGACAGCAGTTAGAAGAGTCCATATTCATTATTTGGTGTAGACCAATCAATATTTTAAACGTGCTGCCTCGGAGCTGCACGTTGAAAATATTGATTGGTCCACCCTAGTAAGTAACCCCACATATTTACTGTACAGCCATTCTATTTAATGACGTTATGACGTATCATGTTCCTGATCGGAAAAGCGACAAGATTTTGACCCTGATCGCAACAAGATCAAGAAAGGTAACGCATGCGTTTTCCAGATAAAAAAAAAATAATCAGTAGCAAAACCTTATTTAATGAAGCACCGGTTGATGATTATTCCTATAATTAGTGTTTGGAATACAATATTGTGACGTCCGTCGAAATATTTCCCACCCGTGGAAAGTGACCACTGCGACAGTACTGTATCCAATAAAAGCATTTAATAAATTGTACCTTATTTGGCGGCCATACTGTACTTTGTAAGTTTAATATCAACCGATATATCAACCCGAGGTAACTTCATATCAGCCTGAGACCGAGCTGGCACGTTGAAAGTTGATGTTAAGATACCGATATGAAACAAACCAAGTGATAGCCTCTTTATAAAACCAACATAAATAATTACAAAAAATCGTACAATCTGTAGCAGTACTGTTGTGTCTTATTCTATTCACAACCTCCGACTTTCAATCTCAATCTGCGTTGAATTTTCTGCAAAACTGTATTCTTTTTTTTCTTCATCCACCTAATTCTTACATATTGCCGTCATTATGTCCTCATCATAAAAAATGCAGCTTCAAACCTCTCCATCATGCATGGTATTGCCGATTTTCCTAAATGCTTTTGACGAATAACTGTGAACAATTTCGATATAAACAAACTGATTGCCCCTAGTGACGAAGGGGAGGGGGGGTAGGGGGGGGGGGCTCTAGCTTGTTGTATATTAGCCGAGGTCGGCGTCATATCAGCCGATTTTGGTAAAGGGCAAGAAAAACATTTAATAAATAGCGTATAATATGCTTCTGTTGATCACGTCTCCTTTAATTGGCAAAAGTTGAAAAAAAATGGCTCAAGTTTCTTATATGCTCACTTCATGTGTCATGTAGAAGATCAATGGGTGTGTTTATTTTTACAATGTGTAGGTGAAGAATCGCTTCCTTGGATTATACACTGTTTAATTAAGCGCGGAAAAATAAATGTGAAACAGGTGAATTCTTAAACAAATAAATGTTGACGAGAAGTCGGTCAACAGGTGAATATTGCTAACAGTATAATATGGAAGAAACACTATACATGATAGACTAAGTCATACCACAAAATAGTTCAAGAAAAGTGATCAGAGCTATAAAGCAACAAACGGTTTTTTACACACACTGTATAGTTGCGAAGCTTTTCAGAAATAAACCCTTTGAACCCGAGAGGGCGCTTTTCCGGCCCAGGAACATGATACGTCATAATTTCATTAAGGAGGATACCTGATAAGTGAATGTGTGGGGTAGACAATTATTATCTTCAACGTGCAGCCCGATGGCTGCACGTTGAAAATATTAATTGGTCTACCCCAAATGACGAAAATGGGTTCTTGCAATTGATGCCATTGAACTGACACGGAAGACACCGCCAGGGTTCAAAGGGTTAACACAACCATGAGTATAAATCAGAGATGGATGAGGTATCTCAGTACACAAAATTTCATGTAATCGCGACTAACAAGGTCAATTTTCAAGACGGGGGGGGGGGGGGGGGGTGGAGGTGCAACATTTTGCTAAAAAAAAGTCAAGCATATCCTGATTGCCGAATCTGTCAACTCTGGATGGCCAACATCCGAGATCATCAACATAAGCGCACGATCCACTTAATGGGTGTGCGTGTATGAATGTGAGGATGTGTGGGGGAAGGAGGACTAAAACGTGTCTGGAAGCGGTAAACTGAAATATGATAATATATTCAACGACATTTCTATGTATCGATTTTCGAACTTGACCGCGTTATTAAGTAAATAGTTTTTAACCTTTTCCGGATCACGAACATGTTACTTTATAATTCCATTGTGTAGGATGGCTGCTAAGTCAATTTATCGGGTAGATCAATCAATATTTTCAACGTGTAGCCCAGGGCTGCATGTTGAACATATTAATTGGGTTATCCCCAAATAATGAATATCGACTCTTCCAATTGCTGCCATTGGACTGACATGGACGATATCACCGGGGTTTGAAGGCTTAAATTTTAAACAGTTGTATCTTTTTTACCGAGTCCAGATATTAACAGTATGATTATGTTGTTGGAATATAAGAACGGTTATCAGGCTAATCGACACTAAAAGACATAAGAAGGATTCCAATTTATCAAACAAAATCCCAATAGAATGAAAAGAAACACCACCTCATGCGAAGACCGACAACATACTCCAGATAATATAAATTCGAATTCTGAACTCAACACCACTTCAAGGGCACCGCAAAAACGTTGAATACTGACTGTATTTCAGCGTAACGCTGCGCTTAACAAATTGTAAAAGATTCGCGGTTGGCTAATCACAATATTTAATGTCATCCCAACTGTAAATTAAATTATCTTTCTTCTGAAAGATTAACCGAGTTAATTTTACTTCAAACAAAGCTAAAAAACTCACTTCAAAGATGTGTCACAACCCTTTTTTTGAAAACAAATAAAAAAATGAAATTAAGATTTTTTATTCGTAATCTTGTCTTCGATTTGTGCTAGGATAAAAAAAGTTAAAGTGCAGATGATACTGGATAGCAAAATCAAAACGAGGCTTTAAATCGAGACAAAGAGAATAAATATTTTAAGCCCATCTTTGAAGAACACCAGGGATGTTACAGAAATATATTCATGAGTTCACCAGCTGCCCCTTAACCCTTTACCTAACATGAAAAGCAGACGACACTTGCAAGAAAAATCTTGAATAACGAATTGTTTTCATTGTTTTGTGTCAGAAACATAGGTTATGATCCCTCGTTGGAACGAGCTCGACGAGCTCGTCCCAACGAGGGGTCATAACCTATGTTTCTGACACAAAAAATTTTAAAAAAATAATGAAAATTAATTGCCGATATTTGTTCTGGTTCGTTAAGTTGTTAAAGGGTTAAGAGAGATGGATACAAACTTGAGCATATGTCCATGTTGAACCGCATCGGCTAGCAACTGTTGAATACCCTTGATATTTTAACTGGCTGGGTGCCGGGAGCACATATTTGGGCTTTATTTTGAAGTGCAGGTATCACCGCTCAACAGCTTCGTGTTCAGTGACTGTGATTCATATTATCTTTAAAGTAATATTATTTATTCAGTCTACGCGTAAACTCCACGAATAGTGAGTAAACAAACAACCCATAACTGCGTCGAATTCCATACAGAATTAGACCGGTGGCCTGAGAGCTTGACTTTGCTTGAAAATTCGACTGATTGGCGAAATGGTTTAGTCACTCTTCGTAAACTATAATTTAAGCCTTTTCAGTTATACTTCTAATACGTGTGGACAAGAAATGAGCTTTCTCGATAATGTTAGTCCTTGTGATTTATAAAGTCATATCTGTTCATCAAATCCAGAATGTAGCTTCATAATGGTTTGATGTCAGACAGGCCACGATAAATCACAGTTTAGCTTATTTATCACGAGAGAACTTATCGAACTATACCGTGTCCCGGAAACTGCGTCAATATCCCTTGAGCGACTTGAAATATCTATTTGCCGTCTTTTTGACTATGTCATATTTAGTCAGTGCACATATATCCGGATTTGTTAATTCGACGAAGTCTCTTGGAAAGAACTCAAAGAATCAGACACATTTGAAGTTTATACAAATACAATGTAACCCTGTTAACCAAATAGTCAATTTGTCAGTAAAATATATTTAACTGACAACCATATTCAATTAACAGGAATTTTTCATTGTGCAATAGGCTGGTGATAACCCGGACATTTATTGTCCACCGGCAAGGGAGGGATATAACAAAGATCTCCGTCGGTCTGTTCGAACCATATTTATTAGCCCAAGAACATTAGGTTTCACTAGGGAAAAAAATCGGAGAAAGCTGATTTTTTCAGGGAATGTCGAGTACATGTCACTGAACGATTAGACAAAAGTCCCCTAAAATCCCAGTTGAGCTTTTTTTTCTACAGCCTTTTTTCGAAAACGCGTTTGAAAAAAATCAAAAAAAATCGCACGAACTTTGTAACCTCGAATTGATCCAACTGTATTTTTTGTTTACGCGTATTTCGAGCTGCATAATGTCTAATATACATTTACCTAGAGGAAAATGTGCATTCTGTGACAATTTCTGCGAAAAATTATTGAAAATTCACAAAAAAGTATCGGATTTACGTAAAAAATGACGATTTTCCTAACGGATTTGCCCAAAGGGTCGTAGTATAGAACGGGATGTTAGTTGGACAGACGATAAAAAATCCACCACCATTTGAAGACTTTTATCATTGCTTACAAAATAGACATTATGGAAGACCCCCTCTGCTTCTGGCCGAGTTCCCCTTTTGGCATAAAATTCGTCAGCATGAGAACTCAACTATTTTCGGGCTTGGGACCGAACAGACACGTCTGTGTCTGGCAGCATTAGATCAATAAATAATATTTACAGAATGTACAAAAATCAATAAATAATATTTACAGAATGTACAAATCAATCAACATGGATTAAGTTACATTGACTATTATCAACGCTATATACAGAAATGACATGACCTATATACATATTATTCATCGAACTCAGAAATTTCCGACAGGACAGTGTTTCTGTGGTTGTTACAAGAATCCGAACTGCAATTACACAAACCTGAGCAAGAGAGTCCTGCCTTCTTACACCCACACCTTTTTGTACAAGCACTCTTGCAACCACAACTGATCAGATTCAGTAGGTTATCGGGGGCACATGGCTTTGTGGCTGCAGTCGGTACAAGAAGTCCATTGTCTAGCGACCACCCCCAATCCGTCGGAGGAAGCGAAGTGCCCAGCCATTGTTGGACCTGGAGATAACATCTGTAGACATGTTGTTGTGCAGCATCGCTGCTTGGTGGGAGTGAGGCTAGGTCGATGGGTTTATTCAGTTTAGATTTTGCTACATAACGCTTGTAAGTGACATATCTATATTGGTCGAGAGAGGAAACAGTTTTACTCCCGTATAAGATCAGGAGAAGTTGTTCCCCGGCAGCGGCTACTGCACTTGGTGTACTGTCATCCGCCAAAATTGTGTTGACATACTGTTGTGAGTCGCTAGTAACATCGGAGACAATTGTACTGAATACTTTCTTCTTACCAACTCGAAAGAGTGCAGAAGTAGTGTCACAACCACTTATAGAATGTGCTACAAGGAGGTTGCTTATATGGTCACCCATTTTGGTTGCTATTTCACTAACTGAAACTAGTAAGTTTGGGGTAATGGAATACATCATGTGAATATTACATCCCGGTTGAACTCGAGAGGTAAGAATGACTAACAAGTCTGTGTCTGTTCCCACAACGACAACATTGTTGTCATCTTGAGCGATGTCAAGTGCAGTTTCGGCTATCAGTACATCAGCATCAGCCTCGGCCTGCTTGGACTGAATATTGATAGCAGATAGCTCCTGCATTAGAAGATCGATCAGTTGGGTTTTGTTCTTGGCATTTGCAAGGAAATCGGATTGGGGTGTGGTGGCTGGTAACTCGGGTGAGATATTGATATCAATGGAATACCTGTCTTTAGATCTACGGGCTTGTTCCATGCCCTTTGTCGACATTGTACAAGCATAACCATCAAAAACAACCACGACGTTCGCCCCCAAATGTCTCACTAGATAATTGGAATATGATGTACATATGTCCTTATATGACGACTGTTTAGGCCATACAACTGCCCTCAATAAAAATCCACCATCTACAACAAACAGAGAATGTTCTGGGATTTTAGTTTGCTCGGAACCGTATGTTTTGAGGATCTTACCGAACGTGCTTTTCTGTGTCTTCCTCATTCCAGCAGAATCAAACAATGCTGGTGGTTTCGGGGCGAGTTCATATTTGAGATACTCTTCCATCTCTGCTTGTGACTGAATAACACATGTGATGCGGTTGAACAGAATTGTGGGGTCAATCACTACCTTACTTCCACGGACTTTGATGCTATTTGCCATCGATGCGAAAGACTTCGCAGTGTCAACACGTCGTAGTTTGATACTGTTGAACGTTTTGCTTACAACATTCGATACGCAACATTCACCAATTTCGCGAACTTGGTCACAGTTCACAGTTTCGTCGGCCACAAGCCCGGTCGCTATAGAGACTAACTGTAGTGGATCTCTATTCTGAAAGGGGGAATGCACTCTGAGCCAGTTCAATAATTTGGTGATATCATTGGCATCAGTCAATTGTGAACTTTGACGGAGATCCCGATGTTGTTCGCCATGACCAGTGTGAACATGAACAAAATTTTCGAGAGCATTTCATATCGGAAGGCAAAGAGGTAGTCCATGTACCCATTTCGCAACAGTGCTATCGGTTATTCCCCTGCCATGTGTGAGACCACCAGGGAGCTTGAACATTCTCATTAAACACTGCTCTATGGTCTGATCAGAATATATCCCGTCCCAGAATTTATCTGAGCGCCTTATGGTAAAGTAACCTTTCTCAGTGAACAACTTCAAATCATCCTGTTGCATTATTTCTATTAGCTCATTCATCTGCTGCAAATAGAGATGAGAACTTTTTGCGTATGCAAAATGACCACCTGCGTGAAATACTGGAATCATATTGCGAACACAATATGTGTGGAGTTCCCAGTCGCCTGTGCGCTCTGCTCTCAAGAACAACTGGAGAAGACCTATTCGCTCGTAGTATTGTACCCAAAGCTTTTCTGTGCGTCCTACGGACGCATTCTGGAGCAGTTCGTGTAATTTTGACAGTAGATGGTTGACACTTTCTTGATTGACAGCGTCAGCTGTTGTACAGTCACCTCTGGCAAGTCCACAGAATATTTCATTGACTTCTGTGCAGTCTATGTTATCTAGTGTTCGGCTTTCTTCAAACACAAGTTTTGTAATGGCCATTTGTGTTAGCAAATGGGCACGAACTGCTCTTGAATTTGCATGACCACTGATCAAATGATGGATTGACCCACCAGCATAAACAGTCCCCCAAAGTTCATCCAAGCCGCTACCAGCCATGATCGAACCAATTGCCCCTAAATATGACAAATTTGTTTATGAGTACACATCAAGGGCGTGCACACATTACATGCCAATGCATCTTGAGTGTAGGCGAACACCACATTATGTGATTTAATCGAACATGGAAATTGAAACAATGATGCTATAATACGGTATTTGAATGAGAAAAGTCGATGCCGTTTGAATTTGAGTTTAGGGGGTATGGTTAATATTTCACACGTTTCACCAGTTCATTATGGAATAAATGACTATTGTTATATATCATTATAAAGCCACTGCTTTTCTACAATTTTTGATATATAATTTAACTCCCAAAGTAGTCGTAGATTTGATTTAATGGACGTTGTGTACCGTTGTGTGTATGAAAACAATACATTTTTTTTCGTAATTTTGTACATTTTCGTGAATATTTCACCATTGAGTGTGAGGATTGGTACAAAGTTGGCATTTTCTGTTGGGGATATGTATTCTCAATATAATTCAGCACGATATTTATGATTCTCACCCTACTAAGGCGAATAAGAATGAGAAATATGGAGCTGGGTCGAATTTTTTTTAAAATTTTTTTTTTCATCAAAAAATCGCTATAACTAAAAAAGCTCAACTCGGATTCGCGGGGACTTTTCACACTTTACCCGCAATGTGTGTCCCGGAAACAAATAAAAAAAATCAGCTTTCTCCGAATTTTTTCCTTACTTTCTCATTTTTATGTCTAATGTGCCTGGACTATATGGCATAACTTGAACAACAGTTACAGGATTTTAAATCTTTTTGGTTTATATCTATAGCAACAATGTCTTCGTCAAGTTCGATGACCACCGATATCTCTTGAAAAGTATGGGAGTTATGGCCCTTTGTTTTAAAAATATCCTGTAAGACATGTTTATGGCATAACTTGACAGTAGTTAACGGATTTCAATTCTTTTCGGCACATCTCTCCACAGCAACAGTATTTAGATCAAGTTCGATCACCAGTATCCGATGTAAAATATGGGCATTATTGCCCTGTGCTTCAAAAATATCGATTAATGCTTGTTCATGGAATAACTTAACCATTAATAACCGAGTTTCAGTTTCTTTGGTATAGGTCGCTTTTAGGAAAAAAGTCTACCTCAAGTTCGACGAACACCGTCATCCGATAAAAATTGTCGGAGTTATTGCCCTTTGTTAAAACAATATCGTGTACTGGTTGTTTATGGCATAACGTTAACAATCGTAACTGGGTTTCAATTCTTTTTAGCATATATGTCTCTATAGCAACAATGCCTACGTCCAGTTCAGAAAACCACCGCTATCTGATGAAAATTATGGAAGTTATTGCTCTTTGTTAAAAAGATATCGTATTAAGCATGTTTATGGCATAACTTTAACAACCGCAAGCGGATGTCAATTCTTTTTAGGATATGTCTCTATAGAAACAATATCTACGTCCTGTTCAGTAACAACTGCTATCTGATGAAAATTATGGGCGTTATTGCCTTTTATTAAAAAATATCGAGTTAAGCTTGTTTATGGAATAACTTGAAAAATTTTAATCGGATTTCAATTTTTCCAGATTTTTAATATTTTGGGTTTGGAGATTTATGTTATGTGACCTGATTGTGATTGGTTTCGAATGTATTTGTTTTCGGAAGGATTGGAATCGCTTTGCGGTGCTTTTCTTGTTCCAGTATATTTTGTTTGACAAAAACAAACTTGCGTTTCTCTTTTTTTCGCTAGTATAATTTAAATGCCTATGTACTGAGGACCAATAGGGCTATAAACATTGGGAATTCCGATTTTATTCAATTAACAAGAGTTTACTCTATAATATCTATTACATGCCTGTTCTATGTAATCCCCATCTACAGCAACACTAAACCATGCGGAAAATGAAAACCCGTTCCGTGCATATGTGTGGAATGAAAAGCGTTGATAGGCTATTTTTATAAAGAAGCGAAATTTCACTGGAATGTTCTTCAAATCGTGCACCGCAATTACAATTTGAATCGCTGGCGATAACTAAAAATCGTCCCCTGAGTTGCAATGTGTTCCATGTGCCAGTAGACACATAGAACACATTAGAACTCAGGGGTCGAAATAGTAACACGAGTAGTTTCCCCTCGCAAATTTGGTTGGAGATAAAATGTTATTTGTGTTGATAGTTGTCAAATGAATTGCTAAGTGCCCTTCTGGTAATTGTTTTTATAGACGTTAAGGAGTGAAACACAGAACGACACGCGCGTGTGAATGGGTTAATCGATATGGCACTTGTTCCATACCGGAAGGATAAAACTCGAGGCCTACGGTCTCGTTCTATCCTTCCGCGCTGGCACTCGTGCCCTATCGATTAACCCATTCACGCACGCGTGTCGTTCCGTGTATATATTATTATATATGTATTATTTTATTTTTCACATAAATTATTTCTGTTGTTTGTGGCCCAAATGAATAAACATTTAAGATAACGTGATTGACTTAGTGTTTTTCATTTTTATGTAAAACAAAAGACTGCGTCGAAAAACTTCTTTGTGAAGGTATAATGACGTTAGCCGCGTCACACTTAATTATACTAATTATTTGGTCTTGTCGCCGGCCTTCAACGAGGAGGCTCACATCAACCTGGTCCCAGTTGTTTTTTTCCCCACTCTCCCTTAATCTCCCAGTATTCAGTCAAAATCTGTTTCATACTTCTATTAACGCTTTCTCGATCTCACTAACAATAAAGTTGACTCTTTCCCTCATGGCATTCCTCATTCACTTATCCTTCATGTTTTCACCCCCCTTTCCCATTAATTTCCCAAGGTGTCTTGTTCTAGTTGACAAGTATTTATGAAATGAAATGTTTCGGTGTCTCCGTTACAACTGTTGCAGGTAAATGTTTTCCTTTTCAGTGTTATAGCTTCGTTGATAATTTTTGTTTACCCCAGTAATAAAGCAAACGTTTATTTCAGTCATGCCATCCATATATCTAACAATCCTATCACAGAAGCTGTCACTTTCTCGATCTGGTCACGATTCCTTCGCGACAGACAAAAGTGAGTGGGTCGAGATTTGATAAACAAAATTTTGCAAACATCTGGTCGGAATCACGAAAAACGAATGAAGAAGCACCAGAGATTTAATGTTCTCGCATCCCTTCCTTCCAGAAGTGATATTTTAAAGTAATGTGGGGGAGGAGACGGGCAGATAATTTCAACAGGATCGCGACTCATTCGCGATCTGGTCGAAGTTCTCTGTCCTTTTTAATAATTGCAGTACTCTAGTTATCGGCTAGGTATGGGATAAAATCGTTCATTTGTAGAAGGATTCAAACTGGCCAGCATACTAAATACGTGAATAGTGTGTATTGGGACATTTTGGCCCGATTTTGTAAGGCACGGGGAAGGTGTTTGAGTTCTGAAATACTCAGAAGTGAACATAAAAATATTAATCGATTGTTGTGGACCGCGAGGCAAAGATTTTCCATTTTCGTGCCAAGTTTAAGAAGCACGTTTTGAAGATATTAACATGGAGTTACAGTGGATCAAAACTCTGAACTATAAGTGCACAGCTCTGAAATGCATCTCATTTCTCATACGACCAGGATTCATTTCGACAGTAGGTTTAACTAACGGGAAAATTAGCTAAATACCTGGAAAAATAGATGTTCCTGTGTAAAACATCTAATCTACCCCTCTTTTTGCAACTACCTACCAGTTGTCCAGAAGCGAAGAGTGGCAATGATGAATGGCAGATCTCTGACGTACATTGATATGTTTTATTGTCTTTACCTTGCAATATTAGCAGAAGTACACACCCCATCCCACCCCACCTCACCCCACCCCCATCACCACCACCTCCACACCACCGTAACTGTATGCCCAGTTGTCAAAGATCTTAATCCATAGTTGCAAAAGTGCGACAAATTTATATACTTAGTTGTTGTCATATATGTTGAATGATGAAAAATACGTTTTGCGCACAAACCGTTGGGTATGGGCCCTTAGTCGGGTTACTAAATCCGCGGCCTTCTGAAGAGGTATTTTCGGACATACTATACCACTTATATATACTATTTTGGCAGTGTAGATGTTCGGACATTCCTGAATGTAAGCTCCTTCTCATTTCCTACTCCTGCCAACAACACTAATGACGTCTACGTGGTTACTACACATCTAGGGGAAGCCCTCATCCAGCCTGCATATATGTCCAAGCCTGGATTAATTAATGTAACCAAGGAAATAATTGTTCCTCTATTATTTCACTCTATTTTCAATTTGAAATTAAACCACTAAGTTCTTTCATAAAATTACTCAAAACACCTGTTAAGTAGTTGAATAAGGGTAGACATTTTTTATGAATTGTAGAGAATAATTAGCAATTTATACACCCACACCTTGCCAGAGACCTAAAACTGCATAGGTACAATATATATGCATGAAAAACGAAAGAAACGGATTCATTGTGGTTTAAAATCACTGAAAGGAATTTTGAAATCGTCGAGAGGCTTGATTAAACCTTTGAACTCTAATGGTATCCTCCATGCCAGTTCCATGGCAGCAATTCGAAGAGTCCATATTCATTATGTGGGGGTAGACCAATCAATATTTTCAACGTGCAGCCTACGGGCTGCACGTTGAAAATATTGATTGGTCTACCCCACACATTTACTGAACAGCCATCCTATATATGATGTTATGACGTATCATGTTCCAGGTCGGAAAACGGCCGCTAGGGTTCAAAGGGTCAAGGCCTGTTTTGCTGTACTGTCCACCCTGATGTTACCGGAGATACCAATATGTCCAGATAACCAGCAAAACACGATATCATATCGGTCAGGCATGAGAGTAGTCAACTTCTCACGAAGTTCTAAAATGAGAGGGTTCTTCAAGTTGGGGTTGAGTAAAGCTGGCAAAGAGGAAAGAGAGTCGAAAAAATATACGACTTTCCTTCTTGTACTTTCTCGCTGTGTTCAAGCGCAAGTTCTGAAGCTTTAACTTCAGCTGTGAAAAGAGAATTTTTATTTGGTAGTCTGATTGAGGCGATCGGATCATCAGTAGCAACGGCTGATGATCTGTTGTCGCCATCATTCTTTAGATCATTTGTATAGATCTCTTTATATGCACTGTACTTTGACTTTATTTCTGCATATTTTTGTTTGAACTCCAACGAATTTGTCTCGGACTTTTTGGAAGAAGCAAGATCTAAAGTAACAGTGTTTTCTAAGATACCAAGAAGGAAAATGTTTTACGGTTCTCCTTTATCGAAGTAGATTCAAGTGTGGCGGCCGCGGACTCCATATTGGGTTTAATTATGATTCCCAATGGAGGAATATGTTTCAACATTTTGAGGTTCGGAGACAGCCCCCCCCCCCCCCCCCCCTCCCCTACTTCACCAAGTATGGAATCTACTGGAGACATTATAAATGCAACCATGTCGATTCTAATACCTCTTTTAGGAATCAGATCAAGAGGTGTGAGATACGACTTTCTAGCAGAACCATAAATCACACAACCGTAATTTAATATTAATCCAATAAATGATCTCTACAGATGAAGTAATGTTTTTTAGTCAGCACCCCAATCCGTGCTGCCAATCACCTTGAGGAGAGTAGGTGCTTTTCCTACATTTCACTCTTAGATTTTATCTGGAAAGTGAAAATTAGCTTGTTGACAAACAACAAACCTAAAACTTTCACTTCCTTTAATACTTTAATAGGACTGCCGTCTAATTTCAACTTCGGATCGAGGTGATGCATCCAAAGTTTACAAAACTGTATACAAATTGTTTTTGACTTTGAGAACTTAAAACTTTTTTTCCGCGGCCCATTTTTGGATTCTGTTTAAACAGAACTGAAGGTTGCGATTGATGACATTCATAGTTTTACCACTGCAGAAAATTAAAAAAGTCATTGATACATACAGATTATCATGATAATGTGCATGTCCTGTGATTTGTATCAGATTCGAGGTGGTGTCCAGAATGGGATCACAACTCGCCGGCAAAGCCGGCTCGTTGAGATCCCATTCTGGACACCACTGAGAATCTGATGCAAATCACAGGACATGCACATTATCATGATAATCTGTATGTATCAATGACTTTTTAATTTGCTGTTCATTTATCTAACAATTTTGTCACATAACATATTAAATCTTAACCCTTTACCCAACGTAACGTCCAGAACCGACCAACACTATTCTCAAAAATCGCCAATTAATTTTCATTATTTTTTATTTTTTGTCTTGAAAACATAGGTTATGACCCCTCGTTGGAATTCAAGAATTGTTTTTGCTAGTGTCGACAGCTTTTCATGATAAGTAAAGGGTTAAATTATTTTCAAACATTTTTTGGACATAATGTTCGGTCGATCACTGAAACGAACATAGAATGTATCCATGCGCCTGTTTCGATAGCCCGTAGCGCTGCCGGAAACAAGTCGTCTGATACGGAATCAGAATGAGTCATCTATATGATACTGAATCGGAACACATTAAGTGATACGTACCGTTTCTCGCGGTTTTCAAGTCAAAATCTATATGATTGTTAGATAAACAGCGAAGAATCTACCATATTCTCAATTGCGTCGATGATGCTATTATGCGTCACTGAAAAGAGAGTAACAGATAAAATACTACCCCGAGGAATCCCCAATTCTTGTTCGTGCCTATCAGACCAACACGAACCTGAAATTGGCGGTCCTTGACCCAACACGAACCTGAAATTGGCGGTCCTTGTTTCTACAAAAAGAAGCATACGCCTTCTCAACCCAATGTTAAAAGATATTTTAAAATCCAATACGTCCATGCTGTATCATAAGGTTTCTCCAGATCAAAGAAGATGGCGACTACCTGTTCTTTTCTGTCGAAGGCATTTCTTATAAACGTTTGACGTCTAACCAAATGATCCACAGTACTTCTCTAGCCCCTCAAACCACACTGAACTTCCGCAAGAGGAATTCCAGAAACCAGACAAGTCGATCATTGACCATATTTTCCATGGTTTAACCAGACAGCTTGTTGAGGAGATAGGCCTGTAACTAGCTGGGGTGCTCTGATCTTTATATCAGGCTTTGGAATGGGAATTATCCTTTCCTTCCGCCAGGAGAGTGGAAACTGGCCATTCACCCATATTTCATTGTACATTGATAATAACAGTTCGAGAGATGATTGTGACGGATGTTTTAAAATTTTGTAAGGTATTTCATCGGGACTAGTGGCAGTATCTTTTGCTCTATGCAAAGAGTGAGCTACCTCTTCCATGGAGAAAGGTTCATTGTAATCCTCTAGAATGTTGGATGAACATTTGATCTTCTGTTTTTCCTGATGCTTTTTAAATTTAGCGAATTCCAGATTACAATTTTCAAATGACGAATGCTTTGAAAATGCTGAGGCCAATTTGTTAGATATTTCTTTTTTTCGATGCAATTTGTGTGTTGTTATCTATCATATGTTGTACATTTGAGTTTGTGTCTTTCCCTTTAAGTTTTTTAATCATTTTCTAAATGTTGTTGATGGGTGTGTGCTGATTAAGCTTAAGAGACATTAGTTTGCCGAGAACTTTTCTTTTTTTTTTGTTTGTTTCAAAAGTCGTCTTGTTTTTGTCCGATATACGTAGTTTTTCCAAATTATGTATCGTTGGCAACTTATTAAATTCCCGTTCAGTTTTCGTCCGTTCTTTTATAGTCTGTTCGCACTCGGAATCAAACCGTGGGTTTGTGAAACGTTTTAGATTTGTCGAGGTTTTAGGAATGACTGTGTTTGCAATGCCAAGCAACTCTTTAGTGAAATGTCCTTTGTCGTCAGCCATTTCTTAAAATCTCCCCCGTGTGAGGCGTTCAGAACAAATCGACAAGAAAGTGTCCCAGTCAGCCTTTTTAAAGTTCCACTGGAACACCCTCTCATCGCCCACCGGAACTACACTCTCCAACTCAGTTGGAACATTGTCACTCCCGCACAAGTCATCTTCTACTTTCCAAGTAAAATTCAGGAAGATAGAAGGGCATGCAACTGTAAGATCAACTGACGTGCAAGAACCAGATGCGGGTGCAGGTAAGTGTCTAATGCAACATTGAACAAACACAAGTCATATTTTGTAATGTGTTCTACTGTTTTGCCTTTTAGGTCTTCTTTGTTGCATGAAGCACCCCCAAAGGGGACTATGAACATTAAAATCACCCAACAAAACGTAGAGAGTTGAGAACTGGTGAATCAATTGCTCAAGGTCATTCAGCTGAAGAGGTTACTTGGTGATTGCCCTGATATGTGATTGCCCTGACAATTTACACACTTAAATACATCACTGTTGCATGGTTCATCATGTGATAGGCCGTATTTATGATATATGTGCTGGCCTCTGCGCGTATTTAGATTACGTCCAAATTTTGAACACTTGAAACATCTGGGTGGATTTGGAATATACAAATCCACTCTGGTGTTTACATAGCCTAATTTTATTGACGTTTGTGACTGAGGAGTGCTGAAATTGAGTATGTTTATCACGCTCCCGTTGTTCTTAATTATAATTATTTTTACTTGTGTGACGCCCTGTTGTTTCAGTTCATGCGCAATATCCATTTGAGCCATGTCGGCATGTTCAGGAGTCCGAATGACGCCTCTGCTTGCATTGAGAGCCACATTCTCAGTGGTTCAGTTTGTATTTCCATGTCTGTGAAGTTTGTTGTTTTTAGTAAATTGTAGGATTGTATATGCGTTGCACACTCTAAATAAATCACCAGATCTTAATTTCCTAACGTTCCTAACACTCCATGCTGCATCTTGGATTGCTTTCTCCGGTGCAAATGGATTAATGCCAGACACGTTTTTATTTTCTTCTTTGGAATGAATGAGAATGAATCGAGGCCAATTGTTGGAATATTTATTTGTAGTTACATCATCATCATCATCAGAGTCAGAGTCAGTGGAGTTTGTTTCAATTGTCGGTGCATACGGTCGTTTTGGAATTTTAGGTTTGTAAGCCATAGAGTTAAAGAAATTTAGTTCTTTTACCCCGGCTGCCACCCACCACGGAGACCAAAAAAGGGTTTGAGAACCCACCGGGCTGCCAATATCCCCACATACTTATTTTAGGGCAATATGCACAATCAGTGTTGATACCAAAGCATGCCGCTGGCTGATTGACCCGTCTGTTGGTGTTCAACGCTTTCAGATGTTGGTCATTCAGACAATCATTTTACAAGGCACTGTAAAAAAGTGCCATCGCAAACCAACGCTGACGGTGCAAAGAAGTGTTAACATTTATAATTTTAGTTAAAAGTCGGTATACAATGACAAATATGACATTTGAATAAAAGAAATGACCGACTACCCCCCCCCCCCCCCCCCCACACACACACACACATACGGTGTGACACCCTTTCTGGGGGCTCCCGATTGACCAGAACGGACGAGTCCAACCATCCGTCTACTCCCGAAGTTGGGCTCAGCTTCCAGGATTACTTCCCCCGGAGCCTTCGGAACCCATCACACGGGAGAACAAGGTTCTTGCAAGATGATGTACTGGCAGGCTTGTATCATTTTGATCGAGAGCTGCGTATTTTGATATTCAGCAGCAAACCACTTCACTTGAGGAAACCTGCTAATATCAAACCAGCAAATTTGCCCTACTGAGCATGCCGTTATTTCTCCGCCACCCGAGGAACCGCCTAATAGGGATCACCCCCCCCCCCCCCCCCCCGTGGGGGAACAGCCAGCCAAATCGGCCGCTGACAATTTCGAACGAATTCAGTGCAAATCAGTCGCTGAAATGTTTGCTCCTAGCCGAAGATGCATTCAATTCTATGGAATAATACTTGAATAGCAGACCAATGAAAATTTGCGACTTATTTATGATTTTGGTAAACAAGCCTGAAGTGTAGACCTCTCGGTATTGGCCACATTTTTAATTCTGAACCCTCGTTTTACATATAGAATATACCCACAGTAGCTTGGTGTACCAAATGTTCACCACGAGTGGTAAAGTGGTGTTAACCGCGAGCCTTTTATATTTTATTTATACCATGATCGTAAGATTATTAAGAGTTGCTATCATTTTTTCTCGATTTTCTGAGCAGCAGACGTACACACGTGCGAATCTGTTTTTGTTTACATGAGCACCGGTGGGCGTTACTTCTGCTGTGAATATTATCGCCGAAACGAAATGGAAAAAGAAACGCGCAAATCACGGGGCCTTTTTCATTTTAAAAACATAACATACTATTTCGAGTTTTGAATGGTTTATTAACACGAGACAACGCATTATTTTTGTTAATGTTTGGTGTCTTATGGGGTAAACTCATTTAACAACGCAATAAGTAATTGCCACTTTCATTTCACTCTTCGCGAGGCGACGAGCGATAGATTTAGACAAGTTTGCGTTCAGGTCGGGGTCACCAAAGGTAAACTTGGATGCATTTTCACAGTATGTGTAAATTTTAACTGTTAAAATCCCATTGCTGGCGTGTTCACCACAGACACACGTGTTCACCACGGCTGGTGTGTAAAGTTAAAATTTATGTCATAGGCTATTATATATAGTAGAATAGGTAATCATGGTTTTAAGTCGAAAAACGTGTTTTGTGTATTAATAATTTTATGATATTAATGCTGATAAAAATATTGACGTTCCCGGTTGTCATATTTTTATGCAATACTTAATGGCGGGGGAAAATTACAGAGAAACGGCATTTCTCCAAAGACTGATAAACGAATGAAGCTTAATGTCCCAGAAAGATAATGAAAAGGAGTGATTTTACTAATGACAAACAAGTGTTGTCATGCTGTTGCATTATAATTGCTGTGTTAGCAATTTTATCTGGGAAGTAATCGAGACTTCCGTCCTCGAGCGATAATTGCTGCACGAATTAATGTTGCTTTGCGATAGGCACGCTCAAGCGAACAGTTGGCGAAAATCCACGATAAGTGTTGTAAAAACCAAGGGCTGAATTAAAATACAGGGTGGATAACTCCAAAAGCTGGCATATTGGGCCGTCAAAATGGCAAGTCAGAATGAACAGAGTTTTCTTTCACTTTTCACCTTGTCCAGATTGGAACAAACTATGTATGTTTTTTATATATTTTGTACGTACAATACCACCGCCGTGTACTGGTCACTTTCCACGGGTGGGCGATATTTCTACGGACGCAATAATATTAGATTCCAAACACTAATTATAGGAATAATCATCAAAAGTTTAATTAATAAAGCACCGGGTACAACCCGGTGCTTCTTGAATTAAAATTTTGTTGCTGCAGATTTGTATTATTACCTGGTAAACGCATGCGCGGACATCACTGCACACGGGTGGATTACGACCAATCAACGACAATTGTACTCTAACATCCTACATCGAAAGAGATTCTAAAGAAATTTGGGTTAAGATATAGATCTATTTACGGGTATTTAAAACTAAATATGAAAGACTGTGATTCTTGTGGAGACATTTTTAGTTTGTGTTATTCTTTAAATTCTGAGACGAAAACTGAAAAGTAATAAATGCTGCCAAAAGAATGAGCACTTCAAAATCCCCCATAGCCTGTATTTTGAATTGGAAAGAAAGTCGAATGTTGTTTGTGTGCCGAATGAGGAGATTGGGGGTTTTATTTGGTGAGATGGTGCTGTATTCCACCTACAGGGTAGTAAATTATGCCTATCCCCACTGTACCCGCTTTTCATGACCCTATCGCCCTCCACCCCCTCTTTTATTCCAGGCTTAAATCTTAAAGTTTACATAAATTACCCTAAACGTACACTACTGTTGTTGAACCTACTGAAATTATATACCTCCAACAGCTCATAATTTGCCGCACAGGGTTTTTGGAATGATTCTAACATGGCTCATTTCAGAGAATTACAGTGTTGCAAATTTTGAACGGTTGAGTGTTTACAAATGTCTTTGTAAATAAACCTGTCACAAAGATATAGCGACCTACAACTAGTTATAACCCTTACCCATATCATTATTGTACTGTTTCTCCTCTGGCGTTAGTAAAGAATGATACCTTCAAGTAGTATTCATGGTGAAGGCGGTAGTGAAGAGGTCGTATATCTAGCTCTTTCCGACTGGCTCCATCATGAATAATCATGGGGGTAATATTCCGATCGGTTAGTGTTATTAGCACTTTATCCTATGCAGGATATGGAGCCACCCTCACTAGTTAAATGTTGAATTTCCACACTGACCCCTTTTAGTTTAAAGCCAATCTCCTGTAAATAACTCATTTGCTTAATACTTTGTCATAACCCCATCCCCGGGCACTACTAAGCAAATACCCCTACGTCCCGTCCTTTATTCCAAAAGGTTTAATGACATATCTGAGTAACATCAGAGCCTGAAAGGGCTAGAATGTGTCAGATACTCTCTCAACATCAGAACCTGAAAGGGCTAGAAAGCGTCAGATACTCTTAACATCAGAGCCTGAAAGGGCTAAACTTATTGCGACATCAAGAGAAGTGGCCAGAATGTCTTATTGTGATAAAACACAAATGGTTCTCAAACTCGGGTGATCAAAAGTATCACCACAGTTTTTCATAACGAAGATCGGTATAAAATATGTGTAATTGCCTTTTGAGCCAAGGTGGCTTAAAATTTACCATATCCCTTGTGTGAGTATGTATGGAATTCCCCAGAATATAAACAACAAACCGCCAATTTGTTAGTGCTTGGAAGCACAGTCAGCAGTGTTTTGTTTATTAGCTCCGCTGACAAAGTCAGCAGAGCTTTTCTTATACTGATTCGTCCGTCGTCCGTCGTCTGCCGTCCGTCGTCTGTCGTCTGTCGTCCGTCTGTCCGTCCGTCCGTCCGTCGTCAACATTTTCCTTGTCCGGGCCATAATTTCTGAACAGCTGAATATTTTTCAACTAAACTTTATAACAATATGTATTATCAATGGATGGTGTGTCATCAACCATTATAAAGTCTGTAACCCCACAGGGTCAAGGTCACAGGCCACATGAGCAAGAAAAAAATATTTTGTTTGTCCGAGCAATAATTTCTAAACTACTGAATATTTTTGGACCAAACTTTATAACGTCATGTAATGTCAATAGGCGGTGTGTAATCGATCCAAGCCATAATTTTCGTGACAACTGAAAATTTTTCGGCTAAAGTTTGTAACAATATTAGTATTAGAAAACATGCCCATGCGATCAGTGGCCCTCAGCGGAGCTCTCTAGGCGTGACAGGCCTCTTGTTGTGTGTCGTTCCTGAGTACCGTACATTGTCCCTCATGAAAGTGAACCTGGGATCATTGTTCATATTTAGAAAGCTCCTCGGCCACCAAAACGCTATTAAATAATAAACTTCTGCTGTATTTATCCTAGCTTGATATGTTGGGTATTGTTGGAGGGATCTCACGCTATGTCTCCTTTCACCTGCATACAACAACCCAAACTCCACTTCACCCTCATGTTTGTAAAACATGCACCTGTAAATTGTATGTACCCTGGTTTGATGTGCTGGGTGTTGTTGGGAAGATCTTATGCTATGGCTCTCTCCAGCTGCATGCAGCACCTCAAACGACATTTACCCCATGTGTTTGCAAAACACATAACAGTAATTAATCTGTGTCTTACTATACATGCAAATCACATATTTCCTGTTGCGTAACCCAAAACCCCATATATTAGTCGAGCAGCTAGGTACACCCCTATCGGACCCATCAGGACCGATCGACACCGGTTTTTTCAGGTACCTGAACATCTCGAGAGTAGATTCTTAGATGTTAACAAGAAATCATTCTGGCCGGATGTGACGTAATTTAAGATGGCGCCCATGGGGATGGGTCAATTTCGCGATTTTACACCATCACTAATTTTTCTCTAGTACGGAAAAACTATATGACATAAGGAACGGGAATTAACTCATTCGTATTTCTGACACCATTCCCCGTATAATAATATCAATCAAGTATGTGAAAATCCAAGATGGCCGCCAAAATATGCCTCAAAATAGACAGAAATCGAGTTTTTCGACACTTTTTTCGCAAAAAACTTATACAATCATGATAAAAAATTCGAAAACTGTAAACTTTTTGATGTTGAGTTGATCGCAAATTATTCTCCGATAACACCCAGCGTGAGCATGTACCATCGAAAGCCGATGTGGAAAACATGATGGCCGCCAATGCGACCACCAGTTTTCAATTATCCCGCTTTTGTAATGGACAAGTTTACACTTTCTCAAGCTGTACGATGGTTGCGGAACAAATGTTTGATACAAGGCACAGGAATCAACTGTGTAGTATTTTGGACACTTTTTCTGCGTTTGATAAAACCAATTTAGTCAGTGAATATCCAAGAGGGCCGCCAGAAAATGCGTCAAAATTGAAGAGAATCAGGAGTAGATCATGTACCCGAACGAATGGACTAAGTGATGAATCTAGGAAGTGACGTCATGTCACGTGACCCAGTTACGTCATGTTTGATTGTCCTGGTAGCCCGCGTGAGCGGCCATCTTGTGAACGTCATCCCCATAGTGATATGTGTGCGCTTATTTTAGTGCATGTTGTTAGGATGTCACGTCTTTCAGTCGTCGATTTTTATACTTTAGGCCGCCATCTTGGTTCCGATGGCAGCACGTGGTTGCTATATGATCCAAAACCCTACAATAGACACAGGGGTATGTTTGGAGGGTGTGTTCGATTGAATAGAAGTAAATCTAATTACCACAAACAACCCGACAATCCCTCGAAACCACCCCAAATTACTGAAACGGACTTTATTCTGTTTAGATTTCCCCATTTTTGGCTTATAAGGCTTACAATAGCAGCACGGTGTTCTATAAGACCGAGAGGTCTCCTGGGGGTAAGTTCGATCGAATTGGAGTAGTTTGCTGGTTCGGATGCTTCCTATTTATCTAGTTCGGATTCCTTTGGAATCCTCGGTTTTCGTCTGTTTCCGTCTGTTTTGTCTATAACTGACCCTATTGTGACAATATTAGCCGCCTATCTAGTCTCAGCTGTCTGAGTCCCATCCTCTGACCTCAACCAAGTCTTATAATCACCAGTCAGATTGCTTCATTCCCCATAATCTGTGCATATTCATACATAGTTATCTCCCCTGTGTATAACGAACTCCTACATCATTCCCAAGGCCAAACGGCAATCGAGCAGGAACAGATATTGCTCGAATGGCTCGAATCTTACCCAGCGAATAATCTATTGAGTAGCGACTAGAACAGGCATTGATCGAATGGCTCGAAACTAATCGAGAAAATAAGACATAGAGTATTTACTCGAACGAGTGACTCCTTTTGCGACATTTATCCTCATCTGGATATTGGCGGATACCTATGACATAGTGATGTAGTACTGAAGGATACACAGCGGAGATAACTCTGTATGGATATGCCCATATTATGTGAAATGAAGCAATCTGACTGGTGATTAAAAGACTTGGCTGAGGGCAGAGGCTGGGTCAGAGACGGCTGAGACTAGGTAGGCAACTAATATAGTCAGAATAGGGTCATTTACATACAAAACAAATAGAAACCGAGGATTCCAAAGAAATCCGAACTAGATGTCAATTACATAAACAGGATAATTGGAAACGGGTGGTCGCCCTGACGGCCATCTTGTTTTCCACATCGGCTTTCGATGGTGCATGTTCACGCTGGATATTATCGCAGAATAATTTGCTATCAATTAACATCAAAAAGCTTACAGGTTTCTTATTTTGTATCATGATTCTTTGTTTTTTGCGAAAAATTGTCGAAAAACTCGATTTTCTTCTACTTCGATGCATTTTTCTAGCGGCCATCTTTGATATTCACTTTATTGGTTTATCATATGCAGAAAAAGTGTTCAAAATACTATACAGTTGATTCCTGTGCCCTGTATCAAAGATTTTTGACCATCGTACAACTTGAGTTAGTGTAAACTTCTCCATTACAAAAGCGGGATAACTGAAAACGGGTGGTCGCACTGGCGGCCATCTTGTATTCCACATCGGCTTTCTTATATAGTTTTTCCGTAGTCGAGAAATATCAGTGATGGTATAAAATTGCGAAATTGACCCGCCCGCATGGGCGCCATCTTGGTTACATCATATCCGGCCAGGATGATTGCTTGTTAACATCTGAAAATCTACTCTCGAGATGTCCAGGTACATGAAAAACCGGTCTCGTTCGGTCCTGGGGTGGTCCCATAGGGGGTGTACCTAGCTGCCCGACTATATCCTTTCCATAAAAATTCAGCAGTCTATGTAATAGACTCATACCCTAGTTAAGTTTAAACCAACGGTAAATGGTAAAATCATTGTCATCACCTGTGCAGTTGTGGTGAAAGTATGGAAAATGGCTCTTTCCAGCACTGTACAGGGTGATGGTAAAGTTGAAGTATTGTTGGAACATGTTGTCCAACAAGCTAGTATGTTATATACTCAAAAGGGAGCATAGTGTGGAGATAAACTGAAGTTGTTTTGCTCAGTTGTATCTTGTCAAACAATTTTATATTTATTGTAGGCATATCTGCCATATTTAAGTATATGTACCCTATGCGCGGATAAAGCATTTGCCAACTTTAGACAAATTATCTGGTGTAATCCGGGATTACATCAGGTGTGCAGTTGGACTGCATGTAGTCGGGGAGTACATGGATTAGTAGAGATTAACATCAAACTTCATCCTTTGTGCAATATTCAATTGCACTTCATGTACATGTTCACTTCAATGTTGTCACTCTGTGTCGATGTTATGTAATGTCTGTATTTGTCCTGTGGTGTTTTGTCTAGTATGAATGAGTGAGTGAGTGGGATCTTGAAATTGTATATAATGTAAATAATATTTCTAGTTCTTTAAATTAATAAATTAATAAATTATAAATTCGACGTACTCTTTTATCATTTAATCTTACTGTAGACCTAGTCAACTGGTGTCGGAGTCTTGAGTTATTATTGATTTATTTGGACATTCGGCATGTGGGATAATTTTCCCCTACTTCAGCTTGATCGTCACTCTTGGATAGTGGGATACAAGGCGCCAGTGTCCGTTTTGTCAAGAGTGAATGCTAACCTAATCTGAAGTATCAAAACATTCATTCAATGATACAATCTGTTTAGTAGGCATAGATAAAAGAGGTGACTTGTCCCAAAGTTACTTCTTTTCTTCCCATTATTTTCCACTCCCAAGCCAAATCCATTCCTGGCCCCAGTTATCCCCCTTCATATGTTTGTTTGTTTAACCTTCCCACTTCCTAACCCCTGCCCCTACCAGGGTAGCCGTTCACATATTTAACTTGGCCTTATTTAAGTAAGCGGTTGGTAACTAGTGTATCGGTGGAGCAATCTCTGAGGATGATGACAAGGGTTAGCTGTTATCGTTCTCTGGGTCTGAACCGTGTGTATACTGTTACACTGGGTTTGTGTGTTGGCTGTAGTAGCTCCTAGTAATTTTTCTATCTATGGGCTGATCAATGAGGAGAGATGGTAGGGGTCAGCTGCCATTGTCCTCTGGGTCCAGAACATTGCTTTACCGTTACAATATCTTTATTATAAAATAGTATAAGAACAAATTATTTAATACAGATTACAGAGGCTGATCATTATTTCATGCAGCTGTTTGTTATGATACTTACTGCATGCACTATATAAGTTGTAGCTTCTGTATTAATGTTTTCAGTTCAATATAAAGGCAACATTTCATTCTTATCCTTTGTGTGTTTCCAATTACCAAATTGAAGCCTTCATGATGCGGATGTTCCCAATTGCACATGCCCCGGACTCTTTCCCTAAGAGGGCAGACGAATCCCTGCTCTAATGTATTATAACCGCAAATGCAAGAAAGTTATACCACTTTTGTATCTTTTAAATGTATATATATTTCCTTTATCACCACAAGATCAGTTCCCAAGATACCCACCGGCGTACATTCCTGAAAATTCTGTGCCTTTAAATGTAGTCTATCTCATTGTGCTGTCTATAAAAGATTAATATTCCAGACAGGTGCATTGGTTCAACTGATTTCCACACGATGAACGCCGTGATGGCGACAATGTGGCTAATGTTGAAGAAAACTCTCTCGGCAGGAGTTCGAAGCCCGACAAGGTGATTGCAATTTGTTTTATTGGCTCTTTTTAATGTGTCAGGGTCTCTCAGTCAACATTAACGCGTGAATGTGGCTTTAGACGTAAAACTAACATATTCCTCAACCATCTGAATATTCAATACATACATGTCATTTGCATAGCTCTTGCTCAAACTTAACTTGAATAAGTAAAAGAGTTGAGTCAAGAGACTTTTTGTGACGGGAACATATTCGCTTTTCTGTATTTCCTATATACTAAAATGGTTTACAATACATTGTTTTCCTGCAAAAAGCGCCTGTAGTGGTTAGCAATCTTTAATAGATGATAAAAGCTTTCTGTCTTATCCAATTGGTGGAAAGTGAATTGAGCTTGTAAATGTGAATAAAATTTTAAAGTGATTGGTTTGAAAAAATTATAAAATATTGGTGATAACTGTCTTCTGGAAAGTGTGAGAGAACATTAAAATTGGGTGGGGCAAGGAGAAGTAGGTCTATTTTATTCAGTACGAAACTGGACAGGAGTACATGAAACACTAAATTTGAAGGCAAAAGTCACATGGCGACCTATACTTTTTTCAGTATATTTTTTCATGTTGTGACAAACTAAGTGAATATGTGGTTGTTTTTCCGAACATGTCCTTCTTGAGGTGGAGAGAGAGGAAAAGGTTTGTACTGTCGCCACTGTAAGAAAACAGTGCATTGTAACCATATTCGACTGGTGACAAAAGTTTAATAAGAAGTGAACAATCTATTTAGAATCTAAATAGTTGTTTTATTACCCTGGTTTGGTAAACATATGGAGGTTTTATACAGCTCGTGGACTGTGGATTCCCACTAAATCGCCGACGGAGGGAATTTTCCTCTCAAGCAATACTTGATCTGCTGTGATATGCCATGAGGAGAACAAGTAATGGTTCCGCTAGAGGACCGCCTGGTTTAATCCAGGGGTCCATTTCCCGAAACATTGATTGTGATTCTCATGTTCTTTCATCGCAATCGGGAGTTGTTTATCGTGTTGTTTTTCACGTGTTCTTTATATTTGTTTTCAGATTTTGATGATGAAAATATATACAAAGTATTACACATACACTCAGATATTTGAGCTGTATATGCATGTTGATGAAGTTCCCATATACGTGTAAAGCCAAAACGGGTAATACCGGACAAAGGGTGACAATTTGAACTTCAAAAGTTTAAAGCTCGGTTAATCCCAGCTTAATCTTGCACGTCATACCCACAAAGCTCAAGCTGTACTTATCTGCAGATTACTCCTGTAGTCGAGCCCTGCCAATCGGAAACCGCGGTCCAAATGGATCTCCGTTGCGGCCTCTCATGCTATTCTTCCGCGCTGGCACTCGTGCTATATCGATTAACCCTTTACCCAACGCAGACAATTTCAAAATTTATTATTTTAAATATCATTTTTTAATTTTTTTCAAAAAATTTCAACAAAACCATATCATGTGACCCCTCTTTGGAACGAGCAATACTTGATCTGCTGTGATATGCCATGAGGAGAACAAGTAATGGTCCCGCTAATGGACCGCCTGGTTTAATCCAGGGGTCCATTTCCCGAAACATTGATTGTGATTCTCATGTTCTTTCTTCGCAATCGGGAGTTGTTTATCGTGTTGTTTTTCACGTGTTCTTTATATTTGTTTTCAGATTTTGATGATGAAAATATATACAAAGTATTACACATACACTCAGATATTTGAGCTGTATATGCATGTTGATGAAGTTCCCATATACGTGTAAAGGCAAAACGGGTAATACCGGACAAAGGGTGACAATTTGAACTTCAAAAGTTTAAAGCTCGGTTAATCCCAGCTTAATCTTGCACTTCATACCCACAAAGCTCAAGCTGTACTTATCTGCAGATTACTCCTGTAGTCGAGCCCTGCCAATCGGAAACCGCGGTCCAAATGGATCTCCGTTGCGGCCTCTCATGCTATTCTTCCGCGCTGGCACTCGTGCTATATCGATTAACCCTTTACCCAACGCAGACAATTTCAAAATTTATTATTTTAAATATCATTTTTTAATTTTTTTCAAAAAATTTCAACAAAACCATATCATGTGACCCCTCTTTGGAACGAGTTCGTCGAGCTCGTTCCCAAGAGGGGTCACATGATATGGTTTTTGTTGACATTTTTTCAAAAAATAATATTTTTTCAGCTGCTGAATTCGCATATTACGCGGGCGGATGCGGGCGATTCGTTGGGTAAAGGGTTAACCCATTCACACACGCGTGTCGTTCTATGTATATATCAGACTACATATATTTCTTATTGATTGTTTCACCTTTTTATTGTTATTTTCGCACAAGAACATATTCGTTTTCAAGTTGAAAAAAAATCCACACTTCTATCTTTTGACGAGTGGCGTAGCACGGGGGTGGGAGAGGACTTGCTCCCCTAATATTTTTTGCTGCCCCCACCACCCCCCCTTCGCAATAAAAAAAAACATTGTCCCAATGCAGCTTTGACACAGCATAGAGCTATAAAATGGTCTACAGTATAGGACGACAGAGTACAAGACTACAAATATATCAGATTCGCTCTTGGGGCTCGGAAGTTTGCATACTTTTTTCGGGGTGGGAAGTGGGGGCCTAGTCATGGGGGCATGAGGGGTAGAGATAGTAGGATATTAGTGAAGACTCAGGGAGGCCTCCCACAACAACGGCTTCCCAAATATCACCCCCCCCCTCCCCCCGCCAAAAAAAACAAAAAACAAACAAAAACAAAAAACTGGCTAGGTCACCCATATTGTAGAAACCTGAAAACTGCTTTTGCGAAGTTTACTGCTTATGTACAAAATCCTAAGTAGCATTTTAAGCTACACGCATACTTTGCAGAAACGAATCATCTGTGAGTATGAATGGAATTGTGTATATATGATTACCAATCGCAGGCGTGTAACCTGATATTTAAGTCCTTATTCCATTTTCGTTGTGTCAGCAAAGGAGTGAAGCCGACTGCTGTAAAGTATCTGGTAAAAAATCTACATACCTTTCAGAATGTTTTAAGTTTTTAATACTGATTACGGTAGCCCATTTCCTCTAATTATTTTTTACAGACCCCATGAATTTAAAGCACTCAGTTTACATTATACAAAAAAGTTGCTGCAGATGGTTCGACTAAAACCTACAAGCAGTATATTACAATTCATGGTAACGCAAGTATACACTCTAAAATCAGATGGGTTAAAAATCAACCCAAATAAACAGGGTTGAGTGAATTGGAACCCAAATGGATTTCCCTCAACCCAGCTGGCAGGTGAACGGGGCTTACTAGTCCGAAATAAGGTTTAACCTAAACATTTTAAGTCTTCTTCAATTGACGAATGTTTGTATACATGTGCAACAATGCACATGTGCAATGCTACACAGGGTATGCAATAGTACAGTTTGCTATGCGTTCACATGGACTTTAAACAGGCTGCGTATTTCTGCTGTATTCTTAAGTCGGCTATAAAAAGCAAGCCGTCCCATCAGATCGTCTTCAGTTGCTTTCAAACCATCATAATGGATACACAGACATCAGTCTGGATGAGAAGAAGGCGAGTGGTTCCATATTTAGTTAGCACCCTCTGGTGATGGGTTTGACGCACGAGAAACGGTTTGGGACCAAAGAAAGAAGTAGTGCATGATGGGAAGATTTAGTGCTTAAAAGGTTTGACGATGAGCAATGGTAAAAAAAGTTTCAAATGAAGAAACGCACGTTTTTAAGGTTATGCGGCGATCTGGAACCAGTTATTTCTTCCGCTGAACAGTGGATTCGTATGCCTTTGGACTTGAAAAGGAAAGTGTGAACCGCTGTCTATTGGATAGCAACAACAGCTGAGGCAGGAGCATAGGAAACATTTTGGGGGTTTGTACGTCTACAGTGCATAATTGCGTTCATGCAATATGAGAAGCGCTAGCAGGAGGTCTGCTTAACCAATATGTTCACTTACCAGAAGGTGCAGAAATCGACGATATTATCAATGGATTTGACCAGAAGTGGAAATTTCCAAACTGCGGAGGCGCCATTGATGGGTGCCTCATTCCACATGGTAATTACTTGAACCGTAAAGGCTGGTATTCAATTATTTTGCAGGAGCTTTGCAATCATAATTACATATTCAGAATATCAATGTTGGGTGGCCGGGTCGCGTTCATGACACTTGAGTATTTGCAAATTCAGTTCTGTTTAAAAAGGAAGAGTCAGACGAACCTTTTTGTTTTCGGAAAAGGATAATCATTCTCACAGAAAAGGTCTCCAAAATGCCAATTGTGATATTGTGATATGCGTATCCACTGCGGCGTACCCACTGAAAAATTGGTTTCCCAAACCCTTAGTTGACCGTGGTGGTTTGTCGGACGAGGAACGGTACTTTAACTATCGTTTAAGCCTACATGACCATCGAGAATGCCTTTGGAGACTGAAAGGTCGATGGAGACGTCTGGTAAAGATGCTTGATGTTGATGTCATGTTTGCTAGTTCCGTTGTGAGGGCATTCGTTGTTTTACACAACCTTTTTGAGATTAATAAAAATGAATACCATTCGTCATGGAAGGTTTTTGACAACAGGCAGAATCTTAACGTGGATTTGGCTTACGTCGGTATTGATGTCATCGGACAGAATACACGCCACGATCTGAAAAATTACTTCGTGCAAAACGAGTTGAGACGACGTTAAACACAACCACTGACTAAAACGTATTTGTACCAAATTAAACGATAGTTTGTGTGTTTGTGCTCGCGCAGGCGTGTATGTGGAGGGTTTGTTGTAGGGATAAGGGCGTGGGTGTATTTTGTTACATGTGAGTGAACTTTCGAAACGGAACCATTTGACTTTAAAGGGCACAGATTGCTATTATCTATTATTGTGAAAATATCTAAAGCATTCAACGATTAAAAGAGCTAGATTGTTCTTGATACGAAACTTTATCGTTAAAATTCATTTTACACTACGGAACATTTCGCGCAAAGTATCGTAACAACCCATGTTGGCCCGACATTAAAAACTTTAGGCTTTGTCAGTGCAACCAAGCAAATATGCATATCATTGGAACTACCTCGCCGAGCTGATTCCAATGATAAGCTGTGCTGGGAATACTATCAGTCTGTGTCAATGCAACCATGCAAATATGCATATCACAAGAACCACTTCACCGAGCTGATCCCAATGATAAGCATATCCGCACTGTGCTGTGGATATTTTTTAGTCTGGGTCAATGCAACCACACGAATATTCCATGGGAATCCGCTCACTAAGCTGACTCCAATGATAAGCACATCCACGATGTGCTGGAATATCCTCAACCTATGTCAATAAAACCTTGCAAATATAAAAATTAATTGGAATCAGCTCGCTGAGCTGATTTCAATGGCAACTATAGTTGTGATGGGTTATTGACAAATGCGTTGTTGAAAATATTCTTGAGTCGATGTCACCTTGAATATTTTAGTGGCCATAAACGGACATAAAATGAGTCTGTAAAAAACAAACATTACTTCGAACATCTTGAAACTGTCAACAAGGCCACGTAAATTAGGATGGTATTGGCACCAGCTCATTGAACTGGTTCCAATGACATCAAATATATGTGGCTTGAATCGCCCACCAAGTCCAATTTGAATAATAACATTTGGATTTATGCCTTTGAAGACCAAAGCGAATAACGTTACTATAGAGAAGGTTTTATTAAATTCCTTAACCCTTTACCCAACGCAGACGATATCAAAATTTATTATTTTTAAATGTCATTGTTTCAAATTTTTCAAAAAATTTCAACAAAACCCTATCATGTGACCCCTCGTTGGAACGAGCTGAATTTGCATATTACGCGGGCGGATGCGGCCGATTCGTCTGGTAAAGGGTTAAAAAACACTCTTCTCACCCCGAAAATAGTCTAACAAACAAACATAAATACAAAAATGACTATTTTTTTAGGTCAATTTCACCAAAAATGAGGGTTAGAAAATAAAAAAAAACTTTTTTGTCCAATCAACTGATTATGTTCTAGATTGCTTTTAAATGTTTATAAACATGCGTGAAACCAGAAAATGAATAAAACTCTGTTCCTTAAAATTCAAAATATCTTGACCTATGCTTGGCACGTGCTCGTAAAGTCACAAATTGTCATTGTTTGTAGCAGGGGAAGCCTGCTGTTGATTCTGATTGTCCTTTGTGGAGTCATGGTCACACTAGTCGGATAACCAGAATAACTGGCCTGATTTAAATCTGCCTGCCACTGACTATCCGGTAAATTTCCCTGTTGTCGGTTCGCACTGGAGCTCATATAATGTAATATGAGTTACATCGTATTCTATTGATGTTGACGTTCTTCCCGTTTTATTCTTTCTTCCGATTCTATTCTCTCTTTCTTTATTTCCACTTTTTCATCTCTATTTTCCAACGCAACTTTTCCAATTCCATCTGCTTCTTTCCAGGGTTTTTCGTTGGATGCTGCAAAGCTTTCCATGACAGTTCCCAGTGCAACTTCTAGTTTACTCTTCCTTGCTTTCTTTTTCAGTTTATCTTGATCATGGGTTTTGCTTGTCGATACCATCTTCCTTTTCGATATAGTTGCAGCACTCGTCCCTGGACTAGGGGTCGTCAGTGTCCTCAAAAAACATCAGCATCTTGTTCTCGATCATCCTCCAGTTCATCAATTCCACTTTCAACTGTATCTTCTGTTTCACGTTGGGGATCGCTGTCACTTGTATACGATGTATTTTGGCCACCACCCTGTGTCTGTTCTTCACTTGACAATGTTGCAGTGTCCACAACTTTATGGAGGGATGTGGCTGATCTGTTCCCAGATATATTATTTAGTTTGTCAAAGAACTTTATGGGTCTTCGGCCTTTTTCGCGTACCTTCATTGCCAGCTTTCAATTTTTATACGCTCCCTTTAGTGTGTGAAGTTTAGTGCGACACTGACTTACTGTTTTTTTTTAAATCCTCTCTCTGGCATTTGAATGGAAACATCTTTATAAACTTCGGTAATTATTTTTATTTTGGGATTCTCTATCTCTTCTTCAATACTGACCTCTTCCCATATATCAATTAATGTTTCTGTTTCTTTTTCCAACAGTGACGTACCGCGAACTTTTCACTTTTTTCTTGGTGGCATGTCTAGTTCAACTTATCAACACAAATGACAGGGCAGTGGAAATTTCTTGGAAATCTGACACACAACTGGATCAGAACACAAAATGAGCATAATGCAATTTGTTATTACCCCTCAGTTCCTTGTTTCGGAAGAGGTGTGCAAACTTTACAATACGTTCACATGGCCAAACTAATGGAAAGTTACATCCGTATGCAAAAATACTCATGTGCAATTTTTGAATTGCATATGGTCCGTCAAGATGCAAATTTTGCGCCGTGTGTATCTTTGCCTACGTATGCACATCCGTTCACATGACGAGATTTGCATACGTGAGTAAATTTGCACACGTGTATTTTTACACAAGTATATAAATCTCGTCATGTGAAATGGGCTTAAAGACTGTTTTAATGTGATTTGCAATGGTGACAGAACCGATTTCCACATTAAAATTTATCATTATTAATTGAATAGGTATCCCATTTTATATAAATTGTTGCATATTTTGTTAGGGTATGCATGTGATGATACTAGTTCACAGACAGTTGCTTTGAACAGTAAACGTAGTTCGGTAAATTTGTCAAAACGTCATCAACGTCTTTCTTAAAAAACATACAGAACTGCACTGTAAAGCCGAGAGTCTTGTTATGTTTGAGGTTTTTTCATTCACAGCTGGAAAGTTAAGGAATGAATTGCTCTCGGTTATTTTAACTGTTTGTTCATCGTAGATGGCGTCAGATATATTTGACTAGTCAAGATTTTGGTAGAAGGACATTATCGTTCAGTGATTATTTCATTCTGGTCGTTTGTTTCGCTTCCATAGTATTTTATCAGCTATGAAATGATTTTTTTTGTTTTGTTTTCCAAATAATGTAGTTTCTCGAGATAAGAGAATTATTTAGTTTTTTTTCCCTGCCACTTTCCATTTGGCCTTTGTACTCAAAATCAAATCCTTTATTTACTTTCCCCTAAATGCCTTGGGGTTCGTTTCTTACAATTCAATTTCTTAAGCCACTGATGCGTCACCACTGTCTAAAACTTGATTATGGGCATCTAATGTTGTTCAATATCCTGTTGTTTTTGTCCACCAATGTCGCAGGCATACGATTAATAGGATATGCGCCTTCCTCTCATCAAAAGTTCCCCCCAAAATGTTGATCACTTATATTACAAATGTTATTAGTAGTATTATCATTATCTGTTTATCCCTTTGAACCCTGATGATATATTCCATATCAGTTCAATGAGAGCAATCGGAAGAGACCATATTCATCATCAGAGGGGGGGGGGGGGGGGGGGGGGCATACCAATTTATATTTTCAACGTGCAGCCTTCAGGCTGCACGATGAAAATATTGATTGGTGTACCCCACACTTTCACTTTGCAGACAACCTACCTAATGAAATTATGTGTCATGTTCCTGAACCGGAAAAGCGGTCTCTCGGGTTGAAAGAGTTAATATATAGAAGGGTACACAGTGTCTTTGTGTGGAATCGGACAATTATACCATGACTGTTATAAGTATTCAACGTTGCCCAATACAATACAGATATACATAAATGTACCAGATATACTACGCGTGGAACCTACGTGTAAGAACGTCATGCAAGAATGCTTTGTTCCAACCCTAAATGTAATACGACACTAAGTGTAGTAAATTTATTACAGATGGGGTTGCAATGCATCTTGCATCTCAACGCTAAATGTAATAAATTTATTGCAGATGGGGTTGCAATGCATCCTGCATCTCAACACGAAATATAATAAATTTATTACAATATAGGGTTAGAATGCATCTAGGGTTGGAACAATGCATCCAATCTGTCGTTACGCATCTGACTGGGGTTATGGCGTGAATCAAATGCTTCATGCAAAACATTATCAAGCAGGAAAGTAAATAGACCCCCAAAGGTGATATTTTCCTTAAAGAATATCAGCTTTATTTACTAAATTCAAGTTTAATCATGGTATAAATACAGAAAATAACTACGGCGCTTGTGAAGCACTTCAAATACTCCAACTCGGGTCTTCGATTCCTATCCCCCGTACTCAAACCTCGGTGTGTTTCGTCATGGCTGACCATTTTCGTCATTGAAAGAGATTTACAGGAAAGTTAGCACCCCCGTGATTTTCCCCAAGCTCTCAGTATTTATTTATTTATTTATTTATAAATTATTTATTTATTTATTTATTTATTTATTTATTTATTTATTTATTTATTTATTTATTTATTGGACTTTAACGATACTTTCGACAGCCAGGGTCATGTCGGACGGTTTTACGGGTTGAGGAAGCCGGAGTACCCGGAGAGAACAACCGAGCAACGGCGAGCATCTGTAAGACGCCTCAACTCCTCAACGTACTAACTCCACAGAAGCAGCGTTAGCATTGGTTGAAAACAGGTGCACCATTGACGTGCAGTACGGCTGTCAGTAAATTTAACGTTAAACATATGGGAATTTCATATAAGTAATGCGATTTCGAAATGTTACCGTGTTTGTATCACTGATGTGCGCAACATTTCATAAATTCCAGGCATTTTCCTGTAAAGTAGTATAAAATACAAAAAGGTGACTTTTTAACCCTTTACCTAACATGAAAAACAGACGACACTTGCAAAAAAAATTCTTGAATAACTAATTTTTTTCATTTTTTGTCTCAAAAACATAGGTTACGAGCTCGTTCCAACGAGGGGTTATAACCTATGTTTTCGAGACAAAGAATGAAAAACATAATAAAAATTAATTGGAGATTTTGGAGAATAGCGCTGGCCGGTTTTGGCAGTTACGTCGGGTAAAGGGTTAACAGTTTCTTGCCAAACAGTTTGAACGCTTGACTTTTATTCTCCGTTGAAACTCAATTTAAAGATAAGAAAACAACGTTTTCACCATCTTTTGATGTTCTGTAACTTTCGTTCTTTTCATTGTATCAGTAGTGTGCGCATCGTGACATATAATACAGACACTGCCCTTTCCATTGGTTCAAAAGTACAGGGAAGAACAAAAAAAAAAGCAAATTACTGTAGAAACACATTCTTTAAACAAAGAGCCAGAGTACACGCTTACTTAGTGTTGCCAGGCGTGATACTGTTATTTCTTAATTTGATATGGCATTTTTGCCTTATTAGGCATATTACCAACCTCGGCTAACATGGCTCTGAACCCTGCTGATAACTCGACTGATACGAGAAAAACAAGAAGTGATTAAAAAACCTATCTCAGTTGGGAGTGAAGCGTGGCAGTTCAGCGGTCTATCTAATTAATAAATAGGTCATCACTTGACTAGTTCGATATCGGCCGAGGTATCAGCCTGCGGCAATTTCACATCAGCCGTCGACCTTCGGTCTCACACTGATATGACATTGCCTCAGGCTGATATCTCGGCCGATATCGAACTAGTCAAGTGATAATCTCTAAATAGCAAAAGTTTCCTTTTGTATCTTTTAATAAACAGAAACAACAGACAGTTCAGAGAGATGTCTGTTGTTTTCGTTTATTAAAAGTAACAACGGGAAAGTTGATTTTATTTTCTACTGAGGCCATGGGTGTTTTCCTAACAGTTACTTGCTTCTTAATTGGACCTTCCTCGCTCGTCTAAAAAATTCAATGGAAATAACTTTATCGAAAATAGATTTTCACGATGATGTAAAGCAGGAATGCTTATTATCTCATGAATGTGCACGGAAAGTATGTATTTCCACGACGGTCTTTGCCGTATGTGGAAATACAGATTTTTTCGTACCCACGAAGATAATTGTCGACATCCACATAAAGACACAAAAGGCTCTTTTTTATTATACTCGTTTTGGCGAAATTCTCGACCTGTTCGATAGAGCCATCGCTGGATCTTTTAAAACACAATGCATCTGTTCGTTGCTTAGCCACTTTTATACCATGTAGGCTATTTTTAAGCCTTTACCCAACGCAGACGATATCAAAATTTGTTATTTTAAATAACCTTTTTTTTTAAATTTTCAAAAAAATTCAGCAAAACCATATCATGTGACCCCTCGTTGGAACGAGCTCGACGAGCTCGTTCCAACAACGAGGGGTCACATGATATGGTTTTGTTGAAATTTTTTGAAAAATAATATTTTTTCAACTGCTGAATTTGCATATTACGCGTGCGGATGCGGGCGATTCGTTGGGTAAAGGGTTAAACGGACGCAGCAAGTTCTATTCCCCTAGTATTTTCCATACAACGTTCACAAATGCGTCGAGATTTTTGAGAATGATAATATGGTAAGAAGAGAAGCGCCATACATATTTTAGATAAAAGTTCAGTTTTGTTGAATATTTATGGGCGACAATGTGGATAATATGTCATGACGTTCTGACGTTAAACGTCACTCTGCCTTGAAACCCATTTTCTATATTTCCTACCAGGAAGATATCAAGTTTCAAAACTTCAACTTTTTCTCAATAATCTTTCCCATGAGCGTATAATAAATTGTTCTATCGTTTCCGCGATGATTTGCTGAGGAGGAGTTGCATAATCGGGTGCGCTAAGATGACTATCATTGAATTTCCCCTTACCCTGGTTGCGCTGATAAATGAAAAATGGTCGGATTATGATATGATTTATATCGAGACAGATGACCACAACCGTCAATTGATTGGTGTTGTTGTATTCCGTCGAGTTGGGGAGATGAGATGGGCTAGATCAAACACGACGTCGATCTCGTCGCGTCAAAGAGACAGAATACAACAACACAGATCAATTGATTGTTGTAGTAAGGTGTTTATTATATGACAATTAGTATTTTAAATTGAGCACAACACCTGAAAAAATCAAATACACCAAGAATTATATTAGCCAAACAGCCATTAACAATTTATGGAATTGGGGAATCCCAATCGCGTAGTAATATCGTACGCTCGTGTCGAATATGAAACTTGAAAGTCAAAACAATGGAGGCAAGACTTGAATATCATTCGGAATCGCTTTCGATAACACAGATTATCCTGCGGTTTGTTGGATTCGCATCTTGAAAATAGATGTTAATTGTTATTTTGCAAATGTTCAGCACGGCATTTTCATATAGACCTCGACTGGAATTTTTATCAACGGAGTTTAATGAGGAGACACTCGTGTTTATGTTCTGTGCTTATGTTCTATATTTATTTATAGGTCACTGGTAGAAATAGTCCGTTCACGTGCGCCTCGTTTGAGACAGGCATGATAACGATCTGAAAAGCTTGACACTCTTGTTTTCCGGAGAGCTGGATTTTATGGGCAAACTACAGAGGTATTGGGGGAGGGGGGGGGGGGGGGCTATTTTAGGTAGTCGTATAATAAAAAAGGATATCAGCTTTCTGGAAATATCTTTGCCGATCTGATCATATTAAGAAATAGTTAACTCCTGCCATTTTGTTAACCTGTTCCCTCCATATATTTTGCTTCGAAGCAGAATTTTCTAATCTCCAAACATCGTACAGGTGTGAAATTTAAAAATATTTCACTTGGTATTGTATGTTTTCTGCCGGTGTCTTCTTTGTATCTCTAGAGTACATTCCTGTCAACGCCTTTTATAAGTGAAGCATTACTAAACCCTTCATTTTTTGAAAATTCGTTATGTAACTTTAGTTTGTCATTGTTAGACCATCACACAGCTGTCATTATGTGGCGTTGTTTGTGATTATGTTTCGAACCATGAAGTTGCCCCCTTTGTCGTTGATAGTTAGTTGACCGGAGAACTAGTCACAAAGATATTTTGTACTGGACTTTCATGTAAGATACTAAAACTAAACGTTTTTACACGCTAAGAAAGTTTCATAACAATTTACTGGAATCCAGAATACGTGTGGATGAAAACGTTGACGGAAGTCGGTCACCAAACCCTGTCGGAATTATTAAACGACTGGTTATCCAGATTAATTTTTACAACAGCAAACAAACTTTATATACGACCAGTGCCTTATCAACAACGCGTTTGTTATGACAATGGCTTGTGCAAACTTGTTGCAATCTAATGTGTGTAATGTTCGAGATAAATTATTTCAATACATATTAACAGTTTATCAGGCAGCCAATTAGATGACCCTGATCCACTCCAGGTGACAGTTTCTCAAGTATTCTGAACCTCCTTACTTGCATGCGTGTCTTCCAGGAGAGAATGCTATAACACTTTTGTATTCTCTGGAATTGTATTTTCTGCCTCTTTATATAACTGACTAAAATGAATCATTAGCATTTTAAAAGATATGGCAATTTGCCAATAGCCAAACGGCCAGATCTTTGAAATGCTAATGGTTCATTTTACCCCATTAAAGTCATAGCTAGAAAATACAATTCTAGAAAATACAATTGTAAAGGTTTTATAGTATTGGCCCTCGGGAAGAAATATCAAATCGATCCCTGCAATTTGAGAAAGTGTCACGTCGCTTGCAGACATCGGTCGACAGTTTACACTGTTTATCTTAATTTCCACTATGTTTTCAATTTCCCACTGACAAGACAAACCCCTCCTTCAAATAGAGAATTATTTGATGGGTGAAAAATCCAATCCGTGTGTGTTTTGGTGTTATTCCACTGTACACGTACTGTAATCTGATCCCCTCCACCATATTGGTTGGACGATGCAAAGCAGTATACAGTTGGAAAGGCTCTCGAAAGTTTAACCCTTGGCCTAACGAATCGGCCGAATCCTTCTGCGTAATGTACAAAATGAGTCATTGAAAACAATTATTTTTCCAAAAATATCAACAAAACCATACCACGTGACTCCGAATTGGAACGAGCTCGTCGCCGTGAAAAAAATGAAAACATAATAGATTTTGATATCGTGTGCGTTGGGTAAAGGGATGTAATCCTCTAAACCCTTTTCGCGCTGGACAGAGGTAGAAATAGATGACATAAACACCACTAAAAGAAAAATCGATTGTGATCAACGAAATTTCTGTATTGCCTGCCCGACTGAATCGGTTAAAATCCTACCGAAAAAGAGATAGTGGATAGGAAAACGTGTCAGCGTGATGTCTTCCAGACATCTGAAATGTGGTGTTTATTTCTAGATTGATTCATGAACGATTTCTAAAATTTAGTTTGCCTGCTTTAGATCTGTTTTTCTTCTGCAGGTCAAGCAGAATGTTCACGACTGAAGTTTAAACCGATATGTTTGTGTGAAAATCGCGCACTAAACGAAATACCACATATCCAATTTGAACCCAAAGCGAGCGTCATTTGAATATAAATGTTCATTGAGGCGCCGTGTAAGTAAGTTAGGGAAATAGTGTAAGTAATGAATTTATGATGTTTACGTACACACTGTGAGCACTTGAAATTTAGACCATAAAGATCCTATTTCATCAGGAGAATTGATGAAATGTATCTTACTCTGTATTGAACAGACTGATATCCGGAATGTATCTTTTCTTTGTCCAACCACGAAACGCAGAATATTCTGAGATTTGATGAGGAAACCGAGGATGCTCTTCGATTTACATTTACCCGCGTTATTAACGAAAACGATGCAAGACTGTCACTCTCAAACTCAATTGCACTATGGATGGTAAAGTATGCATTGAATAAGCTTAAATGTTTGCTTAGCATCTTTTCAACTCTTACCCTGTTATGTTTCATGGGAGGTCACGCCATTGTCATCCTGGTTACATCCAATCCTCCCGGGCTGTACAGATATCGCGTAGATTATACTCGGGGTACATGATTTTTCGCGGATCTGCTAGCTTCATGGGGTTGTATACACACCGCAAAGTATCGCACCGTATCAGACTAGTCGTAGCAACAAAGCCAGTGTTATTGTACCTTGTGAGGTAATAAATGCAAGTTTCGGGGTATTTTGTCTTGACCACGTTTCATAAACCCTTAACTTGACATACAAAAACGGCCCGCGCCGTTCACAAAAGAAAACATTCAGAATTTATTGTTAATTTTTTCGCTTTTTTTTCTCTCAAAACACGGCTTGTAATCCCTCTTTGGAACGAGCTCATCGCTACGTTTTGAGGCAAAGAATGAAAATGATTAGTTATTCAAGAATTTGTTTATGCACGTGTTGCCGACTGCTCGCGTTGTCTAAAAAGAGTTAACTTTTTGGTGGCACGACTGTTTCCTATTCATGAAATCATCAACGATTATTGCCTAATTTCTCCACGATGACCAAGTCTCAAAACTGGGCCGTCTGTCATAGCGATATAGTCGACAGTTGATGCGAAATTGAAGAATCACATGTCCCAAAACACTTTGATTATTTAACGCATGAGGTGGGAAGTTGGGTTTTCAGTTGGTTGCGTTGAGAAGAATTTTGTCTGATTTATTCACTTGCATGAAAATTGTTGTCAATTAGCATCAAAGAGATTGCGCTTTTTAAAAGATCCCTTTTCGCAAATTTTCTTATTTGGATGGAAGATAACGCGGGCCGAGACTTTTAGATCTCCGACAGTAATTACCGGCGCACCATATCACTGCTTGCCACTCATGACAAAGTTTGCATCGTTATTTTCAGTCGTAAATTTGTGAGGTGGCCCGATCTTCACCAAAAAAATCTCTTAAGTAAGTACTGTCTTCATCTAGTTCGTGATTGTGTTCGACAATGACACTTGACGAATTAATGGGATACAACTCGAGGGATAGCTAGAATTATTGTAGACAGTAAAATTCGTACTGAGGTAGTTAACTTGACAGATATTACCATTTCTCAGTGCATCCTCGAGAATACTTATGTGAAAGTTATCAGTCATCCAACACCCAGATTTAATCTTGTTTCAATATATCATTAGTTGAAGCTTAAAATTACAAATATTTACTTTATTATTGTGGTATCTGGTGTTGAAAAAAAGATGAGTTGAATGTTGGCAGCCCTTGTTGGCAACGGATTTCAAAAACCGTTAACCATCACAAAGGATTGAACTTGACAATTTTTTCCAACACAAATAGATTGTCATTGGACAAGAGCGCGATGGCTTCTATGCTTGAGGTCCCGAGTTCGATCCCCGTCTGGGACGACTCGCGTTGTGTCCTTGGGCAAGGCACTTTATCCCCGTTGTCGACATGGAGGCACGATGACGCCGTGTACTGAGGCGTACTGCACTTCGATGCTGCACATGTCTTCAACCGCTGTAACCCAGCTTGAGGGGAGCTTAAACAGAGTTAGTGTGTTGAAGAGCTGACAGTTGCTCGTCGATGCTCGGTGGTCCTCTCCGACTTCCTCCACCCGTAAAACTGTCTCGATCACGATTAGCCATTGTGCGTAAGCATGTGACTTTAAAACCAATAATAAATAAACAAATAAATAAATAAATAAATAAATAAATAAATAAATAAATAAATAAATAAACGTCATTGGAAAAAATTAAAAAAATTCAGAAAAATAAAATTGACAGTTTTTTTTCTGTTACTAACTCTTAACTTGCTGCGTATTTTCTAAATATTTTTCATCAAATCTAGTCATGGCTGCTTCTTAGCAGCCATTACTAGATTTGATGAAACATTTATCTAAATTTAACTCCAAGAATTATTGGTGAAACACTCTATACAATTGACAGGGGTAAAATTTGATTAAATATTCCCAAATTATACTTATTTCAGCGGCAAGACAAATCCTGCCCTGAGCAGGAATATCCGACTGCAGCATGCAAAAGATTACGTACCTTCGTTAAAATGGAAATGCATGGTCCATCAGGCGCAGGAGAACAATCATAGATTCAGGCTGGAAATGTTAAGCATTTGTTGTCTGCGACAATAGTTGATGTTTATTTGAAAATTATTTTATTAAATTTGTGTGATTAAATACTCCGCAATCTATTCTTTGTCGGGGACTATTTCCCGACGCGGACACTGTAGACAAACAATACATATTAAGTTGTAACATAATCGCAGGCCTAAAAAGAAGCTGCTGCTTGTTTCTTGTTTCATTCAAGTTTCTATTATGGAGTTTTGGGATTCATATAATAAACAGAATCTTAAACTCGTCCCCTGTTTATATCGACATTTATCATATGACTCGTCCGTTTTGTTCACTTTAAAACATTTGATATTTTGCTTTCATTTTAATCAGTGATAAATAAAGCCTTCCGTCGATTTCATTGGTCAATTTCATAACTAGACAATTTGATTGGCTGAACAAAATACAACTGGGCCATTTTCATAATTTGCATAAGTGGTGTTGAAAGATTTCATTGGTCAATTTCAAATATGGACAGTTTGATTGGCTGAACAAAATACGACTGGGTCACAATAGCATAATTTGAGTAGGGAGAATTTACGTTATCTGTCCTATTTAGGTTGGGTTATATTGCATTAACCCTTTACCTAACATAACGACCAAAACCGGCCAGTGCTATATACGAAACAATTTCATTTTTTGCTTCCAAAACGTAGGTTATGACTCCTCAATGGAACGAGCGCATGGCGCTCGTTCCAATGAGGGGTCATAACCTATGTTTTGGAAGCAAAAAATGAAAATTGTTAGTTATATGATGATGTTTTTTCCAAATGTCGTCTGCAACACACGTTAGGTAAAGGGTTAAAAAGTCATACTAAGTCGGCAGTTTGTGCATATGTGTGTCCTATGATAAATATAATATGAAATAAGTGTTTTTCTCATATGATATTTATGAAACGAGTCCGAATTTTCCGTTTGGGGCTCGCCAGAGGCTCGCCCAAACGGAAAATTCTTAGACTCGTTTCATAAATATCATATGAGAAAAACGCTCCTTTCATATCCTCTATTTACAAACCCCGTCCAGTAAATTTGGTCTTAACCTAGCTAAACCGCGGGCTCAAACCTAATTGACTGAACTTGTTTTGTAATTCGCGACATAAAGTGCGTACTCGTTGGAGATCATCTATGTAACCACGTTACAGGAAAAGTGACCATAGCTTTCAGGTATGTCGTTAAAACCCTACTAAAAAATCTCCTTTGAAATGTCGCTCCAGTGATGTGTTTCGCGATTAGATTGAGAGATAGTTCACCATTTTTAATATATTACAGAAATAGACCTTCGGGGGTCTACAGGCTGGAACTTTGTTCAGGTTTCGTCCGCTTGTTCAAACAATTTTTTTTCGGGTCGAAACTCGACATCTTGACTGTTTTCGTGGATAGTTTTATTGGGGTTTAACGACACTCTGGACAGCTAGGGCCACTTAATGTTGGGCAGTTTTAAGGGTGGATAAAGCCGTATTACTCGGGGAGAACCACAGATTAGCGCCGAGCAACTATCATACTGCTCAACGTAACCCCACACAAACAGGGTTAGCATTGGTTGAAGAAACGGGCCCCATTGACGCCAGCACGCCTTAGTACACCGTGTGTCCACGTGGGCAATTGGGATTAAGTGCCTTGTCCATGGACACAATTCAGTTACACCTGGTGGGGATCGAGCCATAACCTTTCGGTTTGAAATCCAATGCCGTAACCACTTAGCCTCTGCGCTCCCAGTTTCTCTGTGTGGATTGAAAATACCTAGGTTTTCAGTTTACTTCAAATGAGAACAAAACTACATTCATTATACTACACTTCAAGTGCACTAAACACCTGCAAGATCTCCATCTTGTTTTCTTAATGTCTCTACTGCCATTAACTCTTTCGTAAATGTATAAAACGATATACATCGATGGTGTCTATCGCGCAGAAAATCAACATTTTCCTTAATTTATGCTGATAAAGATGTCAAACAAACAACTCATTGGTTCTGTTGAGCTATACACAGGTTGACATCAAGTAATGGTTTTGCTATGAAAGTCTTGCAATAAAGCAATATGTTGCATCTTTCTCAAAATCAGAGCCATCGAGAAGGCAGGGGAGCCGGGGTTTGTACTCAAGTTCAAGATAAATAATGGGCCCGGGACTGGGGTGTCAATCACTCAGAGAAACATACATTTATACCCCGTCCCGCAATCAAGATGAAGTTATTGGTATTTCTTATGCGTGCTCTCTGTGTCCAGACTCATGGATAATACTCTTTTGACATAGAAGGGAGTAGATCAACTTAAGTCACTCATTAAATTTGCATATGCTTCAGTCAAGGTTTATCACTAATGTGTGTGTTTCTGTATACATCTGGATTTTGAGGTCAACAGATTAGAGAAATCGTGTAATTTGGGCCCTGGATACAACAAAACATGCAAGTACCCTTATCTTTAGGAACCATTCACACTGGTGTGTTTCCTAATGTTACCGCCTTATGGCTTGGGTGATGTCTCCCGCGCTGTATTTGAACAACCCCTGAAGAGGACCACATGGGATCCGAACATCCTGTCGCCGGCCTTGCTCAAAACGAAGATAAATTTACTGTTGTAAACATGTATTTTTCTTGTAAAATAGGGCCCAATAACCAATGCCCATGGTGAAAAGTGGGCAGAAAACGTATAAAGGATTGGAAAAAACAAACTTTATACTTTTGGAACATGTTCTCCGTTAACTTGAATTTAGTTTCAGCAAGGTGGTGGCCAGTAGCCGTGCAGTCTGTGGAGAGAAGAACTGTTTCGCCAGGCAGGTGTGCAGGTGTTTGATGAACGGTGATTATTTTGATATAAATAATGTCGTTCTTTGATTATGCACTTGGAAATTCGAATAGGTTAATTCTCTCTGATTTTTGTAAAGTGATGCAGGTGGAACTGAGTGATGGCATCTAAAAAAATAAATAAACACATACATGTAAAATTATACTCCAGCTAATCCGTATAATCTGCACCATCTCCAAATATCAATTAACTACCATTCCATTTTGCGGGGGTCTGCGTAAAATTATAGAGAGAGGATCCCTATGGCAACACCGCCAAATGAGACTTAACCAATCTACGCGGGTCTTCTGGCAACCAATACTGCAAGATCTACGCCTATGTTGGATGTTGTGTTATTGACGTCGCGAATTCTCGGTAGAGTTACAAATCTCTATATATTTATATCATGAACGTCACGCCATTATTCAGGTTCTCTACTGCGACTATCAAGGCTGAGAATTATATATCAAAGACTAGTTGAATTCTTTAACAGCTGCTCGCTCTACAATCGTGCACCGCAATTAAAGCTAAAAATCGTCCCCAGAGTTCCAATATGTTCTATGTGCCTAAGTAGGCACATAGAACACATTGGAACTCAGGAGAAGAAATAGTAACACGGGTTCCCCTCGCAAGTTTGGTAGGCGATGCAATGTGTTCTTTTTGTTGATACTTGTCATGTTGCCCATGTGCAGGGAATACACCTCGGGCATTTGTGACCGGGTCCTATTTTACCAGTAAACAGAGCTTGTTTACCACAGTAAACAATCGCTGATTCACTTCCCAGGGTTCCCATGGAGAAAGCAATATTTAGTACAGGGAAAGAGTGTTTTGCAATTGCGTACCGGCACATATCGATAGAAAGACAACTGCTACATACATCCAATATCAAATACCTCCTGATGTATAGGGGAGATAATTGTCGATAACTAGGTCTATAGAACTACCACTGGGAATACGATTCGAATGGAGGCTAGATTTGATGTTAACTCCTGTCTGATTCAATTCAATTCTAGCAAAAATAGCCTCTCTTGATCTCTTAATAGCTTTTTTGGCATACTTCCGCAAAGGTGGTTACAATATTCTCTGCTTACGAAGTACCGATGCCTGAAACAAGCTTTTAGCATTTCATTTCACTTTTTGGCAGTTTGTTGTGGTTTTTATATGCTTTTTTCATATTCAATGTTGAAGTTTCTTCGAAGAATTCTTGTCATCGGCATTCCTTGTCTGGCCTAAATTGGTAATATTATAGTTTAGAAAAATACTGTCGGTCAAACAGAGAATTGCGTGTTGGTCCCAAATTTAGATGGAATCCGAATCTTTTCTTTTGGTCTTTAGATATTCATAGTGGGGTCCAGTCTGGTGAATTATTTATAAATAAAACTGATATTTCACATCATTCAAGTTACAACTTACTCGTTTCCAATCCCAATGCCATTGACCCAAATTGCTTCGGAAAAGTTTCACGATGGCAAACATTTGTCACCCGTTCTTTTATATTTCGTTCTCCAATATATCGTGCTGGGTACATTATCTCGGGGTTATTTCCACGCCCTCCGACTTTCCGTGTAGTTGTAGAAACGGAACAAGCTGTACTCTGTCAGTTGAGTGAGAATATTGTAAGCAGTTTTGTGAAAGTACGTCGAGATATGTACAAGCAATTATTAGTTTAAACAATATTTTATTGAGAATTAAGTTGTAAGTATACGTCACAGAATGAAAAATAAAATCAGTCAACACAAGATACAATACTATACAATATCTTACCTCCTACAAGTATCTGGGAATGTCATTGGTTCAAAGACGTCACATGCAGACTGCATATAAAACCATATACTGCCTGTCAACATCAATATACGCTGACAGCTATGGGTAATCTCCCCTTTGTTCATTGATTATTCAAAATGGCGGCAGTCGGTAAACGCTTCAAGTTGAAAGATTGAGTGTTGGAAGCCCATATTTGGTCTGAAGTGCAGGTTAGGCAACTTAAAAGGCTTCATATTCTGTGGATGTGTGCCATGTTACCTTCGAAATGAAACTATTTGGTATGTATGAATTTGCCTTGTTACAATTTATGGGAGAGTGCCTGTAGGCACTCTCCCATAAATTGTAACAAGGCAAAGACACGTGAACACATTGTGAGAATTATCAAATTTAATTTTGATCGCTGTTGTTATTAGTTCTGTGCATCGATGCAGCAGTCGGTAACATATATTTGTTACACAGTTTGTTGGTGGCCTAATATGGTATATATGGGGTCAGTTAAATTCCATATTGGACTCGAGCTTCGCTCTTGTCCAATATGAAATTAACGGACACCATATATGCCATATTAGGCCACCAAAAAACTGTGCAACTAATAATATACAACAGGTATATAAGCATTGACAAACACTATTTAAAAGGGGGATCTGACTGAAATCTTACAGCTCAGGTAAGTCATCTCCCTGCAATCATTAGATCTTGGAGCCAGTACTACAAAACCTTTACAACTGTATATTCTAGAATTGCATTTTCTACCTATTAATATAATTAACTAAAATAAATCCTTACCATTTTAAAAGATATGGCAATTTGCCAACTGACTAATTTCCACATCGTTAAAAATGCTAACGGTTCATTTCAACCCGTTTAAAGCCATATATAGAAAATACAATTCTAGAAAATTCAGTTGTAAAGATTTTATAGTTTTGGCCCCTGGAGAGGATGCACAAAGTGTATACTAAGCTTTGAACTGTAATCAGTATTATTTTTATTTGTTGTCCGAATGGAATTTAAGTTTTATTTGCAATATACCATACCATGCATTGAGTGGAACGAGACGCCATCTGCAATGCTTTAGCATTGCAGATGACTCGATTTTCCACTCAGTGGACAATATATTGAGCGATTTGGGGGTGTCGTTACATTTTGCAAAATTAAGAACTGACATAATTTCTGAATTCCCTCGTGGAAGTGAAGCGGCGCTTGTTTACCGTGGTAAACAGGCTCTGTTTTACTTGGAAAATATGACCCAGTCACCAGTGCTTTGGGTGGAAGCCCTCTAATATGGGCTGCATGGGTATAAACGATTGACTAAAGTTTACTTTACAGCCATGTTGCGGCGAGAATTAGCTATTGTGCAGAAATATGTGACCTTAAACACCAATAAATAGATAAACTTATGAATCAAAGTTGCACATTGTCGCCTAAAGGAGGTCTTTTTTACTGCCCAATTAGGAAATTGTAAGCATGTTTGGAAACCAAATTGTGTCACCACTTGCCATCAGTTCTGCTTGTGACTTTAGATAAATAACTAATTTTACTACACGCTTGTTCTATGCGATCCCCATCTGCAGCAACACTAAACCATGCAGAAAATGAAAATCTGTCCCGCACATATGTGCGGAACGGAAATCGTTCACGGACTATTTTTAAATAGAAGCGAAATTTCGCTGGAATTTTCTACAAATAGTGTAACGCAATTACAATTTGAATCGCTAGCAACAGCTGAAAATCGTCCTCTGAATTCCAGTGTATTCTATGTGCCAGTAGGCACATAGAACACATTGGAACTCAGGGGACGAAATCGTAACACGGGTTCCTCTTGCAAATTTGGTTGGCTATAAAATGTGCTGTTTTTGTTGATAGTTGTCAAATGCATTGCTGAGTTCCTAATAATTGTTTTGATAGACGTGAAGGCGTACAATAAACTCAGAACGACACATGGGTGTGAATGGGTTAATCGATATGGAACTTGTGCCATCGCAGAAGGATAAAACTGCGAGGCCTCGAGTTTTATCCTTCTGCGATGGCACAATGCCATATGGATTAACCCATTCACTCCCGTGTCGTTCTGTGTATGTGAGACATATTTGAGGTACTAATTCCATGCTTGGGAACATAATTACCTCTTTCAGATTTTTCATGTTGTTTTAGTTATTATGGGCCTCATTTCATGCTGAAATATTCTATTTGTATTGTTGGAACAGCTTTTCTCATCTGCATTATCTGTTGTCAATGGATTTGTACCTGCATCATACGAACTGGTTTTGAAGTGTTCTATATTATATGGATTTCGGAGCATTCACTTTCGCTCTGCATCTGTGGTTTCCAGTTCAGGTGAGAGAAGGTGTGAAAATCCTCAACGTCAAAGAATGTCCGACTATCGTTTTGTTCTAATTAGCTGTGCGGTTTAAACGAGAGTGAATTCAGTTCGTTTTTCAAACTTATATTCAAACAAAGATGGTAAACTAATATACATCATAACAAAAGTTCACAGACAAAAATACATTTGTGTTTTACGACTTTTTAAAAACAAATTTATAACAAAAGTGCACAGACAAATATACAATATATATCAAACACATTATAACAGACAAAAAGGCGGTCGTGACTAGTTTTGAGTGTTAATTAAATCGTCGACTTCAAATCTGCAATAACAGCATCGGCGATCACTTTTTCGAAATCTGGCTGATGATTGTGGTGGTCATTGTGGTTTGTCACTATATCGACTATTGTGTTGATTTTATACGACACACTGTCAGTGTATTCTTTGATTTCTTCTAGATTTTTATCTAACAATCTTATAGATTTTGGCTTGAAAGCCACGAGAAACGGTACATATCACATAATGTGTTCCGATTCCGTATCATACAGACGACTCATTCTGATTCCGTATTATATACACGACTTGTTTCCGGTAGCGCACCGGGCAATCATAACAGGCGCATGGTTACATTCTATGTGCGTTTCAGTGATCGACCGAACATTATGTCCCAAAAATGTTTAAAAATAATTTAACCCTTTACCTAACATGAAAAGCAGACGACACTTGCAAAAAAAATAAATTCTTGAATAACTAATTTTTTTCATTTTTTGTCTCAAAAACATAGGTTGTGAACACTCATTGGAACGAGCTCGTTTCAACGAGGGGTCATAACCTATGTTTTTGAGACAAAAAATGAAAAAATAATGAAAATTAGTTGGCGATTTTTGAGAATAGCGTTGGCCGGTTTTGGACGTTACGTTGGGTAAAGGGTTAAGGTTTAATATGTTTATGTGACAGAATTGTTAGATAAATGAATTATCATGATAATGTGCATGTCCTGTGATTTGCATCAGATTCTCGGTGGTGTCCAAAAATGGGATCACAACTCGCCGGCAAAGCTGGCTCGTTGAGATCCCATTCTCCACACCACCTCGAATCTCATACAAATCACAGGACATGCACATTATCATGATAATCTGTATATACTAAATTTGTACTCGTTATAAATAATATATTTTCCATCTCTACTGTTGGGGATGAAATGCAAATTTACTTGTGCGCTTGCGATTATGAATCTTGTTTGGTCAGCCTTGGGCCTGAATTTATATAAAACATTTCCGTGACTACAGTTCGAGTGATCATTTATCATTCTGCACAACACTGAAAGCAAAGATAAAAGATAAAAAAAACTTATCAATCCTTTCTCTGAGAAAAATTGAACACATCGCAGATGAAATTTGTTCTCTGAACAGTTTAGGTGACTTCCACAACACACCACCAAGATCAGTCCTTCTCGCGACGAGCATTGTTTTGATACAGACTATAACTTGCTGCGGCAGATTAATTAACATCAGTGTGCAAAGAGAACGGATATATGCCCATTCAGTTACCTACCCCCCCCCCCCCACCACAAACTAACACGACTACAGGACCACAATTGCAAAATAAAAAAGAAAATTACTGAATAACTAAAAATTGCATTTTTCTCATAAAAATATAGCTGACGACGCCCATTGAGACGAGCTCGTCCAGGAGTGCGTTGGCTCAGCAGTTAAAGCATTGAACTTCAAATCGATAGGTACGCGGTACAATCCTGACCAGCGGTAACTGAGTTGTATGCTTGGAAAGGGATTTAATCCCGATTGCCCATGTGGCGTTGTGTACTAAGACATACTGCACGTCGATGATGCACTCGCCCTAAACCAGTGCTAACTCTGATTGTGCGGAGTTAGTACGTTGGGGAGTCTGATAGTTACTCGCCTTGCTAGCTGGTTCTCTCCGGGTACTTCAGTTTCCTCCACCTATATAACTGTATGATGTGGGGTATCCCTGGCTGTCGAAAGTGAATATAAACCCAAATAAATAAATAAATAAATAAATAAATAAATAAATAAATAAATAAATAACGAGCTCGTAGATGAACTCGTTACATAAGTGGCCGTAAACAATGTTCTGGAGGCGATTGGAAAAAATACTGAATAGCGATCTTTGTGAATAGCGCTAACTGGATAGAACAGTAACGCTTGGTGAAAGGCAAGCTATCAGGCGACGAGTCTACTCCTGTGAGGAATTCGACGCTGCTGTGGGCTGTTTGTTTACCCACGTTTTGTAGACTTTGCACACAGTCTACTATTGATGCAATGTGATATTCCTTTACTCACAGGGATACACATATTCTTTCGTGCTCCAGTTATAGATATTTCAATCAATAAGTAATTAATTCACCATGAAACCATCAAAATATTACCACAATTAGTGAAACTACGCTGCGTAATTACAAACAAAACAGCGGATGTGGAATGTCTTTATTCGTGATGGTAAAGTCATCAAAAAGGCGGTCAAATCAACTCTCAATTGAGCAACATTTCTAGCGTCGATTAACCCTTTACCCAACGAATCGCCCGCATCTGCCCGCGTAATATGCAAATTCAGCAGCTGAAAAAGAATTATTTTTCGAAAAATTTCAACAAAATCATATCATGTGACCCCTCTTTGGAACGAGCTCGTCGAGCTCGTTCCAAAGAGGGGTCACATGATATGGTTTTGTTGAAATTTTTTGAAAAAATTTAAAAAATGATATTGAAAATAATAAATTTTGAAATCGTCTGCGTTGGGTAAAGGGTTAAAAAAATGCATTTTTAAGGTACGTGTAGATTAAATCGACTGTTGCATATCAGTTGGTCGGAGAAGCGAACGTACAATTCGCTTTTCCGACCAACTGAAATATTCCAGATGATGAATGAATAGCAAGTAAGTAAGTAAGTAATCTTTATTTGTGTGACTTGTGCTATCAAATTGTCACAAAGTAATAATGAATGTATAAATTAGCACCCGACCCATTTGGACCTATAAGTCACCAGTACATGTATAACATATAATAATATACGCACATGACCAGTGTAACTCATACATTCACTTTCATACCACTACCATTCTCTTATTCACTCAATCTTTCCTACCACACTCTCAAATGCACTCAGTCAAAGGCGATGGACTATTTATAGGCTAGACTGGATACAGGCCATATTATATTTATTTATTTATTGATGTTTAAGGTCACATATTTATGCACAATGGCTAATCATGACCTTGACAGTTTTACGGGTGGAGGAAGCCGGAGTACCCGGAGAGAACCACCGAGCAACGACGAGCAGCTGCCAGCTCAACAACATCGTAACACCGCCCTGCGGCACAGGCAGGGTTAGATTGGTTGAAGACATGCGTACCATCGACGTGCAGTACGCCTTAGTACACGGCGTCATCGTGCCCTCACGCGGGCAATGGAGATGAAGTGTCTTGCCCAAGGACAACGCGGTTGGGTTACAGGCCATAGCATCGTTGAATTCCTTACAAAACTGGTGGGTAAAGAGATTGGGTCTAAGTGTTGGTGCTTTGAAATACAGCCTTTTCTAGTATGGGTACTACTCATTCGCATCCATATGTAATCTGATATATGAATACAACACCTTTCTGTCTGCCCGATAGCTTGTCTCATTTTGCACAAGAGAAATATTAATGGGAATTAGAGTGAGAAAAACGTTGACTAACTTTCTGTCAGAAACTACGCTGGCTTTGAACTTTGTTTCCATCTCTGGATCTTTGTTTTATTTAGTTCCAACTGTCAAATCAACCGGGATCCTATCCAAACCATCTGAATTTTCTCAAAATCATATTAAGTCTAACCAAGCCAGAAAATAAGCAGACTGTCATCTGCAAAACGAGATCCCCAGAGGGTGAATTTAGTGATGCTATCCTCCATAGCAGGGCAGCATCACTAAATTTACCCTCTGTGAACCTCAATCGGAATCATGGTCTCAAAACTAAACAGAAAGAGGTACCCAGAAGATAAATTGGCCCACTGTATGGGATAGCATCATCAAATTCACCCTCTGGGGACCTCATTTTGCAAATGTCAGACTGTTTATATTAAGACCTGAGTCTAACTTGAAATGTTTCAAAAACAATGGTAAGAATTTAAAGCGTTACCCGACATAACGCTCAAATACGACCAACGTAATTCGGAAAATCTCCATTCAAATTTTATATTTTTTTTCAATTTTCGCCTCCGAAACATTAATATGACTCCTCAATGGAACGAGATTGTTGAACTCGTTCCAGTAAAGGGTCATACGCTATGTTTTGAATGCTAGTTAGTTATTCGAATATTTAGTTATTCAAAATATTTTTGCAAGTGCCCTTTACCTAACAAGAAAAGACGATACTTGCACACAAAATTACTGAATAATTATTATTTTTCATTGTTTACGTAAAAAGGATAGCTTATGACCCCTCATTGGAAAGTGCTCAACGAGCTCGTTCCAATGAGGGGGTCATAAGCTATGTTTTTGAGGCAAAAAATGAATAGCAAATTTTGTGAATAGCGCTGGACGATTTTTGCCGTTACGTTGGGTAAACGGTTATAGGGTTACAGCATTGCTTAGGATAAGTGCATCGACATTAAAAAATAGGATGGACCTGTTAAGTTCCTTAACGGACGCGTAGAACCCCCCACCCCCCGCCCCCCAGCTTCTGGGGAACCTTAACAACCGCGGATTCCTCGACGATTTGGACAGGACTCCAACGCCTCGCTAATCATAATTCATGGTTCCGCTCGGGATATTGGAATCAATTCAGTGATTGATTACCTTTGTCCGACAACAATGCTCAAATCACAAACGTCCCACTGTAGCTTTTGTGAATTCAGAAAATATCGTTGAATACAACTTTATCCCATTACTCACATCGTGTCGTGTTGTAACACGATTTCACGCCGCAAATTTGTTATGAAGAGTTAATAGCCAAATTTCGTATGCGTGTTCATGCACCCTGACTAACGCAAGGGGGAATTCAGCGACTACCTTGAAGCAATAACGTATTTTTGTCGATCGAAGACTACAGTCTTAACAATTACTTTCGAGTACTCTTTTGATTAGTTCAAGTTCAAAGCTTCGCAACAAGCCGTCAGCTAATTTTAAAAATCAATTTGTATAACTTAGCTAATACTGACCGATAATTGTGGATCTCCTTTGGCGATGCGTAAAGTAACGCATCGAATTGGAGTAAATCCGTCTACGGGCACTTTTTGTTTATCTGGCCGACATCCATCACCCTAAAATGACCTATTGGAGTTCGGCCGTTAGTTTTTAAGTGACGACTAGCAAATTCATACACAGAGAAATCCCGTTAGTATGACCACCACTTTAAAATCAAATAATATGATATGAAAGTTGTGCAAAGGTTTATACAGTGGAGTACTGTTAATTAAATATCCATTTTATTAGTGAAAAGATTCAATGAACACGATAATCCAGTTACCAGAAATGTAATAATTTACCTGTATATCACTATTGCTCTGAGGATTTATTTTATTATATCTTGTTTGACCTCTCCGGTGTCATTTTCCAGTATTGCGGTGATAAATTGAGCTTTTGTTCTATAATATAATGTTTGACAGAGCTCAAAGAGCTCCACCAAACAAGGTACAATATATTAAATGTTTATATTGGAACACTGAAGCCAGATAAGTCTTCAAATGTGTGACATCCAGTTGATGTAAGAAGAATTCATAACCCCCCCCCCCCCCCCCCCCCACACACACACACACACACACCTTCCCTGTGCAGAATGCGATCACTATACACATGAGACTATATTCTGATAAAGTAAATCGGTTTCGTGTGTAATGGGCAGAAAAGATGCACGGACCTAAAGAGAAATATATTCGTCCGAGTTAAGCACCAAACAGCACAATGAAAAAACATGCACCAAGTTTGAGTCTGTAGAATAGTTTCATCAGGGTATATACAAAAAAAAAAACGAAAAAAAAAAACAAAGACACAAACAAAACATAAAAAAAAACAAAGAGGTGCTCACAGAATGGAAGGTTATCACAAAATGGGAGGGCATACCCGCACGTTGTATACGTTATATCTCCGTATCTGATATATTTTCAAAATATTTTCAACTTATTTTGGGAAGCACGAGTACTGTCATGTTCCATAATTTCAACTTCGTGTCGGGATAATGTAAATTTGACGTTTTCTGACCGTCGGGGCCAATTTTGTCATAGCGTTAAATATTGCCCGACAATGTGAATACAGATGCGACGAGATATTACTTCAATTCTTCCTCTAGGAGTTGTAAAACATTACGGTGGTATCACTTGTAGATTTTGCTGTAGGGATGCTCACAAAATGGAAGCGAGTGTAAAAACGCAAAGGGACGTAAAAACTTTGAACATTGATGCTAAATTAAAAAATCTATAAACGGCTATCTTTTTTTGTTCAAGCTCTACGAAATACTAAAATTTCATGTAAATCGGAAAATCTTTCATTTTTGCTACGTTTCCGTCCCAACGTAACCACGACGGCAGCCCCAGGCGAATTTCTCGCCGCTGGAAACTGATTGGATATGATTTTTCTTTGGGTGGGAATTGGCAAAATTTCAAGAGTGATCGTTCTATAACGTAACAGATATTAAACGAACGTGAAAAAAGATGGAAAATTAACGCCCTTTAGGAAATAAACGTCTCTTGTTTCGTTAGACATTCGGGAATTTGGCTATGGAAAACCAAATGGTTTTCCATAGTTAAATTAGATGTTTATCTGCATTATAATTCCTGTCAGTGTTAGAAATGAAAAAAAAAATAATCTTCAAACCCGTTTTATTTGAAGAAAAACAATAAAACAAATATCATTTTCGATCTCGGTCCATTTGACATGATCGAATTTACAGAAAACAACTCCGAGGTGTGTTCGATCTCTGATAGGAGCGGTGTTTAGCGCCGTTGCTCGCGCTTGGCGTGTGTACAGATATGTTTTAATTGACCAGTTTCCGGTAATTTGAGTACGGTAAGAGTAAATTTGCCTGAGATTAGAGCATGGAGTCGACCTGCTCTCAGCCAATCAAATTACGGGTTCTGAAAGAACAAAAAGGTCAAATTTAACTAGTGAATTACAAATTTGGATAAACGTCGAAATTTGAAATTCTAATAATTGCATTTAATAGAGTGGTCATCCAAGTGACAATTTGTGAAATTTCAAAGTTGTGTATATTATCTATATGGAGGAGTGCGTCTGAGAAAATGATTATTTCACAGAAAATCAAAAAAAAAAAAAAACTACAAAAAGGGTATCTTTGAATTTTTTGGGCTCTACAGCACATTAAAATTTCATGACAATGAGACGTACTGTAATATTTTGTTACGTTGGTGTCAATTAAATAACCCCCAAATTCGGACTTAACCGTCGGTACCACATTTTTAGATATGTTTTTTTCAGATGATGTACAAAAGTTGAAAGGGTAAGGCGTGATACAGCAGTTGATAATAAAAGATCAATCAAAACGCGTAAATTTGTTTTAGATAAAGGTTGTAAACTGAAAATCTGGCTCGTCATTTTCTGTTCCAGATTTTCGTTAACATCTGAACTAAATTCCATGAGTGTCGGTTGAAAATTGTGGCTGTGATTTGTCTGAACAAGAAAGAAGAAAAAATAGGCTAACGATCGCTATTAGGCATTTCAACTTCGTTGAATTACTCAATAAAACAATATTCATTTTTTATTAGCAATCAACTTAATCTGCACCCAACCACTCGGAAAAACCTTTGTATCAGCCCCCCCCCCCCCCCACCCCCATTCCGATTCCGTATCAGACATATTCAATTTCCGGTAATTCCTGAATTTCCTGAAATTCAAAAGTTTGACCAATTTAAACAGAAAAATGGGGGGGAACGGGCTTTATGTAACGGGATTGTTAGAAGATTTATTATCATGATCTTGTGCATGTCCTTTTACCCTTTACCCAACGCAGACGATATCAAATTTTATTATTTTAAATACCATTTTTTTTAAATTTTAAATTTTTTTTAACAAAACCATATCATGTGACCCCTCATTGGAACGAGCTCAGAGAGCTCGTTCCAATGAGGGGTCACTTGATATGGTTTTGTTGAAATATTTTGAAAAATTTAATTTTTTCAACTGCTCAATTAGCATATTAAGCGGGCGGATGCGGGCGATTCGTTAGGTAAAGGGTTAATTTCAGATTCGAGGTCGTGTTTACAATCGAGTCCGTCATGGCCAGTTGCGATCCGATTGTAAACACTACCTCGAATCTGATTCAAATTACACGACATGCACATGGGCGTGTTAATGCATATGTATATTGTTTGTTACTCGTCTGAACGTATGTCAATGTCCAGATTCTTGCTTTGTGGAGTATTAGACCTGACTAGAGGAATGTTCCTTTCGGTCAATAACATACTGACATATCCGATAATCATATGGCCGCCGTTACAAGTATCTTGAATTCTTTTGTGATTTTAGTTTATCTTCGCAATAACTTGAGAAAGGTTCTACCAAAAGATCCTTTTTTTGTGGTCAGTTAACATGACTAGAGGCGTGTTCTTTCCGATAAACAAAATTTCTGGCATATCCATTATGGCCGTCAAGCCAGCATCTTGGATTTGAGGTGATTTTCCTTTGTCCGTGCAATAACTTGAAAATCGAATGACCCGTGGACTCCATTTTCTTGTTCTGGTAGTACACTGAGCTGAATTTGAAATATGCGAGGTATTTATTTTTTGCGCTGCAAAATGGTTGAATTTCCATTGTCCGCCGGTGCGCTTCTTAAAAACATATATGTCTTAATTTCCGAAACAAGTACGCTATGTTTTACAAATGCTCAAGTTTAACCCCTTTACCCAACGAATCGGCCGCACCCGCCCGCGTAATATGCAAATTCAGCAGTTGAAAAAATATTATTTTTCAAAATATTTCAACAAAACCATATCATGTGACCCCTCGTTGGAACGAGCTCGTCCCAACGAGTGGTCACATGATATGGTTTTGTTGAAATTTTTTGAAAAAATGATATTTAAAATAATAAATTTTGATATCGTCTGCGTTGGGTAAAGGGTTAAAGTCTGAGATCTAACCTTCGCTCATCGAATAACCCTCCAAAAATCTTAAGTGCAGTCTCGTGTTAAGTCACATAATGAATGCGATGTGTCAAGAATTGCAAAATAACATTGAAATAACATTTCAAGAGCTCGACTGCACCTTCGTAGGGCAGTAAAGGTGTTTGTATCATATGGACGCAAACAAACTGTTTCTATTGAGAATAACAAATAAATTTTTCATCCTGAATTGTTATACAACAGGAGCATCCCGCTGGTTACAGATGGGGCACGTTCGAAGGTTTCTCTTGAATAAACTAGACAAATCGCATGCGTCTGTGTGGGAGGTGAGGGGGCGTGTTGAACAAATGTTCTGACTTGCAGGTAGTATTGCAAGCTCTTTCTCAACTCGGAACTAATTTTGTGCGTGCTGGACAAAGTTATCATAATAAGTTTAAAATAATTCCCGTCTCTATCTAGATTTAATGAGTAGACAATTTTATTATATGCTAGCCTGTGAATTATCGCAAATTATCTATTACGTTTTTCTCGATATCCATCAACTCGATGGATATCGAGGAATATCCCTCACCTCAGTAGCTTCCTAGACGACGTCACGCTACACCGCATCACGTCGCATTGAAGGAACGACCAGCTGATCTTTGTTGTTGTTTTGAAAAGTACGCATTTGGGGTCGAATTGGGCTGAATATTGTGCAATAAAATGCCTCGTAGCCAAAAATAAAATCTACTCTGTTTTAGTCAGTATCTGGAATTATCTCATGAGTGTGGAGCTGAAAGTTTTATTTTTTATGAGCGCTTGCGCGAGTGAAAAATAATATTTTCAACACGATGAATTTTTTCAGTAGCTTCCTAAATGGCGTTACGCTTCGGCGCATGACGTCGCCTTGAACGTCGCCTTGAAGGAACGATCAGCAAATCTTCGTTATTCTCTTGAAACAGTTTGTAGTTGAATTGGGCTGAGTTTTGCGCAGTAAAATGTCACGTAGCATATATATAATAAAAGGAAAATCTAGGCTATTTTAGTGAATATCGAGAATTATCCCATTCGTGTGGACATAAACGTATTATTTTTCACTCGCGCAAGCTCTCGTGTGCTCAGGAGATAATTCCCGATATTCACTAAAACCGCGTAGATATCCTCTACATTTTTTTTCATTCCACATGTCGTCATATTCTGTCCGATTCTTAGAGCATTTTATTGTGTTCAAGAATCCCCACGTTTTCTGTCCTGTGTCCATTTATAAATGTTATTATTTGAAAGAATTATCCCATTTCAATATTATGTTGAACAAAAATCAGGAAACAGACATCAAATGGCTTCGATAATTTGATATGAGAATCGCAATCCACCGTATTGATGTCAACCAGACGTATTATCATACCAATAGAATTGCCCAGAAAGAAAATAGGAAATAACATGTGGTTTCCAATGAGCTACTGATGGTTATTAACAGAATAGCACATCTGCTCACGGATCAATATTATATCGGTATTACAAACCATTATCCAAATGAATCTAATATACGTATCAATCGTTAATCTTATTAATGTTATAACCTCTTGACCTCAGATTTTTATATGGGAAAAAGCCTTATGACCTTCCGGTGGTATGATTTTGTTCGCTAAAGCGTCACCAGTATTTTATCTTTTTTTATGAAGGCGATTATATTTATTTATTTATTTATTTATTTATTTGTTTATTTATTTATTTATTTATTGGTGTTTAAGGTCACATATTTCTGAATAATGGCTAATCATGACCATGACATTTTTACGGGTGATGGAGCTGGAGTACCCGGAGAGAATCACCGAGCAACGGCGAGCAACTGTCAGCTCTCCAACATACTAACTCCACACCAGCAGGGTTAGCATTGGTTGAAGACAGGTGCAACGTGCACCATCGACGGACAGTACGCCTTAGTACACAACGTCACCGTGCCCCCACGTGGGCAGTGGGGGTGAAGTGTCTTACCCAAGGACACAACGCGGTTGCCGCAGGTGAAATTCGAACCGAGGATATCTCGGCTTGCAGTCTGCACCTCTACCTACTGATCCCCCCCCCCCCCCCCCCCATATGTAAAGGCGATTAAATACGTTTGAAAAAAATACTTTTTTATCCAAGTTATATATGCCAAGTATATTTGGCATTCAGAATGACTTTAAAGAAAGTAATCTCTCCTCAATGCCCCAAATCTCACTTTGGATTTAGCATTTGGGGCACTTGAATGTTAAACATTAACACTTTACCCAACGAATCGGAACATCCGCCCGCGTAATATGCAAATTCAGCAGTTGAAAAAAATAAGATTTTTCAAAAAATTTCAACACAACCATATCATGTGACCCCTCGTTGGAACGAGGGGTCACATATGGTTTTGTTGAAATTTTTTGAAAAATTTTTAAAAATTATATTTAAAATAATAAATTTTGATATCGTCTGTTGGGTAAAGGGTTAAATTTCCAAATTCATCATCAAGACATGCCTTCAATGAAGCCATGTCTTGATGATGTAGCTGAAATAGTTTATAAGTCGGGATTCCAACCCCCAATGGGTTATCTTCGATCAGTTGGGACTTGAGCTATTACAGTTGGGATAAATCGGGATTACAAACCTCAATCGGTTTTCTTCGATCATTCGGGACTTGAGCTATCACAGCCGGGGTAAATGAGGATTTCAACCATCAATCGGTTACCTTCGCGACGCCCCTATGAAAATTTACGAAAATGCATGGAATAAAAGGCAATAAGGTAATATACTTTCATGGCAGTCCGGGTGGTCTATTGAAATTATGCACGGCCATTATATTTGTCATTAAAAATGAACTATGGGAAAGTTATCATTATCATCACCAAACTACTAATTTCCTGAGCCTGTCAGTGAATTAAACACAAAGGTTATGGGAATTTTCAATATAAATGAGATTATTGCCTGGTCTAAATCAACGAGATGAGCATCTTTTCTTAAACTGCAGAGATAGTTCTCTCCGGTTATGCATAAATGTTTCAGGTGGCTTCTCTGATTTAGTTCCTCGTGTTTTAAAAACAGTGACTGTTGTCACCTGCACAATCCCATTTTACAAGCTGAAAATTTGTTTTAATTCCTGACAATCTATGTTTTTCATCAGTTTACCACGAGTGTGTGCATCCAGTGATAAAATATAAGCACTGTCCTTATAATGTATATACAATGGAGTCGTACATTATATTCAATTTTGTTCCCATCAAAGGATGGAATCGTCTAATTATTTGGGAGACAATTTTTACAAAGCTCACCGAAATTGGATCTCCCAGTATTTTTAAAATATTAATTTCTGGGTATGGTAATCCTAATAGGGCATTATTTGGTCCCAAAACTGTTTCTTATCAACACCACATAAAAGTTGAATCTTTGTAGTTACTGTGTTCTCTAACTAAAACCCAACTAAAAGCAGACAAAAGTTTGTCATTTCGCAGAGTATATCCGGCGAAGAAAATGGGAATTAATATTCCTGAACGCCATTTAAAAGGGTGAAATGATTGGGGATTGGGGATGACAAGTGAAAATCATGTCATATTGTTTACAGTGTGTGTGTGTGTGGGGGGGGGGGTGGGGGGGTGGGGGGGGGGGGTGGAGGGTCGCAGATTAATATTATTTATTTATTTATTTATTTATTTATTTATTTATTTATTAGACACGATTTTCTTTCCCACAATTGCCGATTCCCGGGACCGCCAGATATAACTCCAAACTCTTCTGATATGAAGCCGATCTCGGCAGATATGAACCAAGCCAGAGTTATTCTCCTTGATTAGTCTTGACTGGGCACAACGAAATCATTTATATCGAAACCGTTAACCTGTCTCGTCGAACGCAATCAGGAAAACTGGTAGAAGCGGAATATTTGGTGACGAGGAATTAATGACGGCAATAAGTAAGGATTGGGTGGAGGAAGAGAAGACAGAAAGGAGCTTGCAAAGAAAAAATCCACGCAAACGGAAATTCAGAGTCGTAAGCAGAGATTTGTCGAAGTGAGAAAAGAGATAGTTTAGCTATCTGAACGTCGCGGCTTCCCCAGTGGGGAAGCCGAGACGTTCGGATAACTGAACTAGGAGAAGAGGGAACTTCGGACTTTTTGTGAAAAGACTGAGAAATAATTACACTGTCAGAAAAACATTAACAGATCTGAGAACATTTTGTAATGATTTGTTTTGGTCCAATAAGTAAAGAGGTTATTTCTTGGTTAGTTTCATATCGGCCGAGTTATAAGCAATAATTTCACATCAGCGCCATGACCTTCGGTCTCCGGCTAATATTAGTTGCTTCTCGCCGTTATTTCGGCCGTTGTGAAACTAACCACGTAATAACCTCAAAGTACCCTCTACACACTTGACAACGTCTTTTCGTGTCACGTCACATATTATAAACCTATATCGGCAAATATACAAATACACAATGCCCTCCCTTGTCCTTCTACTGTCATAGTTTGTTTTTTCCCTCTACTTAAACCACCCTTCAACCTGAAAACTAGCCGTCTAAGGAACAGCCTGAAGCAGCTAGAGAGGTGGAGGTACATGTGCCTCTGATATTAACGCAGCTTCCTCATCAAAGCAGGAGATATAAATTTTCACCAAATGGACCTCCAACTTCAAATTGGATGTGGACTCTCTAAAACTCTGCTTTTGCTTCATTTTCACAGATTTCTCCAACATGCATGGAATATGGGGATTTAATACCTGGATGTCTCATTTAAACGCATCCTGTTATTAAATCTCCATATACCATACATGTATGTATGTTGTATGTTTGAGTTTGTAACAAAAGTGGTGTGCTGTAACAAAAGTGGGCAAATGTTGTAACAAAAGTGGTGAACTGTAACAAAAGTGGTTGTTGTAACAAAAGTGGTTGCCACATCGGGGGCTAATTTGTTAGCAGATGTGCTCTTATTTTATTTCTCAAGTTGTTTGATTTAATTATTCGACTATTTAATTGATAACAACAAAGTATGATCGAATTGTCAGACATCTGATGATATTTGTGACTATTTTTCAGGTTTTCTGCTTCGATTTTTATATCGCTGAGAGCGAAAGCGAAACTCATTTCATTTAAACCATAAAGCCCCCCCCCCCCCCCCCCCCCACCCGATGTCTCGCGTGCCCTTTTTTACTGGATGTTGCAACCTCTCATATACCTTGGATGCTGGGTGCACACTTTGCCATGGCTATTTGTCCAGGCATTCTGTCCAATCAGAAGATAGAATTTATCGGGATCTAGGAACAATTGCTGATGTAACCTTCACTCCTATGATTGTTCGCAGTAACCCACATCTCTTCAGCTACACGCTCTTGACCTGAAGTGCTGAATCGGATTAGTATTTATTCCTCGTGATATATATTATAAGTTATCTCCGCCAACATGTGTGGTATATGGAGATTCAACACCTGAATGTCGGTTTTTAAACACCGAGCCGCAGGCGAGGTGTTTAAATGAGACATCCAGGTATTAAATCTCCATATACCATATATGTTGGTGGGGATAACGTTTTGTCCCGTTTGAAACACAATAAAAACATAGTGGAAACAAATTTGTGGACGCGTTTCGCACGCTCCGCAATCAGTTGGACCTAACGCGCGAATAATTGGTTTGTTTTTACAAACACAAAAGACAACAGATAGAGTTACATCCCTTTCCCTTGGAAACGCATAAACATATCGGCTATTTTGTTATTAGATTTGCTCTTTTTTTTCATTTTTCTCGAGTTTGTTTCATTTAATTATTCGACTATTTAATTTATAACCGCAAAATATGATCGAACTGTCGGAAATATGATGATATTTGTGACTATTTTCAAGTTTTTTGGTTCGATTTTTATATCGAGGCGAGCAAAAGCAAAAAGCTTTAACTTAAACCATATACCCCCGATGTTTCGCGTGCGCTTATACCCTGGATATTGCACGCTCTCGTATACCTTGGATGTTGGTGGCTTGGTGCACCCTTTGCCATGGCTATTTGTCCAAGGCATTCTGACCAATCAAAAGACAGAATTTGTCGAAATATAGGGACAAGATGGTTTGCCTTGAACATCAAGAACTCTTGAGAACTGTTGTCCACAAGTGCTTGAAAGTAATCCTTTTTATACCATGATTTCCTATTCTACTATATATAAAAAAGCTAATGACATAAATTGTAGCTTTACACACAACCGTGATGAACACGTCAGCAATGGGATTTCAGTGGTTAAAATTTACACCTAGGGTGAAACTGCATCCAAGTTGAGCTTTGGTGACCTCGCCTTGAATGCAAACTTGTCTAAATTTACCACTCGTCGCCTGGTATGGAGAGAAATAAAGCCGGCAATTATTTATTACGTTTTTAAATAAGTTTACCTCAAAAGATACCAAAAATTAACAAACATACGTTGTCTCGTGTTAATGAAGCATCCATAACTCGAAATAGTATGTTCACATGTTATTAAAATGAAAGGCCCGTAATTTGCGCATTTCGTTTTCTATTTCGTTTGGCGATAAACTTGCCAGCGGAAGTACCGCCCAGCGGTGCTCGTGTAAACAAAAACCGATTCGCACGTGTGAATATTGATTTATTTAACATTTAAACTCATATTAATCTGACGATCATGGCATAAATAAAATATACCCAAGTGGCTTGATGTATCAAATTTTCACTACTCGTGGTGAAGTAGTGTTAACGGGGCGCCAAAGACTCGCGGTTAACACCACTTCACCACTCGTGGTGAACATTTGGTATACCAAGCTACTATGGGTATATTCTTTATGAATCATGGTAGTATCTTCAATGTCAGTTCAATGGAAGCAATTGGAAGAGTCCATATAATTATTTGGGGGGTAATCCCCGCGGGAACCCCGGGAAGCGAAGCAGTGCCTGTTCACTGCGGCAAACAGGCTCTGATTTACTGGTAAAATAGGACCAAGTCACCAATGCTTGGGAGGTGGAAGCCGTCTCTGAAATGGGCAACATGGCTTATTAACGCTCACCCCTGGTCTTGAGTTGATTCTCATGTTGTGGTCAGGATTAGCCATTGTGCACCAATAAATAAATATATTTGGGGGGTAGACCAATTAATATTTACAACATGCAGCTTTGGGGCTGCATGTTGAAAATATTGATTGGTTTACCCCACACTTTAACTTAGCAACCATTCTAAGTAGTAGGAGATGTATGGATCGTACCTGTTTGGGGGGACCAGGCGGGGACCCTGGAAGTGACGTTTTTTTGCGCCATGTTTGATTGTCATGGTAACCCGCGTGTGCGGCCATCCTGTGACGTCATCTCCATAGTGATACGTGGTCCTGGCGCGCATGCGAAGCGCGTGTTAGATTGACACGTGTTTCCGTCGTCCATTTTGTATACTGGAGGCCGCCATCTTGGTTTCTATGGTAGCACGTGGCTGCTATGTGACCTAAAGTCTTACAACAAGACGGTGTTATGTTCGGAGGGTATGTTTCTTTGTAGGAGAGTAAATTCCCGATTCGTAGAATTACCCAAATAAACCCGACAATCCCTCCAAATCAACGTAATTGACTTTATTTCCCCAATTTATCGGTGTACTGCTATAGTACCAAGGGGGTACCGGGGGTGTGTTCGATTTAATAGGAGTATACCCCAGTAGCGTAGAAGCGCCTATTAGTTGGAACAGCTTTACTTATTATTACTATATTTAGCTATTCTGGTCTATTCTTGTTAGTTTTGAACCTATTCCAAGTACTCTTGTTGTTTCATTTATCTAGATCATTTATATAAATTATAACTAACCAATCAGATTGCTTTATTTCCCATAACCTATACTTAATCGTACAGAGTTATCTCCCCTTATTACGACGAAGTTGTATCCGATTCTCATCACCTCTATATCCAATGGCAATATCCCCGGGCACCCCAATTTCGGCACCCCTTTTTTTGAAAAACATGACCTTCAGCACCCCTTTTTTGTCATATGTGCTTATGTGAAAAGGCACAATGTGTCACAATGTGCCATAGCACATAGGCACATGCTTTATGTGCCGATATGTACTTATGTGAAAAGGCACAATGTGCCCTAGCACATAGGCACATAGGCACATGCTTTATGTGCCAATATGTGCTATTGTGAAAAGGAGCAATGTGACACAATGTGCCCTAGCACATAGGCACATACGTGTATTTGAGGATACCTATTGCCTGGCATTGTATTATTAGAGGATACCTACCAGAGAATCCCTTTTTGTCATATGTGCTTATGTGCAAAGGCACAATGTGACACAATGTGCCCTAGCACATAAGCACATGCTTTATGTGCCGATATGTGCACATGTGAAAAGGCACAATGTGACACAATGTGCCCTAGCACATAGACACATACGTGTATTTGAGGATGTGTTACAATGTGCCCTAGCACATAGGCACATGCTTTATGTGTCAATATGTGCTTATGAGAAAAGCCACAATGTGACACAATGTGCCCTAGCACATAGGCACATACGTGTATTTGAGGATACCTATTGCTTGGTATTGTATTATTCGAGGATACCTTCTAGAGAATCCCTTTTTTGTCATATGTGCTTATGTGCAAAGACACAATGTGACACAATGTGCCCTAGCACATAGGCACATGCTTTATGTGCCGATATGTGCTTATGTGAAAAGCCACAATGTGACACAATGTGCCCTGGCACATAGGCGCATACGTGTATTTGAGGATACCTATTGCCTGATATTGTATCATTCAAGGATACCTACTAGAGAATCCCTTTTTGTCATATGTGCTTATGTGCAAAGGCACAATGTGACACAATGTGACCCAGCACATAAGCACATGCTTTATGTGCCGATATGTGCTTATGTGAAAAGACACAATGTGACACAATGTGCCCTAGCACATAGACACATACGTGTATTTGAGGATACCTATTGCCTGGTATTGTATTATTCGAGGATACCTACTAGAGAACCTCTTTTTTGTCATATGTGCTTATGTGCAAAAGCACAATGTGACACAATGTGCCCTAGCACATAAGCACATGCTTTATGTGCTGATATGTGTACATGTGAAAAGGCACAATGTGACACAATGTGTCCTAGCACATAGGCTCATGCTTTATGTGCTGATATGTGCTTATGTGAAAAGGCACAATGTGACACAATGTGCCCTGGCACATAGACGCATACGTGTATTTGAGGATACCTATGGCCTAGTATTGTATTATTTGAGGATACCTATGGCCTAGTATTGTGTTATTTGAGGATACCTAACGAGGATACCTTCTGCTGAATCCCTTTTTGTCATATGTGCTTATGTGAAAAAGCACAATGTGACACAATGTGCCCTAGCGCATAAGCACATGCATTATGTGCCGACATGTGCTTATGTGAAAAAGCACAATGTGAAACAATGTGCCCTAGCACATAAGTACATGCTTTATGTGCCGATATGTGCTTATGTGAAAAGGCACAATGTGCCCTAGCACATAGGCACATACGACCAAAAAGGGATTACATAGCAACAGGTGTTTTCCAAAAAGGGATTCTTATAAAGGGATTCCATAAAATGGGATTCCTATCAGACTCCGTAAAATGGGATTCCGTGTTTTAACATCAACATTCGAGGGTATTCCCCTTCCCTATTAGAAGTATTCAGTTCAATGGGTTGTAATTTAAAACTTGAATTCAGATCACCTTCGTTATATTTTCATTAAGGCTGTAAACTTTGTTCAGTTCAAAGGGTGTTAATACCTTCATTAGGGCTGTAGATAAAATTCATTCAGTTCAAAGGGGTTTACACTGGGTTATATTATAGGTAATAGTTAAAAATTGTATTGGCTTCAAAGGGTTCATTCAGTTTTGTTCAGTTCAAGGGGGTTAATATTGGGTTATATTTAGGGCTTATAGTTCAATCAGTTGAAAACTTTGTTCACTTTGTTTTGTTCACTTCGATCTTAGTTGTGTTGGATCTTTGTTCACCTTGTTCTGTTCCCTTCCATCTTGATTGTATTTGATCAGAGCTGTACAGTCTGTCCAACTAGTTGGATCAATTCGACTAGTCTGACCTTCTTTCAATTTGTTTTGTTCACTTCAATCTTGGTTCTGTTGGATCTTCGTTCACTATTTTATGTTCAATGTTCATTTCACTTCGCCAACTTCATTGTGTCAGTTTACTTCGATCTTGGTTGTGTTCGATCAATCCCACTAGTTCGATCTTCGTTCACTTTGTTATGTTATGTTTCCTTCGATCTTGGTTCTCAGTTGTATCTGTTCAGGTTCTTGTAATAATAATTGGGTGTTATCAATCCCTTTCCATACCCTCGAATGTTGAGTATCCTCAAATACACGTATGTGCATATGTGCTAGGGCACATTGTGCCTTTTCACATAAGCACATATCGGCACATAAAGCATGTGCTTATGTGCTAGGGCACACTGTGTCACATTGTGCCTTTGCACATAAGCACATATGACAAAAAAGGGATTCTCTAGTAGGTAGCCTCGAATGATACAATACCAGGCAATATGTATCCTCAAATACACGTATGTGCCTATGTGCCAGGGCACATTGTTTCACATTGTGCCTTTTCACATCAGCACATTTCGGCACATAAAGCATGTGCCTATGTGCTAGGGCACATTGTGTCACATTGTGCCTTTGCACATAAGCACATATGACAAAAAAAGGGATTCTCTAGAAGGTATCCTCGAATAATACAATACCAAGCAATAGGTATCCTCAAATACACGTATGTGCCTATGTGCTAGGGCACATTGTGTCACATTGTGGCTTTTCACATAAGCACATATCGGCACATAAAGCATGTGCCTATGTGCTAGGGCACATTGTGTCACATTGTGCCTTTTCACATAAGCACATATTGGCACATAAAGCATGTGCCTATGTGCTAGGGCACATTGTAACACATTGTGCCTTTTCGCATAAGCACATATGACAAAAAGGGGTGCTGAAGGTCATGTTTTTAAAAAAAAAAGGGGTGCCGAAATTGGGGTGCCCGGGGATATTGACATTGGATATAGAGGTGAGGAGAATCGGATACAATTTCGTTGTAATAAGGGGAGATAAAGTATAGGTTATGGGAAATAAAGCAATCTGATTGGTTAGTTATAATTTATATAAATGATCTAGATAAATGAAACAACAAGAGTACATGGAATAGGGTCAGAACTAACAAGAATAGACCAGAATAGCTAAATATAATAATAATAAGCAAAGCTGTTTCAACTAATGGCTCTTCTACGCTACTGGAGTATACTCCTATTCAATCAAACACACCCCCGGTACCCCTTGGTACTATAGCACTACACCGATAAATTGGGGAAATAAAGTCAATTTCGTTGATTTGGAGGGATTGTCGGGTTTATTTGGTTAATTCTACGAATCGTGAATTCAATTCAATTCAATTCACTTTATTTCACAGAATACAAATACAGTACGTTTTAAGAGAAAGTGATGTTACATGATTTGAGAAATGAGTAGATGTATACTGTGGGGAATGACATAGTCTTGCGACTGTCTTCCTGTCATCCCCTCAAAAAAAAATAGAAAAAAAACAGAAAAAAACATGGCATATAAAACAAAATTAAACAAAATATAAATGTCAAATACGGCGAATGACAATTTTTTAGAAGAAAGGTGGATCTGGACAATAGATGGTTAAATTGAATAGTTCAGAACAGTGTCGGTTTATTTTGACATTTAACTCCACTGTTAGATTAGTTGTTATTCTGACCTTGTGATCAACTTTGTTTCCAACGTGAAAAATAAATTTCGTTATTCCTCCATTTTAGTAGTACGGATTAGGATATGTACAGTTGCACAAACCATAGACATTTGGGGACGGGAAAAGTAAGACACCCCCCTCCCCGCCCCCACCCAGATACGAACTAGTTATGTGAGCAGTCGGAACATCTCGGATTTGAGCAATTTATGTTGTCACTATAGGCGTTTATGAACTGGTTGGTCAGTGTTTTTTTAAATAACACGCGGGGGAGGAGTTTTAATCTTGAATCTATGTCATTCCATAATTTCGGGAAAGAGAAGAAGGGAAGAACGGCTGAGAACTTAGTGTGGGGTTTGTGTGTGGTTAGATTCCCACATTGTCTGGTATTTATGCCTAAAGGGTTTTCGTACACTTGGAATGTATTATTAAAACTGACAGGGAGAGTTTTTTGAGTCCAATCGTAGATGAATAGTAGTGAATGTAAGTTGTAAAGATCAGTGAATTTAAGAATTTTCAAATGTTTAAAGAGAGGATCGGTATGAGAGTTAAACTTTTTATTTGCTATTATACGCACTGCTTTTTTCTGCAAATTCAGAATTAGTTTTGTTGCAGGTGTGTTACCCCATACATTGATTCCATAAATTAAGTGGCTTTGAAATAACGTAAAATAGAGTACACGTAAAGTGTCAACTGGCAAATTTTTTTTCTCACTTTATTCAGGATATAAATAGCTCTAGACAATTTGATACGAACAGCTGCCACGTGGTGATTAAATTTGAGATTTTCATCTATGTTAACACCTAAAAATTTTACTGATTTCATTTCGCGATCATTACCTGCTACTGTGATGTTTTTATTTTTTATTAGTATTTGTGTCTGTACATGGCTATAATTATAACTATCATTTGGTGGATGAAGAAGTAAAGCATTGGTTTTGTTAGCATTCAGTGAAAGCTTATTGGCAAGACACCAGTCACTGATTTTCGTTAATTCGCCGTTTGTCCTCTCAGTCAATAAGTTAAGATTATTTCCTGATGTATAAGCAGTTGTATCATCCGCGAAGGACAAAACATTCATATCAGTCGATTGGGATAAGTCATTGATATATAGAACAAATAACAGTGGGCCGAGTACAGAACCTTGGGGAACACCGGTCGTAACATTTTGCAGATCGGAGCATTCATTCGTAAATTGAACAAATTGAGACCTTCCTGATAGGTAGTTTTGAAACCAGGCATTTGCTATGCCCCTAACTCCGTAATACTCGAGTTTACGCGCGAGTATTTCATGGTCGATGGTGTCAAATGCTTTTGAGAAGTCAAGGAATATGGATAAGGTGCAGTCCTTGCTTACTTTGTTGTTCGTTGTTGAAACGTAATTGATAAGATGCATTATCGGGTGAAAAGTTGAATGGCCTCTTCTGAAACCAAACTGGAAATTGTAGATTATGTCATTTGCATCTAAAAAGTCCATTAACCTTTTGTGCATTAACTTTTCCAGAATTTTAGAGAAAGAGGGGAGGATACTTATAGACCTGTAATTTGCAAAGGACTGCCTATCACCAGTTTTAAAAATTGGTATTACTTTAGCAATTTTCATTTTGGATGGTACAACTCCTGTTAAAAATGAAGCGTTAAAAATATTTGTCAAGGGAACGGCTATCTCATGTATTATGCCTTTAAGTAGTTTGGGGGAAATGTTATCCAGGCCAGTGGATGTTTTTGTAGGCAAGGATCTAACTACGGATATCACTTCATCGGTACATGTAGGTAGTATATAAAATGAGTTGGAAACACTACTTTTAAGATACTCAGAGAAGTGGTGTGTTGGTCCTTCCATGTTTTGGGTTACTCGTTTAGCAATATTTATGAAATAGTTATTGAATTTTTCAGCAATTTGTTTGGGATTGGATAATTCCACGTTATTATCAATGAATGATGATGGTAGAGGAGGAGGGGTGTCTGACTTTTTTATTGCCTTGCGAAGAATTTCCCAAGTTTTCTTAATGTTCCCCTTGTTTTCAATTATGGACTGGCTATAATAGTTTTTCTTTTGTTTTCGTAAAAGTTGGTTGAAAACTTTGCAATAAGTTCTGTAACGAGTAATATTCTCGTCAGTTGGGAATTTGTATTTCTTAGTAAGTAATTTCTGTTTGTTTATTGAAGATTGGAGAAGTCCAGAGGTCATCCAAGGTTCTCGTTTTATGTATCTGTTGGGGATTTTTAACGACGTCAATGGAAAGGCTTGATCAAACGCTGTATTGAGGGTTTCGAGAAATTTCTCATAAGCTTCATTGGAATTGGACTCTAGCAATACATTGCTGAAATCTGATTCGGAGAGCAGATGTTTGAATGTATTCATATTCCTAGTGTTGAAAATTCTTTTAGGAGGACAGGTAATGTTTTTGAGGTGGGTCGTTTGGAGATTTTCGATACAGAATGTGGCAAAGTGATCACTAACATCTGCAATGATTATTCCAGTAGTATTATGACTTGCTTTATTGCAGAAAATATGGTCAATTATTGTTGCCGAGTGGCTAGTAACTCTCGTCGGTTTGGTTATCCTAGGGAGGAATCCAGTAGTAAATAAGGATTCTAAGTATTGATTAGTTTTGGAATGATGATTAAAATTGAGCAGATCAATATTGAAATCACCCATAAGATAGGTTGTTGTATTCTCTGAGTTAATTTTGTCAAGTAGATTTGAATATTCGGATAAAAACAAGTCTAAGTCAGCTTTTGGTGCAGTATTGGGCCGATATATAATTCCTACAATTGATCTGTTTTTTCCAGTGAGTTCGATAAATAAAGATTCGAACACATGAGGGATAAAAATACTCAAATCGGTTCTGATTTTGAAAGGTATGGAATCTTTAATAAACGCCCCGACACCTCCTCTACCGTCATCGCCATCAGGGCGAGAACGTAATACTAGTGGGTGGTAACCATTTAAGACGTTAGAAACGCCTTCCTTCACACTGAATGTTTCCGTCAACCCTATGATGTCGAATAAGTTTTCATCTTTTTGGAGGTCACATATAAGGTTCTGTAGGTGTTCAAAGTTAGCATTTATGCTTCTACAATTAATGTTAAGGAGGGCAAAGGACTTCCTATTCATGTCGATTGTTGAGGAAAATGTTTCAGGTGAGTAGTATTTGCAGCTGTTGCCATCGGACTGGAGTGGAGTAATGGGATCATTATCGGAAACACTGTTGATCACATGGTTAAACAGAGTAACAAAGTCAAATGAGACGTCATTTTGTACTTTATCGAGAGATACCACATTAGTCATCGCTAGAAATGACACTATGGGAGAATTAATCAATTGTATAAGTTTTCAGATCTACAGTTTTCTGGTAGATACTTTGTAGTACAATTCTTCTCTGCTGTCCAGTAGCTGGTGATTTGTTTGAGTGAAAATATGCGGGTATGGCTAGGGTTAGGCATTTTCTTTTTAATGATTCGGGTCGAGACGCTCACGCCGAAGGGATTGGGTTCAGAGCATATCGGGATTTGGGCTACAGAGTGGGTCGGTTAAGGATGTTCACTAAATAGGAATGGTGTTCACAACATGTAGAGGTTTGGGCTAGAAGGAGGTCACAATATTCGATTAGTTCACAGGGTGGTAAGACTTTTCTATTCAAATTTAGTATCATAGCAATGGGCTGAACGGGCAAGCAAAAAAGTAAACCAAAAAATGGGTTGGCCAATTTGTACGGTTAAGAGCGGTTAGGTCCTAGCCATCCATTCATTCACATGTCCATCCAACAACCCTAGAAATCGATGGGTGAGAATCTGAATGAGTGGATATAACCATGGCCAAAGGTTCAAACTGATGAACAATGTAGTTGATATGTAACGGTCTTTCAGCATTAGAATGCTATGCGACTTCAAGGCGAAAATGAAATTAATTTACCATTCTGTATCTGTGGTTGATAATGTATGCGTACTATCATCAAATGACAAAGAGAAAATAGGTGAATGGATTGACACATAAAAAGAGATGGATGGATGGATGGATGGATGGATGGATGGATGGATGGATGGATGGATGGATGGAATGAACTTAGTAACATGATTGAATAAATGAATGACTGAATGAATGAATGGATGAATGAATGAAAGAAGTGAGATGCTCAGTAATTTGGATGCACAAAATGAATGAATGATTGATTGAGTAAATAAATGAAAGAACAAAAAATAAAAAATGAATGAATGAAAGAATGAATGTAGATACACGTCGTACAGCATTACAGTGAATAAGTGAGCGAATGATTGAATCACTGGTACTCAGCCCACTCAGCCCTGCACACAATCAAAGAAGGAATGGATGGATGGATGATCCAGTTTGTCAGCCTCAGTTATTGGTTAAAGTAAATGATCACGGCAAGTAGGACAGGCGAATTAAATCGATAATTGAATCATGTCATTTCTGGATAGGCTCGCTTATATGTCATCGAGATGAATAAGTGATGGGTGGGTGGACTTATAAAAGTCATAAACTCGTGTGGTATAACATACATTCAACATAAATATGATTATTCAATTCTAGTGAAGGATATTCAATTCTAGGGGTTTTGAGAGAGAGAGAGAGAGAGAGAGAGAGAGAGAGAGATTGTGTTTCTACTGTTCATCCATTCGATCAGACATGAACAAATTCTTGGTTGAATGAATGATGACTGGGTGAGAGAGTAATTTTTTAACCCTCAGATCGTAAAAGAAAAAGAAAAAAAAGAAAAAAAAAATTAAAAATATTAAGCCAATCACAGACAAGTAATGTCTTGAATATGGTTTACTCGCTGAGTCCCATTTCGCATGAGTCGTTTTAGTCCAAAAAGTCTGGAAGGTGTGTGGATGAATGTTGTAGTATGGGTTGAAAGGAGGAATTTACTCTTCTACAAAGGAACATACCCTCCGAACATACCCCCGTCTTGTTGTTAGACTTTAGGTCACATAGCAACCACATGCTACCATAGAAACCAAGATGGCGGCCTCCAGTTTAGAAAATAGACGACGGAAACACGTGTCACCCTAACAACACGCGCTGCGCATGCGCACTAGGACCACGTATCACTATGGAGATGACGTCACAAGATGGCCGCTCACGCGGGTTACCATGACAACCAAACATGGAGCCATCAGGTCACGTGACATGACGTCACTTCCGGGGTCCCCGCAAACAGGCACGATCCATAGATCTCCTACTACTATTCTACTTAACTGGTAGGGTGCTGGAAGACCATATTTGGGCTTTATTCTGAAGTGCAGGTACTGCAACTTAAAGGCTTCAAATTCAGTGGCTGTGCATCATATTATCTTTGAAGTGATATTATTTAGTCTGTTAAGATTTGCATTGTTACAATTTATAGGAGAGTGCCTGTGGGCACTCTCCTATAAATTGAAACAAGGCAAAGTCATATGAAAAAATTTTGGTGGCCAAATAAAATTCAGCACTCTACCAGTTAATGGAAGTATGACGTATCGTGTTCCCGGTCCGGAAACTTGGCCTCCCGGGTTCAAACGGTGGTGAAGTTATTATGCTGCATTTTTCAAATACAATTAATAAAGAAAGCATTTGAATCAACACAAATAGCGCCACTTTGCGAACTCAGAAGTATTTTATGAGATATTTTACATGAAACAGGAATATAAAAGATACGCCAAACACGCCCTTTGCATGTACTTGTTTGTAATTGTACGGTTTTAATATCTCATTTTCTCTGACGTTTTACACCCTTTTGAGCTGAATATTCCAATAAATATGAACTTCGTTAAAATGAATTGTAGTGCACCAATAGCTCACGTGATTCTGCTGAGAATAATCCAACTGGGGCCAACTATCGTCTGTAACCACACAGACAGAAATAAATATGGGTCTCTATAAATGTACCATATCTTTTTTTACTGTATATATGTGTTTGCAGAACTTTTCCTTTTTCCGAATGTGGTTCATCAAGCTTTTATCTATTAAAGAATAGGGGGAAGTGGCCAGAAAAAAAATCAAATATTCTCCTTTTTGATGACATCGATGTTTATTGATTTAGACAAAAATACTTTGGGAAACATACAACATCATTACATCTTACACTTATGAAACAGCCCGTATGTAACGAAACTAAGGCCGTTTTTCATTCAGTGTGGAAACGAAACTGAGTATAAACGTTTTAGTACATGTATAAGCACACCCTCTAGTTTGTAGACGCAATAGATATACTATAACTCTGCTTAGTGAGATGGCGGGGAAGCCGGGACAGTAACACCAGGTCCCTTGGGTTCTGGAGGGAGGCAGGCCCGGCCCAGAACTAGTAACACAAATTGGAAAATGACTTGTACATAAAAAACGATAGTCATTTAGAGACGCCCCGTCTTTTGTCTGTGTAATTTCATTTATCTCGCGCTGGAATTAGAGGACATTCTCTGAGGTGTCACATTCCAGCAACTTTTTTGAATTTGGACGGCAAAAGTAGAGAATTTACGACATATTCCTCTCTCATATTCTCCCTTTCGCTCCAACGAGAATCGGACCATGTATATGTTCTGCACCATGAACTAAACACTATCAATGGTCCCGGGCTCCCTAACACAATTTCCCTGGGGACCCAAATACTCCTCCCCCCCCCCCCCCCCCCCGCAGCGCATAATGGGATTGTTTCTACGTCTGGTGACATCGTGCGTCGTAAGACACTCTGAGTTCACAGGACATCTTGAAAATACATATCACGTAAGAACTTTTTTCTGTCCGTGGTATTGATGTGACCTAGAAAATAGTTGTTGAAAATACTTTTCGATCTACCCACCATATTACATCACCCAACACGTTTTCTGTCAGCAGGATTTGAAGTGACATAGGAAATAGCTGTTGAAAATGTTAGTCGATATTACCTGCATATTAACTAAGAACATTTTCTTTCTGTCCGTGCTCTTGGTGTGACATTGAAACTAGTTGTTGAGCATATCATTTGATCCACCCTGTATAGCAACTAAGAACTGCTTCTGTCCGCCCGCGGTATTGAAGCGACATAGAAAATGGTTGTTGTAAAATATTATTGGATCTCCCATACAGATCATCTACTGATTCTTTCTGTACGAGGTATGAAGTGGGATAGGAATTATCGCTCAGTGAAACGAGAACTCAAATATTTAAGATGACAATGAAAAGTTATTTCCCATAAACAGTATTGAGAAGGATGCAGCAGGTGTTGAGTGGATTATTGCCGAAACAACTGCAGAGTAGAATTTTAACCTTGAAATAATACTCAATTACTGAAAAGATGAGCAATAAGAATAAGCAGTGTTTCAGCCTGTCGGGCTCTGAATTTGACCCGTATGTCTATATTGCTCGACCTTCTTATGGATTTACTGAATAGGAATTACTTGATAGAAATTCCACTTTGCGAAAGTTTTAGTGATAAGTTACTCCACGCTCTTCATACTTTCTAGAGGCCGTAAGTTACCAACACTGTACCTTAAATGTGTTTCATCTGGTCGGAAAATCCGAAAAGTCACACGTTCTTTCCAAAATAAAACTCTTGTGCCAGAGCTGTCGGATTCGACCGCCTTATTGATTAGCAAAGAGTGCCTCGACTGCAATAGATTCATGTTGGGGTCAGTCGGGTTTTCCCCAAATCGTATTTTAGCTTAACCCTTTACCCAACGTAACGGCCAAAACCGGCCAGCGCTATTCACGAAAATCGCCAATTAATTTTCATTATTTTTTGTCTCAAAAACATAGGTTATGACCTCTCGTTGGAACGAGCTCTTCGAGCTCGTTCCAATGATGGGTCATACCCTATGCTTTTGAGACAAAAAAATGAAAAAAAAATAGTTATTCAAGAATTTTATTTGCAAGTGTCGTCTGCTTTTCATGTTAGGTAAATTGTTAACAAATTCCCAATTCATTTTGTAAATTATTATATCGCAAATATTCTTTTGGGGAAAGGGTTATTGATATGAACATTCGAAAAATGGACAAACTTGTTTATTATACCACGATTGTCGCGTGTAGTCAACATTACGCGATACAATACAGACATTGAGAAATGTTCAAGATACACCACGCGTGGATTTCGGAATACTTATAAGTCAGTCATGTGAGAACTTACGTGATTGGACTTTACGCGTTTGGGTGACGTTATGACGCAAGCTATAATCTGACAGTATTTATTTATTTATTTATTTATTTATTTATTTATTTATTTATTTATTTATTGGTGTTTAAGGTCACATGCTTATGCACAATGGCTAATCGTGACCGTGACAGTTTTACGGGTGGAGGAAGCCGGAGTACCCGGAGAGAACCACCGAGCATCGACGAGCAACTGTCAGCTTCTCAACATTCTAACTCTGTTCAAGCTCCGCTCAAGCAGGGTTACAGCGGTTGAAGACATGTGCACCATCGACGTGCAGTACGCCTTAGTACACTGCGCCATCGTGCCCCGATGTGGGCAACCGGGATAAAGTGCCTTGCCCAAGGACACAACGCGGGTCGACCCAGGCGGGGATCGAACTCGGGACCTCTAGCATAGACGTCCTACAGTCTACCCCTGAGCCAACGTAAATTAAATGCTTGTACACAAAACAGTGTCAAGCAAAAAGGTTATCAAGCCGCCGAAGGTGATATTTTTCTTCAAAAATATTTACTTCATTCAAGTTTAATCGTGGTATAATTACGAAATAAAACTTTGGAAGAGTGCGGAGGACAGGAATCAACGACCCTTGCTGGGGTTTTCCTTGTATTTCACGTGCGCCTTAGGCGCACGTGAAATACGGGAAACACTCCCACTCGTGTTGTTGATTCCAGTCTCCCGTACTTCACCCCTTTGTTGTGTTCTGTCTTAATGTGCCTTGATTGTAATGTGTACATTCGTGTTTTTTACGTTGATTTATTAATGTGAAAGGTCCTCTACAAATCGTTCGATATTTCAAGGTATTTTCCTCCTCGAATGCTCAGAGCGACATCCGCCACATCCATTTAGTTCCATGCTATGAGAATTCCATATTCAGCCGAACAGACATTTAATATTCAAAATCTCACGGTCGCCCGGATCTTCAAGGCAATATTCCATTTGATCATTTTTCATGGATGGATTGATGGTGGGGAGGCATCAATAATTGCCATAGAAGCATTCATGTTCTCGATCCCAACAATAGTATTATTGAACAGAACTTCGCCATTCTTAACTTACAGAATGTTTGAAAATGTATCAAAGACGAGATTATATTCAGCATGAATGGACCCGTATGAAAGGAACAGATATTAGACAGAACTATAAATTTCAAACAACATTTTTGTAAAGGGTTGGCCACCAGTCCGGCCCCCTGCATTTGTGCCGTTCTGGGGTAAAAATATTAACGAATACGAGTATGACAGTGGAGAGAACTTGTACCACACAATTTTAGTGTTGTGATATTTTTAAAATAATGATATACGAATTTTGGGCCGTTGCTAGTAAAATGTTGTTGTGTAACACACTGCTGAAAAGGGACCACAGAGCCCTTTCTCACAGTGTTTCGTATAAGAGCATATCGACAGGTCAAAGAAAGAAACTAAAAAAAAACAAGCTACAATAATTTGTCTTGTGCTGGTTGGCACAATTTTTGGTCGGATTGGCCACAAGTCCGGCCCTACATCTGTGCCGTTCTATAGTAAACATGTGAAGGAAACGACAGCAACGAAACTTACAGGGACATAAAATGGGGTGACGAAAGGCAGTGGTGTTAAAAATGTCAGCGTCCAGCAATGAAAGCGCCAATGATAAAAAATTCTTAAGGGGTCGTCCAACGTCACTTTGGACATTTTTTGGAACATTTTCACACTGCCCTAAATACGAATTAACCCTTTACCTAACGTAGAAAGCAGACGACACTTGCAAAAATAATTCTTGAATAACTAATTTTTTTCATTTTTTGTCTCAAAAACATAGGTTATGACCCCTCGTTGGAACGAGCTCGACGAGCTCGTTCCAACGAGGGGTCATAACCTATGTTTTTGAGACAAAAAATGAAAAAAATAATGAAAATTAATTGGCGATTTTTTAGAATAGCGCTGGCCGGTTTTGGCCGTTACGTTGGGTAAAGGGTTAACGCGGCAAATAACGACATATTAAAAACCAAAATAATGACAAAAGTATACAAAACCCGAATTTATCCACTTTTTCAAAAATATTTTTTTTTTTTTTTTTTGCTTTTGTTGACAAGGAAATTGCCAGCCGCATACGTAACCGTCAGGATTAACAAGGAATAGATCGGTAATTCGAGTGTTTGAGTTGTAAATAAAAAAAAGACTTCACACTCCATACTCGGAGAAAGAATAGTTATCATTTCACCACGAACGTAGTGATAACACTCAAGAGAAAATGGATGACCACAAACGCTTGATTCTGTTCGGAAGACACGTTTGTTGTTGACAATGTTGTGATCACGTCGGTTTGGGGGCAAAGTTGTGAATGATTTGATTTCCCACGATCTGAAATCTTCAAACATTTCACTGCTGTTTTTGAATCTGGCAGGCGATGTAATGTACAATGTACACGACACATTCATAAGAAACTGTGCAACTGACAACGTGATAATTGCGAGATACAGTCCATCGCAGCGCTGTGGATATCAAAATCTGTCATAAGTGTTCAGATAAATGAATATAATAACCAATACAATTCCGATATTGTTCAGGCCGGTAACCCTCCGCCTATAAAATTAGTATTGGTAAGCAGATCAGTTATTAATGTTCTTAAATCTCATGACAAAACAACAGCCAAGTCTCCCCAAACAGCAACTATGGAAGTCCGATAGTTCCAAAACAAATGAAGCATACCAAATCATGTACATAAATGAATTGGGAGCCAGGATTTCTAACTAAGTTTAGCCGATTGGTGAAAGTATTCTGCATGCAGGACAGGTCATTTTTGGTTGTTTTGGCCACACGTGAACATACAGATGACACTTGGCAGCTGGCATTGCTCATGCAACCCCAGAAATGGACACATATACAACTCAATGAGGAAGTTTGGCAGTCCACACTTTTTTGGTGTATTAATCTCATCATATTTTACCAATTTGATACAGATCTCATGCAAAATAGCACAGGATTGTGGGGCGTATTGTCACAGCAGACTCACAAAAGCCACATTGGACATTCTTCATTTTTCATTGAGGCACTCTCTCATGACACCATACTTATTCTTCTGAACTATGTTCATTTGACCCTTGGTGAACTTCATAAAAGGTAAACAAACACAAGGAAAATGGCATCCCTTTGAAATGTAGGCATCCTAAATTACATTTGGTCTTGTGGTCTATTCTTTGCGAGAATGATAAAACGATTTCTCCTAGTCTGTACTAGAAGGATTGCAGAATTTAACTATTCAACAAATTTAAGGTATTTTATTGTCTAAAATCTGGTTGGTTACTTATGCCATAACAGACATTCAGGCGGTGCTATCTACCATATGGCAGCAGTTCCATGGCAAATATTAGTTTCCACATGTTCTATGTTTCATTGCAAACATTTTGGTATTTCATTTATTGGGGTTATTCATTTTGGCCCTTTTTTAGACTTGGAAGAAAATTTCCTGAAATTTGACCAAATTTACGTTGGACGTCCCCTTAAAAGCCGAAATGTGAAAAAGAGCAGGCGTCCACCTGAACAAGTCTGTTAATGGAAATTTACAAGGTATATGTAATTTTGTTAGAATAACACATTTGCATTGGGTTTAACATTTATTAAATGAACTAACATTTTTTTTCAAAACTTGTCTAAATATCAAGTCTTCAGAGATTAATAGTGATTAATGGCTCAGACTCTAGTGACTCCAAGCTAAAGTTTGGCTGCCAATTTGGCAGCCAAGACTTGGCATGGGATCACTGCCCAGTTGATTTAACGCTTCGACTCTTGGGTGTATTTTATTACGTTCTTTATCATCATTTTATCCTACCTGTTTATTTTTTGCCAGTTTAATCACTAGCAATTTCGTCACTGGCTTTTTTCTTGCTGCCATTTTCGTCAATGGCTTATCTGTCTCTCCCATTTTCGTGCGCACCTCCCTACGTCACTCTTTGCGCTATGAGTTGAAAGAGAAAAATCAGCCGCTTCGCTCATTTCATCAGTTGCTCATGAAAGTTTTTTTTACTTTTAAGAGTTAGGACATTGTTCAGTTTGGACTTTTCAGTTTAATGTGCACATTTGTTACACGCCCAGGACGAGTGTTAACGAGAGTAGAACACTAATGACTTACTCGATCATTTCAAGTTAGGAAAGGATGTAGCCAGAGTCACATGAGCTCAAGTTACCACTTAAGGTATGCTATTTTGGGGAAAACTGAATGTTATAATCTAGTGTTGACGTGGTTAAGGAAACCAGAGACGTTGAGGTTGAATCTTCTGTTACCAGGATAAATTGAGGTGTAGTAGATATTGCCGAGGACAAATATAGTTGGTAGTGACCGGGTACTTACACACACCCTACAGTCAAAACACCCTTACCACCTTCCACCTTATGTCGACTTGGAATTATTATGATCCCCTATGAGTCTGGAGGTGGAATGGGGAAATCTCACCCGATGGGCAAGATATTTGAACCAGACCCGAGGCTTGATTTTTCTCCCCCTCGCGAGGATTGCGTCATTATAGATAACTGGCGGCCACGTGTTGACAGACTTAATTTATCAAGTCGTAGTCCTTTCGAAAAGCAGACAATTTCATCGGAAAGATCGTACAAAAGTTAGGTAGATACCATAGGTATATACTAAAAAATTGATTTGTAACACGTTAAGGGGTTAATGAATTTGTCCGGGTCAAACTCTAATGTAAAGGGCATTATGAGATTATTGATCGATCGATAAATTCGCGCAGTGATATTTTTAAATCTGCAGAGAAACATGGGGTTGAAACAAATCACCATTGTTGATTTTGAATGGCATTTGGATTACATGCGGGAAATCGTGAAGCCATTGTGTTTATTTACAATTATGCAGACGATGATGAAATAGTTCCGGCGACCTAATAAAATATGCAAATGAGTATGTCACGTGAGGTGGATGGGATAGAAATATCCCACCCAGCTGTCTCACCCGGGACACGCGTATGTTTCACGTATAGTGGTGGGGGGGGGGGGAGAGAAAATTATTTCACATATCCTATTTCTGTTCGTACTTTTAATATTTTAATCGTCACGGCTTTGTTTATAACTGGGTGTTGTTTACCACTATACGAACAACAGCTTCATGACCGCAGTCTTAACACTTTAACATCACCTGCAAAAACTGTTCTTGAATAATAGTTTCCATTTTTTTGTCTCAAAATCATAGCTTATTACCCACATTGGAACGAGCTCAACGAGCTCGTTCCAATGAGGGTCATAAGCTATATTGTTGAGACAAAAGATGAAAACCATAATACAATTTGAATGGTGATTTTTGTGTACATGGCTGGACGGTAATTGCCGTTTCGTTTGTTAAAGGGTTAGCAGATGTTTTGCGTGTCAATCATTTATATTTATTTATTTATTTATTGGTGTTTAAGGTCACATACGTATGCACAATGGCTAGTCGTGACCGTGACAGTTTTAAGGGCGGAGGAAGCCGGAGTACCTGAAGAGAACCCCCGAGCATCGACGAGCAACTGTCAGCTCCTCAACATTCTAACTCTGTTCAAGCTCCGCTCAAGCAGGATTACAGCGGTTGAAGACAGGAGCACCATCGACGAGCAGAACGCCCCAGTACACGGCGTCATCGTGACATTATGTAGGCAACCGGGATAAAGTGCCTTGCCCAAGGACATAATGCGGGTCGTACCTTGCGTGTCCATCACTCCTTGGAAATCCTAAATAGCCAGCACTTGGATGCGCAATTTGAAGCTGACTTTTTAAACTGTTTTACTGTTTTCTGTAATTCAAAATCCTTTGGCAAAATGTTCTATGAACAATTAAAGAACTGGCATTGCTCTGGTGTGGTGATTCTCAGCTGAAGCATATTCTGGCAAGAGAATGTTAATACGATGGAGAACACTAGACCTGAGTACAATGTATGCAACTTCAGAAAATTTAGTTCGCGTACCATTGTACTATTATCTTATTATCTTCTACATATAACATGGGAACAAAGTAAACATGGGAGAAGAAATTAAACTCCCGTATACATGTTAACACTTACTTTTCATACTTGATTTATTTATTTATTTTATTTATTTATTGGGAGTTTAACGACACTTTCGACAGCCACGGTCACCTCGTGTCGGACAGGTTTACGGGTGGAGGAGGCCGAAGTATCCGGAGAGAACCAGCGAGCAACCGTGAGCAACTGCCAGTCTCCCCAACGTCGTGTTAACTCCATACAAGCAGGGTTAGCATTGGTTTAAGACCAGTGCGCCATCGACGTGCAGTTCGCCTTAGTACTCAGCACCACCGTGTCCCCGCGTGGACAATTGGGGTTATATACCTTGCTCACGGACACAACGCAGTTATCCCTTGTGGGAATCGAACTGTGGACCTATCGGTTTGAAGCCCAATGCCGTAACCACTGAGCCACCGTGCCCCTTTTTCATACTTGAAATAAATCTCTTTGGGGAATATATCGTACATGTGTGTATTCAGTTGTAAGCATCGTCTTTAAACCCTTTACCCAACGAATCGGCCACATCTCCCCGCGTTATATTCAGCCGCTGAAAAATATTATTTTTCTAAAATGTCAACAACACCATATCATGTGACCCCAACTTTTTTGAAAAATTAAAAAAATGATATTTAAATGATATTTAAAATAATAAATTTTTATATCGTCTGCTTTGGGTAAAGAGTTAACTGCAAAAAGTGGGCGGGAGCGCGGCGGTAATTAGTTACAGCACTGGACTAACAGATCGAAATGTCATGGGCTCGATTCTGACCCGCGTCGTTTAGGTTTTGTCCTTGAGCAAAATATTTAATCCCAGTTGGCCACGTGGCATCAAAGTGGTACAGTGTGCTGTGCACGTCGATGATACACTTGCCTCCAACTGATCATAAAGCTTTATTGTGCAGGGTTAGTAATTCAGAGAGTCTGATAGCTGCTCGCCGCTGATTCGGGTAGCCCATTCTCCTCCATTCGTAAAACGGCCCGACGGGATATGACCCTGGACTGTTGAAGGTGTCCTTAAAACATTAGTAAATAAATAAATATTCAACACTGTGATGTAACTTATCATTCACCCGAAAAACTTATTTCCACATAGTTTTGTCGCGAGTCAGAACGGCTGTTGCCTGCAATGCAGGTCTCGTGGTTGTCTTCTGATCACCACGACATTCTTTTTATTTCGGTTAATCATTGCAAACTCAATCAAAAAAATATATGTTATACATTTGGATTGTTGTTTATGTGTGCGTGCACAATTGGCATAAACGTGAGTCATCTGTCTCCAGAATCCTTTTCCCACAAAATATTGTCATGGACGAAGTAATATCTGCGATCATGAAATGAAATAAGATTCATTACCGCTCATGAATAAAAGTATGGCAGTTGTGAGAACTGTTACTACACATTTTTGTTGTTGTAATATTTTTAAAATGATGATATACGAATCATGGGCTTTTGCTAGCAAACGTTTGTTGCGTGACACGCTGTTGGAATGGGTTTCCAGAGCCATTTCTCACAGTGTATCGCTTGAAGAAAGAAACTGAAAAAAACAAACTGCAGTAATTTGCCTGACGCTGGTTGGCATTGACACCAAAACAAGTAAAGGCAATTCCAGATAGTTACTTACAATGACTCCCGACACCACACTCCTCGTATGCTTCCACATCCAAAAGAGAGACCTTTAGTGCACCACTACTATCAATAACTGGAAATTCAAAATTACATGTACAGGGACCGATCAGGACTATTTAAAATACGCTCTAGCCTCGGAGCCTATTTTTTCAATTCATGCGCCAGATTTCAATTTACGGAGTCTCACTGCTGTTTGTAACACACACTGCAAGTATGTAATAGCTCTCAGCATTTTCATTTAGTGCACTATAGCAAACATTAATCTTCACTGTGGTTTTTGATCAAGTCTTGGCTGCCTATTTAGGCAGCCAAGACTTGATCAGAAACCACAGTGAAGATTAATGATTAGTAATTAAGAGTTGAAGTATTAACTTGAGCACTCTACAATAATGATAAATGATAATCATATATATAATACATGTAAGAGTGTCTCTCTCGATTATCCATCGAAAGAATATCAAAATATGATCTGAGAAGTTACGCGCCAACTGAGAAGCCTATTTCTGAGATTTAAGAGCCAGGTCCTGATGTTTCAGAACCAAATACGCACTGGCGCATGCCCAGGTCGGTCCCTGCATGTAAGACGTAAATGTTCATTCTGAATAGAATCAAAACCGATTTTATATAGTGTTTCCTAGGATGGCGCGGTGGATCAGTAGGTGGAGGTGCAGGCTGCAAGCCGAGAGTTCCTCGGTTTGAATCCTACCTGCTGCAACCGCGTTGTGTCCTTGAGCAAGACACTTCATCCCCATTCCCCACGTGGGGGCACGGTGGCGTTGTGTACTAAGGCGTACTGCACGTCGATGGTGCACCTGTCTTCAACCCATGCTAACCCATGCTTGTGTGGAGTTGGTATGTTGGGGAGCTGACAGTTGCTCGCCATTGCTAGGTGGTTCTCTCTGGGTACTCCGGCTTCCTCCACCCGTAAAACTGGCATGGTCATGATTAGCCATTGTGCCGAAATATGTGACCTTAAACACCAATAAATAAATAATAAATATAGTGTTTCCACATGGCAACAATATCTTCTTTGAACTACTTTTGTGATAATTTCCTCGGGATAATTTGCACGCTTGAATGAGAGCTCTAACAATAACAACAATCATCACTGATACGAACATTATACCAAATGGTTGTAACCCCCCCCCCCCCCTCTACCCCCCCCCCCCCCCCCCACACACACACAAAAAAACAAACAAAAACAACATAAAAAAACAAAACAAACAAAATCCGCAAAAAAACAAATACCTTGAAAATTCATCTTCGAACAAACGTAGCATTGCGGGCGTTTGTGGACAAGCGTAACGTTGAATTTAACGTTGAATTAATCTTTTCCGGCCAGGAAAGTATATTGGCACATCTGTTAGTCAAGTGTGTTGTTATCGAATTACCACTTACGGGGACGACAGGAAGATAGCTGATCTAGCCATGCCGTCTCCAATCAACACTATAGTCTATGAAATGTTTCTAAAGAAGTTATTTGAACATGAATTTTGTATCAATTGGTATTATTGAATATATTATTACATTTCATTTAAAAAAAACAAAAACAAATACACCCACAAAAAACAAACATGAGTGTTAAAGTATATTTTGCTTGTAAGGTATCTCAACTGCCTTATCTCACAAGTGGAGTAAATCCGTACAACTAGAAAAGCTCACCTGCACTCTAAAATCAGTTGGGTTACAAATCAATCCAAATCAACTGGGTTGAGTCAACCCAGTTGATTTGGATTGATTTTTAACTCAACTGATTTTAGAGTGTACCATCAATATTCCTCGCGTCCATTTGGTTTAAATGTTCGAACCATTCCCAACAGAAATTACTAACGGCACTTTCCACTTTTGTTCCAAGCTTCTTTGTTTTACAAGGATTAGCGAGCAAATTATGCAACTTATATTAGCGCCTCTTTGGCCCTTTAGCGCAGATGTGTGTGATGACATTCGTAGCGGCAACTTCGTGGCCTCGCTCTTCTCGAATACTGCGAACGGATCTTTAGCCGCTGCGGAGTGCGTCTCTCTCCGCACAGAGGACAGCAATTTTGTATCCCCTACCCGATAGGGCGGTACGCTGTGACAGCATCCACCCCACAGTTGATGCAGAGATAGATTGTTCGGACACCTCCTGAACGTTAACTTACCAAGGATCGATGCCGAGACCTCTGGCATGAGAGGCTAGCGCGCTTATCCAATCTGCCACAACTCTCTTTCCACCTTTCGCTCAGAGTACCGAGCCTTCTCATTCAAAACCAGCCCTCATGGCCATTGACTGAGCACGTAGTCTGGTTTGGTCGACTGGATAGTCAGATATTTTGAAAGCCAGAAGCAAACATCAATATTTTTTTGTTTGTCAGAATTTCGGGTTTTTTTGTCAAATGAAGTTTAAACTGCTTCCCATCACATTTTACTCCCTAAACAAAACTACCATGAGTGCCAAAGCTTTGCTCTATATCCCGAAATTTGAAGACAACTATGGCGATGGCCAGCTTTCATTCAGTTCAGCCGGGATTTCTAACATTTCTCGAAACCTGAATGCAATATATCTCCTGTTCCAGTTTTGAAAGAAAACTGGTAGCCAGAGCTTAACCCTTTGAACACTGGTGGAATCGTCCTTGTTAGTTCAATGACATCAATTGGAATAGTCTATTTTCGACCTTTGAGACCAATTAATATTTTTAACGTGCAGCCATCGGGCTATTGATTGGTCTACACTACACATTCGCTTAAAGTATGACGTATCATGTTCCTGGGCCGGAAAAGCGGTCGCTCGGGTTCAAAGGGTTAAACCTAACTTAGAAGTCTTTCTGAAAATCGTTCTGGTTTTTGCTACTTTCGCTTTTTCAGTTCCATTGAAAACCACTTTGCATGTAAGATTATTCATAACACCGAGTTGCAGAGAGACTGTTACAAAAGTGTACACACCGATAGTCTAGAAAGCACAACGGTATAACCCAGATATCCGTGTGACGCCACACTCATCTATTAAAACATTATATACGAATCTCGGCAGTTTTTTCGTTCTTTTAGATAAAAAGAAGGAAGGTAAATCAAACTTTAGCGTCTGATACTTATAAATTCCCGTCTTCGGTACGTATTCTACAATTTCGAAAAAAAAAATCTGGTATGTATTTTCTCACAAAAGCGGAGCTGTGTCCAGGAGATAACGGGATATTCTTTTACTAAATTGTATCAGTTACATGACTCAATGCCATTCGAATCTTTACAGTTGGCTCGATTTTTTTATACACAACAGCTTGGGCCCTGCGAACATCAAATTTCGGGTCGAATCGAATCAGGCATCAGATTTCGAATCGAATCGAATCTCGAATCGAATCTTACAGTTCATCAAGTTGTGGATATTGCACCTTCTTACAGTCGTAAATATTGTCAGTCTCCACTCAAATATTGTGTGTAACGGTGACTCGTGCAAATCTAGTAAAAATCGGAATATTCTAGAATGGAATCATTGTTATTTCGGAAGCGGAACCCAATTGAATTCTTCTTCTGTCATCAGGTCTGATGAAAGAAGAAGAGTTCAAGAGGCTACATTTTGTATGAGTTTGATAACATCTTGACGATTCGAAAATTTTCGAATCGGCGTGAGTGAATCGAATCACGGGGACTATTTCGAATCGAATTTCGAAGCTTTGCAGGGCCCTAACTACAGCGATCACATCGGAGAACAAAAGTGAAAGTGAAAAGTCTGCAATGGCGTTTGGGGATTTCTGACACTTCTTCCAGCCAAAAGAAACCCATAGACATCCAATTTCGTGTCCAGTGTGCGTTACTTCAGTAAAAAATAAACATTTGCAACGAGAAATGTTGCTGGTGTGTTCAAGTGTTTCGTACTTTGAATCACATAACTGTTGGTGCAGTTGTTACATTACGCAAAGTATTTTGTACTGCAAATTCAGGATTCTTTGAATTTCGTCCCATTATGATCATCAACAGATATTTCCATTGTATTGATCAGTGCAAAGCTCTTTGCTTCATCACTCAAAATAAAAATTTCATCGTTCATCGAAAGACGCTTTCAAACGCATTTGACTGACGTATGGAGTAATTTTACAATTAAACATCAGCTGGGCTCAGTGCAACATTTTTTTTCAATTGTATTTTCGAGAATTGTATTTTCTAGTTACGACTTTAAATTGGCTAAAATGAACCAGTATCATTTTCAAAGATGTGGCAATTTGCCAGTTGGCAAATTGCCATATCTTTTAAAATGCAAATGATTCATTTTAGTCAGTTATATTAAGAAGTAGAATATACAATTCAAGAAAATACAGTTGTAAAAGTTTTATAGTATAGGTCCCAGACGTTTACGCTAGTGAATAAATTCGGAATTCAATCACTATGATGTTTCTATTTACCACATAATACAGTTCTGTGAGCACTAAGATGGTTCCTATCACTATTAGATCTCACGCTGGTGTAGGCACACTTGCCTTACACTGGTGGGGCTAGATTCATAAATAAAATATTGTGCAGTGAAGACTGAATCAACAAAGTGAACGAAAGAACACATCTGAGTTTCATTCTTCTCACATTTCTTTTTTTTTCGATAAGTGAGCTTCTACAGTGTTGTGGGGGTTGAAAGCGGACAGAGAATTTTGACGGGGTCGAAACGGGGTCGCGATCCGATGAGAATTCTCTGTCCGCTTTTGAAATCGCTACACAACTGAAAACAAACATATATTTATTTACTTATTTATTGGTGTTTAAGGTCACATACTTATGCACAATAGCTAATCGTGACCTTGACAGTTTTACGGGTGGAGGAAGCCGGGGTACCAGGAGAGAACCATCCAGCATCGACGAGCAACTGTCAGCTCCTCAACATTCTAACTCTGTTTAAGCTCCGGTCAAGCAGGGTTACAGTGGTTGAAGACAGGTGCACCATCGACGTGCAGTACGCCTTAGTACACGACGTCATCATGCCTCCATGCAGGCAACCGGGATAAAGTGCCTTGCTCAAGGACACAACGCGGGTCGTCCCGGGAAAACAAACATAAACGTTTCAATGTTGGCTTTATCACTTTACGTTCTCACAACATTTCACCGTGCTTTTTCACATATCGCGTGGTAGCGTCACAGCAAAGAGGTCTTTGGGTGGCCTGCGTGATAAAGAGAAGCAAGCCGAGTTTTGAGGAGTATCTTGACAGCATATGGGAAACTGCTGTTTGAGCTGAGGTTGTGGTCGCTGGATTTTAGGGAAAAATTGGGAAAAGCAGCGAAAAGATATGCCAAATATGTAATTTGAGAGATCCCCTGTAGTACTTCCCCTTAGAGTGTCCAAAATATCAGCTTGACAGAACAGCACTCACTAGGCGTATACTGGAAAGGAGAGCGAAGAAACGGTGGTTAGTAGGTGATACAAAGGAGTGGGTTAGTATGCTTATAAGTAAATTAGGGGAGGTAAAATTACGGGATAGCTGTTTAAAGGGTTCGTTTCTATGTGTTGGGAGGAGAGGAGGGGTGGGGAGGGAGGGAGGGAGCAACATTTGGGTGCCATGGGTAATCAAGTCCTTCTCGTAAGAGAACCACAGCAAACCAGGAGATGACCAAAGAGTTATTATATTGGGCACCAGTACTTTCGATAGTAGGTCTACACCACTATATCAAATGATCTCCCGATTCCCGAGATGAGTCGGAGAGTCGTACGAGGAGGATCATAGCTATAAAAAAGGTATGTCTCATATGACGTTCCAAGATATTTAGAGATTATTACTTGGTTAGTTTCATATCGGCTGAGATATCAGCCCAGGGTTATTTCATATCAGCCTGAGACTGATATCTTGATATCTTGGCCGATATGAAACTAACCAAGTAATAAGCTCTTTATTATTAGGCCAAACAAAATTAAATAATTGATTCTCAGGCAATTTTTTTTAAAAACGAATGAGGGAGGCCGGTTTTTATTTTCATTTTTTATTCCTGATAGAATTGTTGCCGATGCCTGAAATCCAATTTTGAGAGCCTAAAATTAAATACTATAGCGTCCATGTTGATTTCGCTGATAGTTTTTTTTTTGTTTGTTGTTGTTGTAACAGCGATCACAAAACACAAAATCAATATAGAACAACTAAAATGGAGATCAAAAATAATAAGGAGTTTTTTAACTGGTTGAGTGCTAGAAGCCACAATCAGGCCTTTCAAAAAATGAAGGTACCAGTGCAAAAGTAACACTTTCCTTTCTCATGTTTCGTATTCAGTTAAACGTAAATAATAGTTTATTTATACAAATTGGTTCTATTACAAATTATTGGAGAGTGCCTGTTGGCACTCTCCAATAATTTGTAATAGAACAATTTTTGATGAGCAAATTCAGACCACCAAAAATAATCTAGTCCTCAACCAGTTAAATAAATATTTATTTTGTATACATATGTGAATCGTGTCGAATTTCGCGAAGAGAATAACAATACTGTATCAATGTATACGACATCATGCAACGCAAATCGCGATGTGATACCGCTAAAATCACATGGTAGTGTTGTACATTTTGAATTTTGCCTCCGAAATAAAAATGACGAACGCGAGCCGAAAAAAAGAATGCGCCGGTGTCTGAGAATCAAAAAATTAATTTTCTTTAGCCTTAAACCAGAACAAATAATTACAAAGTGTTCTCAGATCTGTTACAATTTTCTGGCAGCGTTATTTTTTCTCATTCTTTTCACAAACTCCTAAGTTTCCTCTTCTCCTCGTTCAGCTATCCCAACGTCTCGGCTTCCCCCACTGGAGGAACTGCGACTTTCGGATAGCTGAACTATTTCTTCTTCCACTTCAACGAATTTCCGCTTACGACGCTGAATCTCAGTTTGTGTTGAATTTTCTGCACAACTCTCTTCATTCTTCCCCTCATCCACCTACTTCTTTCTTATTACCAGCGTTAACCCTTTACCTAACATGAAAAGCAGACGACACTTGCAAAAAAAATTCTTGAATAACTAATTTTTTTCATTTTTTGTCTCAAAAACATAGGTTATGACCCCTCGTTGGAACGAGCTCGACGAGCTCGTTCCAACGAGGGGTCATAACCTATGTTTTTGAGACAAAAAATGAAAATATTTTAAAAATTAATTGGCGATTTTTGAGAATAGCGCTGGCCGGTTTTGGCCGTTACGTTGGGTAAAGGGTTAATTCCTCGCCATACGAACTCAATATCAAACCACCGCATTATGCCTGGTAACACCAATTTTCCTGTTCGATTAATAACTGTAAGCGATTTCGCATGTCAACAAAATGATTGCGCCTAGAAACGCATCAAGGGGACGCCTCTGCCGTGGTCCATATCTACCGAAATCTGGGTCATATCAGCCAAATTTGAAACCATATCAGCCGAGTTTGATAATGGGCAATTCTGAGAAAGAAAATCATTTCGAATAAATAAACTTTGATGTTGATGTACATTGTTTTAAAGTATGTATGTAATACATATACTGTTTTTTTCCAGATACGCTTGATTGCTAAATACAAGGTGCACTCTTGGCTCGAAACACATGCACACACACGGGTATTGGAGGTTAATTTGGACATAGTGGTGTTCAATCAGGGTGTATTAATCGGAGGTTCATCATAACCGGAGGATAGCCTCTTGGACTCAGGTATGTAACTATCTTCATATATATTGTGATTGGGAGGGCTCATGCGTGCCAAACCATGGCATGAATTCGTCCGACGTTTCCAGCGTAAACAGACCCATGCTTCTCGGCCATCAATTCAAGCACCAAAATCGGTAATTTTCTGGTAAAAACCGGGGAAAACTGCCACGGTTTTTGCCACGGCATCGCCGTTTGAGTGGCAAATTTCTAGAGCTAGTCCGACTCAGATATCACTAATCTGACTACCAACTGTAACAGTTTAATGCCTATGAGGAGGGGGATGGGGGGGGGGGGGCATAGGGACATGAACACGACAAATATCGGACAATAGCACTATGTCCTTCTATTGTCCGGCTGGACAGCATTTACGTCCCTGGTTTGTCTCCATATATTCCATGTCCAGAAATTACCAGTATGTTAGTCAAAAATACAGAGGCGTTGCAGACTTAACCGATTGCGAAAGCATGCCCTGATGATGTAGTTGGAATGTTAATCAGCCTTGATTATAATTAAGCAATTTAATTAAGAAAAACCCTCTGAATTCTTGAAATGTATTTGTGGATACATGGTAGTACTCGTAACGTACAGATCTCCCATCTTCCAATTTAATTGGCTCGTACCGCACAAAATTAGTCATACTGGGCCAAAGATTCCTTTTTGCAAAATATTAAGAGGGGTAGGGGTGGTGTAACTCTCCCCATTCCCTTATTTACGCCTCCTACTTCAAATTCTAACTCCTAATTCATTTGACCGAGCCGAACGAATCCCATACCATTATGTCGGCTCTAGGAATTAACTGATGTATTTGTATCCGCCCATGCTGCACTTAGCACTGGGTGAGTTGAAACGTTGAACAAGAGACAAGTGAAAATAAAGAATAAGATAAAAAAAATAAATTTAAAATTCCATCCATCGCATTGTGTTAATCCTCCTCACAGTGATGTTGAAAGGGAGCTCGGTGATATAGTAGTTAGGGTGTTGGACTTTCAACCTAAAGGTCGACGGTTCGATTCTGACCAGCGTTGTGTGCTCGGGCAAGATACTTAACTTAACTCTGTTTGCTCAGGTGGGGGGCACGGTGGTGCTATGTACAAAGGTGTATTTCGCGTCGATGGTGCACTTGCCTTCAACCGCTGCTAAAACGATGGAGAGTCTGGAATTTTCTCGCCGCTGCTTGGAGGTTCTCTCGGGTACTCAGGCTTCCACCACTCTTAAAACTGCATGACACGACGTGACCCTTGCGTGTGAGAGTGTTGTTAAACCACATAAACAAACAAACAGATTGATATTGAAATATAAAAAATTAAAAGCTGCTTTTTGTACTAAAAATGCAACTAGGAGTGTAACCAATTCAATCTTGTTTGACAGAGCTCACTGAGCTCTGTCAAACAAGATTAAATTAATTAACTTCGTAGTTGCAACAAGGCGAAAATTGCTGTACGGAATTCCACATTCTGACAAAGTGCATTGGACTAAAATACCAGCCGATGTTACAAAATCCGTAATGTCAAACAATTGGTAACCTACTTCAGATTATTAGTGACTGTGTATATAATGAGTTTTCTTGCACTTTACAAAAAGAGGGCAGAAAATAGTTCGAACAATTATATAATAAATTGATTTAAATGCTAACCAATTTTAGCAGACTGATAACATAGTGCAATGATCCTACTAAATTAAATTATAGAATTTCCCGTTTAATCTTAATTGAAACCAGAACGCTACATGTACCTTATTTCCTTGAGTTTTTTTTTCTTTCGAACAACGTTTCGTGGGACAATAAGGGTGCTTCTTGTACACCAACATCCCTGACTTATCTCGGCATGAAAATCAACTTTCGATAAAGTTATTCCCCATGAAATTATTGAACGGGTGAGGAAGATCCAATTAAGAAGCATATAATTGTTTAGAAATTACCTGTGACATCAGAAGAAAATAAAGCGAAATAAAACTAAGTTTCCTTTTGTTACTTTTAATAAATGAAAGTAACAGACACTGATATGAGTGAGAGGTTGTCCGTGTTGACACTTTTCTTCGCTGTTGTTTTAATGTTGATTAAATTGAACGATGACAAGACAGAAGTAATATATATAGAAATAATATATATAGGTCTACTTCATCAACTTTCAAAACTATCCAAACTGTCCCTCAATATTGGAGGTTCTGCGATAAAACCCAGTAGCTGTGTTCGAAAATTCGATCCTTCATTGATAAGCAGACGGCACAACAGCATGTCCACGCCTTTGTTACCAGTCGCCTCGACTACTGCAACTCTCTTCTGATTGGCTCTAAAACATCTATTCTTGAAAAGCTACAACACATCCAAAATTGTGCTGCACGGGTCATAACCAGAAATAAAAAAGTACTGCCATATAACACCAGCACTCTCTGAGTTACGCTGGATACCCGTTAAACAAAGAATTCAATTTAAAATTGTCCTTTTGGTGTTTAAGTATATCTCGGGATCTGCACCATCCTACCTGTCCGATCTGCTTACCATCCACAAACCACCGAGGTCTCTTAGGTCATCAGGTCAACTCAATCTGGTTCAGCCCGTATCTAAATTTACGAGTGCTGGTGATAGGGCCTTTGCGGTTGCTGGCCCAAGGCTTTGGAATTCTCTTCCAATCGACATAAAAAGTAGTAAATCACTTGAATCATTCAAGTCTGGTACTAAAACCTACCTTTTTCGAAAGGCATTTCCTTCAGTGGTCTTTTAATTTGGGTCATAAACTGACATTACCAGGAGCGTGGGTGTGACTGAGTCAGTGAAGATTGCCTCGTTACTCGTCAAGTTACACTCACATACTTGTTTTAGTAAAGTTGTAGTTTGTTTGTTTTTTGTTTTTTTTGTTTGGGGGGGGGGGGGTTGTTTTTTTTTTTATTCAATACCCTTTTTCTTTTAGGTTCTGTCGCTTATCGCCACGGCATAGCCTCGGTTGCTGATGTGGCGTTGGGCACCAATAAATGATAATAGTGATCCATGTATCAATGTATCTGTGAGAGAATGTATGTGTATGTGTGTATATGTATGTATGCAATTATTGTACAGCCATTGTGCACCGTTGTGGATTCTAGGCTGTAAAATTGTTATTATTATTATTATTATTATTATTATTATTATTATTATTATTATTATTATTAACTCTTTGTTCTCTATTTGGAAGACGTGTAACTAATACTAAAGACCAAGTTATTCCGTTGTGAGTCTGATGTGTATATACACAATAAAAAACATTTTTGTTTTGCACTCATGTCATACACAACAACAACAATCATAAACAACAAAAACATAAACATCAACGATAAACAAGAATAACAAAAACAATAATAATAAGGCTAAACAAAATCAATCTTTTGATTCTCAGGAGGCGACGCATTCGTTTTTTCGGCACGCGTTCGTCATATTTATTCCGGTGGCAAAATTCAAAATGCATAAACTATCATCGCTTCTCATATGTATGAACAAAATAAATATTTATTTAACTAGTTGAGAGCTTGATTATTTTTGGAGGTCTGAATTCGTTCATCAGAAGTAGTGAAAAATTGTTTATTACAAATTATTGGAGAGGGCCAAAAGTATAAACAAACATTGATTTACGTTTGACTGAATACGAAACATGGGCAAGGAAAATTGGGCTTTTGCACTGGTACCCTCATTCTTTTGAAAGACCTGATTGTGGCTTCTAGCACTCATCCAGTTAAAAAAAACTCATTATTTTTGATCTCCATTTTAGTTGTTCTATATTGATTTTGTGTTGTATGATCACTGTTACAAAAAAACTACCAGTAAAATCAACGTGGAAGCTCTAGTATTTAATTTTAGGCTTTCACAACTGGATTTTAGGCATCGGCGACCATTCCATCAGGAATACAAAATAAAAACCGCCCTTCCTCTTTCGTCTTTTTTAAAAAAAAATGCCAGAGAATCAATTATTTAATTATGTTTGGCCTAATAATAATAATAATAATTATAATAATAACCATGCACTACAACAACTACCACACACATCAAATAAAACCTGCAGTCACAACCATCTCAAGAACATTTTGCTTTTTCCTAGAAACCTGTTTTCCGATAGCATTATGATCACTGCCCCGCCACTATTACCCCCCCCCCCCCCCCCCCCCCAACCCCGTACTATCTAGAACTGGACGTTTCTTTTGTTTTGTTTTACAGGTTCGGTTTTTGCCAAGAACCAGCATAAAACGGCCGAACGATTTTACAGTATTTGGGAATAAACTGATAAAACTTATCTTACTGGGGGAGGGGACTCGACTAGTGGCCTGTATGAACTCTTGTCACTTAGTCTACCGGGTAAAAATCGAATACGTCGCGTTCTCATTAGACACCTTTCGCATAATGAATGGCGACTGATAAAAATTACGAATGGTTAACAGTGGTCGTAAATTCGTCGGGCGGTCAAAATACCTTTTCGCAGAATTGACGACTACGAGTCCGTTTGTGTTTCGCAATTTTCTCGTGTTCAGCGGCGACGATTGGATTGATTTGATTGCCAGTAAGAGATGGAAATTTATGCCAAATTGCGATTATAGTTTAAGGACATAATCTCAGAGTGAACCCACAGAGAAACGCTTTCAAACTTTTTGCACTATGATATACCTGCGTGTTTTAATGAGAAATCGTAATCGTAACTACGGATAAGGGAAAACGACAGCGGATAGGAAGAACACAAATTCCAGTGACGTTGTAACCCTTTCGTAATTCTCATCAGTCATCGTTCATTGGGCGAAAGGTCTCTAGTGTGGTCACATTTCTTCCTCATTCGATTCTTTTCGCAAAACGAACGACGGCTGATAAAAATTACGAATGGGGTATTACGACACTGGAATATGTGTTCTTCCTATGAGTTGTAGTTTTCTCTTATCCGTAGTTACGATTACGGCGTCTCGTCAACACTCGCTGATATATCATGGCAAAATGTTTGAGAGCGTTCCTGGGCCCCTTCACGTGGAAGATGACTCTAAGATTGTGTCCTCACCGTGCAGTGTCCTTAAACTCCTTCTGATACAAAGTTTGAACGATAGGATTTTATCGCACAAACGGAATCGTAGTCGTCATTTCAGCGAAAAGCTCATTTGGTCGTCCGACAAATTCACGACTACAATTGGCTTTTCGTAATTTTTATCAGTCGTCGTTCAAATGTCTCTACGACGAGTTAATAAGGGAGAAAGTGTGACAATAAGAGAGCAACGTAGATTTAATTAACTTCATTTGTTACCCAAATGTATGATTTTCTGGCTCAATAGGCTTCGCATCTGATCGCATAGCAAATTAACGTAAAGTCGAAACCAATGGTGATTCTTACAGACAAGCCTTTTTTATGGTGAGTGGTGGCGTACAAACTGTTGCGATTTTTTCCAAGTAAAGGAGCTTAACCCTGTACCCAACGCAGACGATATCAAAATTTATTATTTTAAATATTATTTTTTCAAATGTTTCAAAAAATTTAAACAAAACCATATCATGTGACCCCTCATTGGAACGAGCTCGACGAGCTCGTTCCAACGAGGGGTCACATGATATGGTTTTGTTGAAATGTTTTGAAAAATAATATTTTTCAACTGCTGAATTTGCATATTACGCGGGCGGATGCGGCCGATTCGTTGGGTAAAGGGTTGAAGTGTTATTTATTATATATTCTTAACACATAGATAACCCGAACCGAAATCGAGTTTTTTTTTTCCTGAAACCGAATCGAAACCGAAACCGAATCTGAAAAATCAAAACCGCCCAGCTAACTTGTACTAACACCATCGACACAACCATCACGAATATTTATCTGCACTACTCCAATCCCTTCACCATCCTACATTGAGCACCACTACCACAATCACTCCGATCACAATCCCAACAACATCAATGAAGATGTAACATTATTATGTTTTCATGTTTCCTTCATTTAGAATTATCTCGGAAAAATGAGAATAATAACGAGTCAGAGATTTTATCAACACCGACCTCAGGTGCATACCGTCGGGCAGAAAACAATATTATTGGACATCTCTGTGTAGTGGGTAATAACTATCGGATTCCCAGTGATTGCTCGACCAATAACAGATATTCTGAAAACTCCCGATCTTCAGTGACAGAGTGCTTCGATTATTACTCTCCGTGAACGAGCGCGCAAACAACTATTAGTATAAGCCGTTATGTGGACAGATTTTTTGACGTACTAACAGCTGTTGAGTGGTGCTTTAAACATCACTGAATAGTGGACTGATATAAATCCTACAGGTAGTCACTAAACGTATTTATTTCTTATAAAATCTGAGCTGGAACATTTAAAACATATAGTGTGATTTGGATTTACCTGCTGGATATTTTTCGAGAGACCCAAACTTGTCTGATTGGTACATGTATATCACCAGATGTTTTATCCTGGAGGAGGTCAGTATGCGTTAATTAAAATTTTTCTCTAAAGTCATCAGGCCTGAAATTAAGCCGCCTGACATTTGCAGAATGAGGTCCCCAGAGGGTGAATTTGATGCTGATATCCCATACAGTGGGCCAATTTGTCCTCTGGGTACCTCTTTCTGTTTAGTTTTGAGAACCTGATTCAGATTGAGGTTCACAGAGGGTAAATTTAGTGATGCTACCCTGCTATGCAGGGTAGCATCACTAAATTCACCCACTGGGGACCTCATTTTGCAGATGTCAGTCTGCTTATTTTCTGGCTTGAAAGTCACCACTGTATTGTTAAGAGATGTAGATCATTTTTCACGAACCTACGGTTTATTGAATTATTTATGCGAGTTAAATGACATTTTCGACAGACAAAGTCACTACCGAGCAGCGGCGAGCCACTGTCAGACACCCTAACGTATAACTCCACACAAGCAGGGTTAGCATTGGCTGTAGACAGGTGCACCATCGACGTACATTACGCCTTAGTACACAGCCCTGCACAGTCTTAGTGCACAGCGCTACCGTGCCTCCACGTGGGCAATCTGGATTAAATGCCTTGCCCAATGACACAACGCAGTTACGCCTGGCGGGGATCGAACGTGGACTTCTCGATTAATCTGCTATTTATTTATTTATTTATTTATTTATTTATTTATTTATTTATTTATTTATTTATTTATTTGGGTTTGACGATACTTTCGACAACCAGAATCACCTCGTGACAGGCAGTTTTTAGGGCGGAGTACCCCGAGCAGCGGCGAGTAACTGTCAGACACACCAAGGTACTAACTCCACACAATCAGGGTTGGTTAGCATCGGTTGAAGACAAGTGCACCATCGATGTGAAATACGCATTACTACACGGCGCCAACGTGCCCCCACATGGGCAATCGGGATTAAATGCCTTGCCTAAGAACACAACGCAGTTACCCTGGGCGTGGATCGAACCGTGAGCCTTTCGGTTTTATGTCCATTGACGAAACCACTGAGCCGCTGTACCCGCTCACGAATCTACTGTTTCTTTTTCAACCTGATTCATAATTCAATTTCCCGCAGTAAACCCGCACGAAGCATCGTCGGAACTTTGAATTAAAAACCTTTACCTATCGTAACGGTCAAAACCGACCAGCGCTATTTATAAACATGATTATATTATTGTTTCTTTTTTTCACCTCAAAACATAGTATATCTTACCTCCTACAAGTATCTGGGAATTTCATTGGTTCAAAGACATCAAATGCAGACTGCATATAAAACCATATACTGCCTGTCAACATCAATTTACGCTGACAGCTATGGGTAATCTCCCCTTTGTTCATTGATTATTCAAACTGGCGGCAGCCGATAAACGCTTCAAGTTGAAAGATTGAGTGTTGGAAGCCCGTATTTGGTCAGAAGTGCAGGTTAGGAAACATAAAAGGCTTCATATTCTGTGGATGTGTGTCATGTTACCTTCTAAATGAAACTGCTTGGTATGTATGAATTTGCCTTGTTACAATTTATGGGAGAGTGCCTGTAGGCACCCTCTCCCATAAATTGTAACAAGGCAAAGACACGTGAACACATTGTGAGAATTCTCTCATTTAATTTTGATCGCTATTGTTATTAGTTCTGTGCATCGATGCAGCAGTCGGTAAGATATATTCGTTACACAGTTTGTTGGTGGCCTAATATGGTATATATGGTGTCAGTTAATTCCATATATGGAATTAACTGACACCATATATACCATATTAGGCCACCGACAAACTGTGTAACTAATAATATAACCCCTCATTAAGAACGAGTTAAACGAGCTCATTCCAATGAAGGATCATATACTTTTTTGACAAAATACGAAAAGATAGTTATTGAAGATTTTGTTTATTATTTATTTATGTATTTAGTTATTTGTGTTTAACGCCAAGTCAGCATGTAAGGCTATATCGTGTCGACAAAGCCGTATTGTTATAAAAGCGGTATTTGTCTCTAAGAAGATAAAAATATTCTTTAAAAACAGGAAATAAGTGACATCGAATGAGAGAAAAAATAGTGATAACACTAATGCATGTACGTCAATGAATCAAGCAGTCTTCTGAATATGGCTTAAAGCAACCTGGTGACTGAAAGAAACTTGGAAAGGAGAATGTAGATTAAAAGCATAAAGACAACTTGAAACTTATAAAAATGGTTGATTTCATTTAGGAACGAGAACATCTGATGAGAATTGATCGTTTAAAGTAGTTCTCTTAGAGACGATGCATTAAAATGTTGGCATTTGACACTATTAAAATTAGTACAGTAGAGAGAATGTGCTCAACTGTTAAAGGAAAATGACGGGTCGCATGTCTCCCTCCAATAGAAAGCAGTGTGTGAGACTTGTGTGATCAATATAACATCGTATCAGAATTACATGATCTTTTTCTACAATGGTTACTATTTGGTCGGAAGCTACAGAGCTTGTTATTTGTTGTCCCATCCCTTTCTACCCAAGATTTAGTTTGCACGTGTCGTCTGCTATTCGAGTTGGAAGAGTGGTTAATTTTTATTTAACTTGAATAGAATATTTGATGTTGGAGAATTGATTCGAAAGCTCTAGATTCAATTTCTCCAGTGTGAGTGTCTTCGTCACCAGTGCACTTCATACAGTACAGTCGCCGTGGACTGGTCGTAATCCACGCGTGGGCATTGATGTCCACGCATGCGTTCACCAGGTAATAAAAATCATCATCAGCAAACTTTTAACTAATGAAGTACCGTGTTTGGAATTCAATATTATTGCGTCTGTGGAAATATTGCCCACCCGTAGAAGGTGACCAGTTGATGGAGGACGTACTGTACATTAAAATCGAAGAATTTTCACTTCCTCGTCCGTTTTTCGTACCAAAACATCATTTCCTCAACACTAACCAAGGATTTCTCCTGTTCAGTAAAATGGAAAAAATAAACCATTTACAGTACACTAATCATAAAAAATTGTTCTCCTTCTCGATCAGATGCCATGTGGCCTTGAACATTACCCCGATTGGAAGAGATTTAATAAATAAAATATTGTGAAATCAAGACTGAATCAAGAAAACGAACTGAAAAAAACATCTGAAACTCAAATGTTCTCACATGTTATCATATTGTGAGATTCTGCAGTGTTGTTAATGGAGTGGCGAACCATCACAATTCGCTGGCTGCTCCTTTTTAGTAGCAGTACTGTACACCTTGATTGAGAGAGTTCACACTGTTACAGTTCAGACGCCGTGGATTGGTCGTAATCCACACGTGGGCAGTGATGTCCACGAATACGTTTACCAGGTGATAAAAATCATCAGCAAAATGTTAATTAATGAAGCACCGGGTTGTACCCGGTGCTTCATTAATTAAATTTGTGATGATTATTCCTGTAATTAGTGTTTGGAATCTCATATTATTGCATTCGTGAAAATATTGGTCACGTTTGGAAAGTGACTTGTCCACGGCGGCCGCACTGTACAGTGCTGAGCACCGTTAAACACTGTATAATTGACTGAAGTCTTGCTTCTGAACATATGGATGATGAATAACTCCGTTGTATGCATCAACAGGCTACAAACCCACTCGACTATGCCTTAGGTAAGATTTAGTTTTGTGGCCTGCTGATAACCTCTACGTTGTCGCAATGACAGATGAGTCAGCAGGACCGGATCTTCTTCCGACCCATCTGTCAAATTCAACAGCTTCCACATCTTAACAATTTTGGTACGATTGTCCTCCATATCTTAAAATTACCAAACGACACATCGTGGCATAACAATAATAATGTCACTGTTACGACCATAACAGTGGCTTTCATGTCAACAGAGTTTTTAAACTTAAAATTAACACCAAAAGGAAATATTACACTGATCAATGTTGTCAGACATTCGTCGGGCACGCAGCAATTGGATACTCGATCATCAAGTGGGTGTGGACAGTTCTGTGGCAGCATTCCGACCCGATCGCGACGCCGGTCGAAATTTACTTTCCGATTTTCTGTCTACAACATTGTAGAATCTCGTTTGTGGCAAAAGACTCAGGAAAACAGTGTTTATTAACCAGCATAAAATTAGGCACTGAGATGAAAAGACAACGGAAGACTGGATAGAATGAAATTGGACTAAGCTACCGTGTTATGATTGTGACAGCAAAGCCGAAAAAACAACAAAATTTAAACAAAATGAAAAATATGAATGTATGAAAGATATAAAGATATGAACACGAAAATGGGAGATGGGCGGATACGACGCCCATTTTGCAAAAGACTCAGAAGTAGATTGGTGGAGAGTATCGCGGACGGTGAAGGGTAAAATTTCCAAGAATTAAGAATTTGTTAATACTTACGCGCACTGCAACCTTGATGAGATTAACTACAATTTTAAACAAAGGGACTGGAACTGACTTAATTGGTAATTAGGTCAAGTTCAACGGCAGCCAAAGAAAATAGTGCATTCCGGGCATTGCCGAATCAGCTGGATGCACCTGGTGACTGGCTGATAGTCTGGAACCTCGGGTAACTCTTTTAGTGAAAGTGTATTCTTGCGACTGATATATTGATTACAAAGAAAATTTGTATGGGGTTTCCATTTAAAATTAAGGACAGGACCTGCGTGTAACCTAATACGACTAAAGATTCTCCTGTCGAGTTACGTACATGGACACAGGTCACTGAATAACAATATCCGTCCTGTGTTCCACTACTGCCCCGGTAATGAGTTAATAGTACTCCAAAAGATTTAGCGAAAGCGGACAACCCTGTATTGTTTAATAAATACAGCAAGTTCATGTGAATGTTATTAACCAACATAAAATTAGGCACTGGGATGAACAGATTACGGTAGACTGGATAAAATGAAACTGGACTGAGCTGCCGCTTAATGATTTTATGTCTTATATGTGACAGCAAAGCCGAAAAAAACAACAAAATTTAAACAAAATGAAAAATATATTGAATATATGAAAGATATGTACACTAAAAGGAGAGATGGGCGGATAAGACACCACAGATGGTCCCCAGTTGCCCTTAGTGGCTGAATGTTGACTACTGCCACATGAACAATGGGGACCATCCCGTCCAGATAGCTCCGTTTAGCTGTATTGCTAATGTAATCTGAGGATGTGCTCGCCCAGAGGGCGGGCCAAAGAAAAACTATGTACAATATGTAGGAAAACTGTGCTGTGTATACTACTGAAAACTTTTGATCTATATAGATTCAGTGTTCGTACATGAGATTTACAACACCATGAAATTAAAGAGAGTAATAGGTGGCAGGCTAGCTCATAGGTGTTACAACACCATGAAATTAAAGCGAGTAATAGGTGGCAGGCTAGCTCATAGGTGGCAATAGGTGCCGTAGTTCTCGCCCCAGTGGGGGCGAGAACTACGACACTTATTTTCGGAAACTGTTGAAACGTAGGCAGGCACATGCGTTGCCTTCATGGCATCATCTTGTAACTCTTCCAATGGTTGCAGAACATAGGTTGTGGGCCGACTTAAGCACTGCCCACAGGCTGGGAACAACCGGCATAGGATGCAGTAACAATTACGATGGTCCTGGGAACGTCGGGTCAGCTCAAGCACGACCCGGTACTGCTGTGACAGGAAATCTGCTTGTGAATGACGACAGGTAACCGGCAAACGGAAACCGCAGGGTTATGGGCTAGCTCATGCATTGTCCATGGAAAAGAAATCAGGAGAAATATGCTGATTGCACTAGAGAACGTGTGTGTGGTTAACCAGATTAAGCCCCTTAGCAAGAGGAACAGTGAAGAAATGTCCAAAATGGCCGGCCGGCCGGCCGGCACATCCTCGACCCTGGAGGAATTGTGTTACGGAATATTTTAAACAATAGCAAAGATTCTTGTGCTTCACTAGTTTATGAGGTGGGGAGGGGATGACAGCGGATATAATGATGGAAAGCGTTGCTTTTCCAGCGATCCATGAACTGAATCTGAGCATCTGAAAAACCAAGGCTGGTCGCCAATGTGGCCGCGCCGATGCGGAAACTGTGACCTTTGAAGGCATCAGTGTACATATGACAAAAAGCCAAACAACGTGTTAGGATTTTGTCGACACGGGAGCACAGAACGGGAGGGACGTTTGCGAACACAAATAGACGACGTGGCTCAGAGCCCCGTGTTTGGAAATAGGAGTGCAGCATGTAGGCTGGGCAGTGGAAGATTCGAGTGATGAACTTGCACTACATGAGGGCGGGTCGACAAATTATGTTTGAAATGATGGAAAGTAAGCTTAAAGCCCTGAGGAGTTGGCTGGTAGTCACGCAACTGGACCACTCTATGGGCATCTCAAGCAACCCAGCCAGGACAGAGCTCCTCTATGCATGCAACTGTGTAGAAGGTTGTGAAAAAATAGCGGCAAACAAAGTGCTTTCATAAGATGTTGAACAAGAGTGCTGAGTTGCTGCAGCAAGTTGGTGGAGCAGTGGCCTGGTGACGGGCAAAAGAGCATCCACAGAAGGGACAAGGCGTTGCAGACCAGCCAACATTTTGCGGATTAAGAAACTTTGTGCCGTGTCCACCAAGCCATAGAATTTGTGATAGTAGCTAATTTTAGAAATCGTGGATATGATCGAGCGGGGTTCGCAGTGCTGCTGGAAGAGAAACGCGATAGTGAGACACAGCAAATGTTACGGGACGGGCCAAACGAGAGGCAGTTCTAGACGGTGGCAAAAGGTAGACAGCTTAAGTTTTGCGGCTTCATATTGTTGTCGAGTACTTGGCGATAAGGCATTGTCAATCAGGAGATTCACTTTGTCTACCAGTTCCCGAGGTTGTACCTGTGCTGCTGGTAACAGTTTCTTGAACAGGTCGACCTGGCAACGAGAAAGGGCATCAGCCATTGCATTAAGTTTACCTGGAATATGTTTGGCTTTGAATAAGATGTTATACTGAAGACATGCCAACACAAAACGGCGCAGAAGGAGAAGAAGTCTGTGGTCCTTAGTGTTCCGGGAGTTGATTATTGCCACGGCAGCTGTATTATCGGAATAAAAACATTTATTTGCAAGCAGGTCACAATGGGATAGAACTCAAGGACCGCTATATTCTCACCGCATTCGGGCTGCGCCCACAGACCATACAGCCATCAATCCTGAAAACTTGCTGAAAACCCAACTGTGACAGCTGCATCCGTATGCAGTTGTAAGCTGATGCTTTTGAGCCAGCGATTATCCAGAAATAGAGTTCGACCATTGTATGTGTCCAGAAAACGAAGGCAGAGCGTAAGGTACCCCCGAACGTCCACTGTAATGCGAATGCGGTGATGTGGCGACTTGATACCAAGGGACAGATTAATCATCCTCTGAAGGAACGCTCGGCCAGGGACGATGACCGAGCATGCAAAGTTCAGCAGTCCCAACACAGACTGCAACTCCTTGAGGGTTGTCTTTCGACACGAACGGAACGCTAACAACAATTTCTTGCACTTTTGTACCTTCTCGTCTGGTAAACGGGCACACATTTCCAGGGTATCTAACTCAATACCAAGGAAAGTTATGCAGGTGGTAGGCGGAAAGGTTTTCTCCTGAGCAATCAGCACCCCTAATTTCTTACACAATGTCATAAAAACCGTTTATTTATTTATTTATTTATTTATTTATTTATTTATTTATTTATTTATTTATTTATTTATTTATTGGGGTTTAACGACTCTTTCGACAGCCAGGGTCACCTCGCGTCGGATGATATAAAACCGTTCAAATAGATGTGGCACAAGTCTCTGGAGGGATCTGCAAAGAGAAAGTCATCCAGCACAAACACACCATGGCGGATACTCAGCTTTTGTATTGCAACCCAATGTATGGCAGAGCTGAATTTTTCAAAAATGCTGCAACTGGAGGATGAACCCATGGAAAGACAACGATCGAAAAAATATTTGTCATGAACCTTAAATTGAGTTATTTATTTATTGGGGTTTAACGACACTTTCAACAGCCAGGGTCACCTCGTGTCGGACAGTTTTACTGATGGAGGAAGCCGGTGTACCCGGAGAGAACCGAAGAGCAACGGCGAGTAACTGTCAGACTCCCCAGCGTACTAGCTCCGCACAATCAGGGTTAGCATTGGTCGAAGACAGGTGCACCATCGACGTGCAGCACGCCTTAGTGCGCAGCATCACCGTACCCCCACTTGGGCAATCGGGATTAAGTTCCTTTCCCAAGGACACAACGCAGGGAACAAACCGTGGACCTCTCGGTTTGAAGTTCTGTGCCGTAACCACTGAGTCACCGCCAACCACCACCCCCCCCCCCCAACCAAAAATTTTTAGCCCGACTGTTTACAGTGAGGGCTATAGTCATGACTTTTGTCCGTCTATCCGTCCGTCCGTCCGTCCGTCCGCTCCCACTCAGAGGACTTGTGAGGTGAATTGCACGTACAAACCGGACTTGTGTGTTTTTTCGTAGTTGTGAGGTGCAACTCACAAAAAGACAACAGCTGTGAACACAATAACCCCACAAGACTCCAAATTTCAACTGCAGCTCAGAAGTTTTCGGACAAACGGACGGCCAACTTTGAAACGGCTAAGATCGTAAGCGAGAATCCTGAAAATCATTATTCTACCACGTGGTACGAGTATCCAATCAAACAGTGTTGCTAAATGAGCCAATGAAAAGGGGCAGTTTGGAAAAGGGCGTGATCAGTATTCCATATTTGGTAACTGGAGATTTTCGCATGCGGAACGTAATTTTGGAAATGTTAACCAGGGCCGAATGAATGTATAATTTTACTTTGGTAAGTTGAAAAGTCGTTAGTAGTCATTGTCCGACCAAAGCATTTTAGGTTCGTTTGTCGAACAGCAAACCTTGAAAATAATGTGTTTTTATTAACAAGCCTTCAGTTGATGCCAACGATGACGTAACATCGCGAATGCACCCAACTTGTCACAAGCTAGGATCGAGCGCTATCTAATTACCACACACACCTTCACAAATGACGAAAGCGATCAAATGAATACAGGACAATCGGGCCATGTAAGATTCAGACCAGATAATTTTTGGACGATCCCATCCAGATCCGGGGTGGCGCCAACGGTGTCAGAAGAGCTGCGGCTCCCTCCCGGCCTGGAATTTTTGCCAATTCATCAGGAAGGCCACAGTTATTGGAATGGGGTCCGTCGTTTCACTCAATTTACACCCAATTAATACCCAGTTAACAACAACGTCAAAAAATTGTTTTTTTGGGGGGTGAATTCTAGGAACAAGACTATAGTGCCCGATCGAACCCGTTACTTCGTCGGACAGTTTGAGGTAAGCTGCAACAGAAAATTTTAACAACATTATAATATTTAAACATGAACCTGAAACTAAGAAAATACCCCCCCCCCCCCCAACATAACCCTTTAGTAACTTTACCCAATGCTGATAGCAGACGACACTTGCAACAAAAATTCTTACAGAATTAAAATTTTCCATTTTTGGTCTCAAAACCATAGCTGCTGACCCTTCATTGAAACGAACACAAGAGGCTTCTTACAATGAGGGGAGCCATAAGCTGTTTTAATATAATGCAGCAAAATTGTGAAAGAGGGGGGGGGGGGGCTCCATTTTTTTCCAGATAACCACGGAGGTGTAGGATGGAAAATATGTTATTAAGGGTACGATAGTGAGGGGGAGGGGTGGGAATTGAAGGACACTTTGTCATCGCGTATGGCACAAATATGCAGCAATATTATATGCAACTCCAGAAAGGGAGTACATGCACACGTCTTACCATAGTCCAAACTTGGACCCAAATCTGTTACCTGTATATAATTTTGACTCAAAAGGATGTACCAAACCCCAAACATATTTTCTGACTTTTGTTCCTAGTGTGGACTAGTGTTATTCTTACTCTAATAAATAATTGGGATGTGGCTCAATATGGGTGGTGGGGGGAGGGGGCGTCCTGTAGTCTGTAACATAATTTGGAGAGGCTAATTTTGTTAGAACCAATTCTATCTCACACGATCAATGTGACCATATTGGTAGTGGAGGGGTGGGGGGGGGGGTGTATCATCGCGTATGTCATTAATACACAATATCTCAACATATAAAATGTACAGCGACGCTGGCAGTATTATGTTGCTAATTTTGTTAGAACCAATTCTATCTCACACAGTCAATGTGATCATATTGGAAGGGGGGGGGGGGGGGTGAGCGGGGAGGGGGGGGGGGGGGTAGCAGAGACCGACCTGGACACACGTCAGTGCAAATTTGGCTCCCAGGCTTCATGACCTGGCTCTTAAATCTCAGGCCTAGGCTTCTTAATTGGCGCTTAACTTCTAAGGTCTTATTTCAAATTTTGGTATGTCTTAATTTTCTCTCCATGGATAATCTAGAGGTGCTTTTATTAAATATGATTATAACTTATTGTGGTTTCTGTGTACCTTAGCACTTCAATCAATGTCTTGGTCACGTTAATCTTCACATTGGTTTCTGATCAAGTCTTGGCTGCCTAAATAGGCAGTCAAGACTTGATCAGAAACTAATGTGAAGATTAATGCTTTGTGGTGTACTAAATAAAAATGATGAGAACAGCTATCATAAAACTGCAGTGTATGTTACAAACAGCAGTGTAACTCCACATGTCAGAATCTGGCTAGTAAATTTTAAAAATAGGCTCCAAGACTGGTGTGTATTTTAGACAGTCCTGGTCGGTCTCTGGGAGGTAGGTATTCTGTTATCGCGTATGTCATGAATACACAATGGGTTCGATCGGCGCACTATAGTCTTGTTCCTAGAATTCACCCCAAAAAACAAATTTTTGGCATTTTTATTAACTGTGTATTAATTGTGTGTAATTGGGCGAAACGACAGACCGATTGGAATGGGGTCTGGACTTTTCGTCGGAAAGTCAGTTCGGTGGAACTTAAAATTTTTAATTTGGACACTCCGTCGAAAATATTTTAAATTTAAAAAAAATGACTTGCCACTTTTTAAAATCTGATTAACAGGTCAACGCCAGTCCATTGAGAAAGAAATTCAAAAATGGGGGGGGGGGGGGGGGGGGGCAATGTTAAGAAATTTACATCGGGGTGGCTGATATTGCTAATTTGGGTGAACTGGCTATACTAAAGGGGTATTGGGGTATCCAGATGCCGAACACATCTGGCTTGAGTGCCGAAGGCACAAGCTTTTTGATGGGGTGTGGGGGTTTTACCCCCTCACCCTGCCCCCCAGAAAAGTTTTTGAAAAGGGCAATCAAAGGAAACATTCTGGTAGCTTTTGAAGCAAAAACCTCTTGATTTTTTTGAATGTCAAAAGTTGTATTTTTTAACAAAATGTTTCAAAAATCCCAATAGAAAGAACCCCATAACATTTTGGGGACGGTTCAGACAATTCATGTCAACATTCGTTGCCGACGTAAAGCAGACGCAAATTGCGTTGTACATACAGGGGGGGGGGGGGTCTTCCAAAAAATTCCAGACACAAGGCCGGGGTGGGTGGGGGGGTGGTCGGATGGGGGCCAAAACACCTTTTTTCCTGGAGTTGCAATTTTTTTCCTGGTGGTTTTTTTTTCAAATTATTTTCACATAACAAGGCTATATTGTTGTTTAGTAGTCTAATAGGCACCTGTTTGTCAGGTAGGGTTAGTGAATAAGGCCCCACTAGGCTCATTAGGGGATTTGTTCTCTTTTTTTGTAAATTAAATTAGATGCATTAAAGAATAGTGTACTCCAGTTTGACTAAAAACAATCAGTTGAAATTTATGAATTTTAATTTGGGAATGGTTAACATAATTTTCATAGCTGAATCATCACGGCACAATTTGGATTTTACAATGAGTAGCAATGTATTTAGCAGAACATCTAAAATAATGTAAAAAATTTATGGAAAGCAATCTAAATGCCCAGTTTCTCTGAGTAGAGCTCTTGTAACCTGAAACTAATGAAAATTCTCACTGTGCATCTTTGATATAAAACCTCACTTACTTAATTCAAGCTCATAGTGATAGTACCAGGGTTTTCACAGAGGATTTGTCTGGCTATCTCGTGAAAACATGAAACAAAAGTTACAGTTAATATTTGAATTGAAAACTGACCCTGACTGAGCCAGAGTATATAGATGAGTAGCTGAGCATAATACTATGCAGCAAAAGAAGATTATTTTAATCCTCTATTTGATGTTCACAAAAATAGTCCATTTCTTACATTATATGCTGTTATATGCAGAAATCAATGCTGACATTTTTTTCGGAGACGCACCAGGATGGACGGTGAGATTTACAATAGTGTTAGGTGACAGATTTTCAGCTTTCCAACGCTATCAACTATCTTTTGAGTAATGACAATTGGCTGAAACCTCAAACCTAGACACTTAGCTTGTAGTCAGGTCATTAAAATTAAAACTTCTTCACTAAATTTAAACTGTTTCTTCAGTCTCGGAACTTAACACATGAATGATAATTATTATGAGAGCATTGAGGCCAGAACTTTCAGTTCAGCATTTGTAATTCATGCACTTCAATAATATGCCAGTATACACTATGCCATAGTGCATATAGGCATATTATTGAAATGCATGAATTACAAATGCCCAACTGAAAGTTCTGTCATCAGGTATTTGAACCACCAGAACATAAAGATGTGAAAAAAAACCCAGTTATCAGATAAGGATTCAAATTAAGGCAAGGATTGACAACTGGAAGCTCAGTGTAATAATTTTTCATTACCCACCGTGGTGATACACTGAAAAAATATAGGTGGTGGAGTGGGTGTCCAAGTGGTCAGAGAAAAAAAATATTTTTTTTGCACGTGGGTGGGTGGGTGGTGGTCAAAAGGTGGAAAAAAATATTTTAGGCCTTGTGTCCGGAATTTTTTGGAAGATCCCCCCCCCCCCCCACCCCCTGGTACATAGGCAAAATTTTTGCCAATGCAAACTCCACTTTCGATGATCACAAATACATGTAAAAATCAGAAACTGAACAATCCAGCCGACATATAAATTGAAAATGTTAGCCCAACAATTGAATAATTTCAGTAATTGTTACGTGGCAAAACTCACATAAAAAATTACGGTAGACTACATTGTCTTTGACAACATTTTTTTTTTATTCCAGACCCCTTTAATCTAGAAGCAAAGTGATCACTTTAGTTGATTTATTTACCTTTGGTGGTTTTGAAAAGTCCATTAGAGATAAACAAATTTTCTTTTCAAACATTAATTGACAAGCACGTGTTGTCAAAAATCACCAAACAGTTGTGTGTCAGGGGTTCATGGTGGGGAAAACAGAAAAGTCTGGTGTGGAAATACAGTTAAAACTAGAAGTCCTGTCATGAATTGCGCGGAAATAGCACGTTGATCTGCGCGCTTTTTTCGTAGTTTGGGCGTCAAATTCTGTACATATGGCCTGAGCACAAGCAATGTTTCAGCCAATGGACCTCTGGGTAACCCGGAGGTCCATTGGCTGAAACATTGCTTGTGCTTGCTATGGGTAGGCAGGAGAATCTACCATGGTTTGATTGCCATTCAATATGGAAATTGCTTGAAATTCCTACGCGCAGTTAAGGCCAGATAAGCGCACAGTTCATGACAGGACTTCTAGCTTTAACTGTAGAGGGAGCGGGACGTTTCGGCCCTTTACCAGTTCGGCCCCGGGACCTTTCAGCCCGGAACGTTTCGGCATCGATATTTTTTTAAACCTAAGACGAAAAGTTACCGGGGAAAATATTGAGGCCGAAACAACCCTGAACCGAAATAGAAGACAAAGTACAATGCTGTGATTTTGTTAAACCGCACTGAACCTCATGCAGTCCAGACTGTTCCTAATTAATATTCAGAAGTTACAGGAACAAACAAAACAAAGCAGTGTTTTGTAATTTATGTGAGTGGATTATTTTCTTTATTGATGTCACAAACTTAAACAAACATCACACAATCTTTTCATGAACACTTCTCGATTGCATTGAACATTAAAGTGGCTATATTGGCATCATTTGAGAAGTGTGAAAATTACGCTGAATGATCATCTCACCTTCCGACAATGTATATGTATATGTATGTAGGTCAGTCCCATTTCAGTCTTCTTTACCGACTTTGTTTATTCATGTTTTGGGTCACCCCAGTCCATCGTTATTTACAAAGATTTATCAGTCGAAGTATGGGGCCTGCGTTATTTAAACGTATCCACAGCAATTCGGCCTATTTTGAATGAAAATTCTGATTTATAAAAAGTGCCGACGCAAACTGTATTTTAGCTGACGTCAACTGCTTTTGGCTCGGCATTTTGATTGCCGAGTCCAATTCCCTGAATTGTAGGGGCTGGTTGGGCTATACCATTCAACAATGAACAGAGGCTTTTACATTACGGATATCCCTAATGTTGATGTTCTGATTCCAGAATCAAATCATTCACTGATTAACCCTTTACCTAACATAACGTCCAAAACCCTTTACCTAACATAATGGCTATTTTTCTTATATTTTCATTTTTTGGTTCCAAAACATAGGTTATGACCCCTCATTGGAATGTGCGCGTCACGCTTGTTCCAATGATAGGTCATAACCTATGTTTTTAGTTTAAACAATATTTATTCATGAGAAAATATGATACATACATATCATTATCTACAAGATGGTTGTTACACAGTATACGTAATACAATGGTATGCATTAAAGTTATGTGTCAAGAACGAGATTTGTTGGAAGGATTCAGCATTAAGCTTTTAGCTTGTATAAGCTGTCTCCTTGGGAAGACTGACGAAATTTAAAGGTAGCTGGAAACACTAAGTAAAATATTGTTTAAACATGAGAAATAGAGAGAGTAAGGAGAGTAATAGAGAGAATAGAAGAATAAAAAGGGACAAGGAACTTAACCCCTTTCCCAACACGTGTAGAAGACGACACTTGAAGAATAATTTTTGAATAACTAGAAATGTTCAATGTCCGTCTCAAAAGCACAGCCCATGACCCCTCACCGGAACGAGCTCATCGAACTCGTTCCATTGAGGGGTCACTAGCCATGTTCCCGAGACGAAAACTGAAAATATAAAGGGGGTTAAATGGTGATTTTCTTGGATAACACTGGCCGTTACATTGGGTAAAGGGTTAACTAGGAAATGGGGAAACAATCTGAATCCAATGTTGGGTATCACAGAATATTCGATAAGACAGCCTCAATGAACAAATCGGTAACGGTGGCCCATATGTGTGGCAAATAATACCAAAATGTCTTTGGGCTCACTGTTACGTATTAAAACGTCCACTCACCATGATGAAGTCCTGCACAGCTCTGAAGACAAGAAAGTTTTCATTGTTATTCAAATGTTCGGATCCAAATAAAAGTGTTGAGAGCTCATAAGTAAATGGCAATGTATTGATTGTGGAATCACGAGCATCGTCATAGATTGGGCAATGCATAAGAAAGTGCTCAGTATTTTCGAGATCCCCACACTGGCAACGTGGAGATGTTGAGAGATGGTTATCGTATAAGTGGGCGTTGATATTACTGCAATGCAGGCGTAACCTGCAATGATAAATCTGGGCAGCACGAGATTTGGCGCCATAGTAGAAAATTGGTGGTCGTTGGTTCGCACCATTTATAAACGTCTTGAAGTTTATGAGGGAACAATTTTCTCTTACTGAGGGGGGTATTCCATTCCACTGGTCGGTAACTTGCGGGATAAACGTGGACTTATATAAATTGGTGTGGCAAAAAGGAACACGGTGGTTATTTTCCGATCGCAGATTGTGGTTGAGTTTTTGAAGGAAACAATGAAAATTTTTAGTTACATATGTATCCAAGAACTTTTTTATGCGTGTCGTCTGCTACTAGCGTTAGGTAAAGGTTAACCCATTATCCAACACTAGTTTTAGACAAAAAACAAACAGAACATTTTTTTCTTCCATAGTTTATGACCCCTCATTGGAAGGAGCTCAATGAGCTCGTTTCAATGAAGGGTCATAAGCTATGGTTTGGAAGCAAAAAATTAAAATATAAAAAAAAATTGAATGGCGATTTTTGTGTATAGCGCAGGCAAGTTTTGGCCGTTACGTTAGGTAAAGGGTTATTGTTGAAAAATTGTTATTCTCTCTGTTGATGCCAGTACGTGGATGTTGGATAAGTCCGTCCATAATTAGAAGGCGAAGCGCCTTATTCATTGGTCAGTGCGGGAAAGGTTGTAGATTCGATCCTGACCCACATCAGTATGTACACTTGTCCCCAGGGCTAGACACGCCGCCCCAATTTCAGTTAGTTGGAGTGTACGTTGTTGGAAGCAGTGGAGTGGCCAGCGCAAAGCAATTTGGGTGGGGCAAACAGTCTTGCTAGAGCCATTTTGATTGGGTGGGCGGGGTGAACAACATAAACATAAAACGCACCTGGACTGCACACAGCCATGTTGAATGAACAGTTTCTTTACGATTTAGGGCTCAAAAAAGCATTTTAGGTTTGTTAATTGGGTAGCAACCTTCAGAAACCTGTATATTTACAAGCATTTTGTTGATGGTATAAATTGGGGGTTGGGCCCATATCGCGCTTGACAGATGTCAACAACTTGTAACAGTCGCTATCAAATTACCAAAACAAACCACTTTGACACATAATCTAGTCTCTGAACAGTAGCATTACGGCACACCATTCGAATATGCCTTCCGTGCTGGTAACTGCGATATTTCAAGATTATTGATACTGGTGACTGAACACCGCAATATAATTAATGCTTTTGGCAAGATAAATTATGTCAACTCAACCTATGAGTCGCACTCCAGAAACTGGATGCTTCACATACAAGTTCAACAAACCAGATATATGATTATAATGACAAACAATAAGACTACATGGCAGGGCGACCGGAGAGGAAGATGGTGCGTGGGGTCTACGGCGTCGATGTCGCGATTTTTAAGTGTATACGAATATCAACAGAAACCTTTCTCTGGATATAAACAATGGTGTTTTTTTAACACCCAACAGTGTATTCTGATTATTGACCGAAACAACCCAGACAATACACTGAATGATTTTCCCCCCAACTTTCCCGGGGGGGGGGGGGGGGGGTATTAATTTTTTTTCCGATTTTCAGATCAGATAGGGACTCACGCCATAAGCAATGGCTGTTTTATCCATTTCGTCACGCCAACATTCCATAAAATGTGTATTGCTGCATTCAGAAAGGCTCAAAGTTTAATGTAATGCAATGTGAGGAATTATTTTTGGAAAATCAGCACCAGTCAGAATTTTCAGCTTACCGGTAAGAAAGTCAGGATGAAGTTTTTGTGATCTTTCAATCCCCATCAACTCTCATTCTTAAAGGATTGTTAACAACCCACCCACCACAACCCAATCCACCGCCTTAAGTTCATTCGGAAGAGTTAGATACATGTCTAAGCAGTAAACATCAGAGAAGCATGCCTGAACAATTGGGTTCCGTCATCTTGAAGAAAAATGATCATGGGGAAAAAAAATTGCAGGGCCAGGAAAATGTGTTCTGGGTTGCTGAATCCCCCCGCCGAGTGTTGGAACTTGAAAAATTCTCTCCCACCCCCCCCCCCCACACCCGACTTTTCACTTTTTCCAGTCATATAGTATATGTTAGACTTAGATATAATCGGTCCTGCCTGACTCTCACATCGTGGTTGGGAATATGTAATATGATGTGTGTGTGTGTGGGGGGGGGGGGGGGGGGGGGTACTTGATGTAATGCAATGTGAGGAATTTTTTTTAGCTTGCCTGTACTTGACAGAAAGTCAGGATTAGTTTTTTGTGATTTTTCGATCCGGCCCCCATCAACTCTCATTCTTAATGGATTGTGAGCTACCCCCACCCTACCCATCGTCTTAAGTTCATTCGGAAGAGTTAAATACATGCCTGAACAGTAAACACAAGAGAAGCATGCCTGAACAATTTGACTCAGTCATTTTAAAGAAAAATGATCGCAGGGAAAAAAATTTGCAGAGCCAGGAAAAAATGTGTTCTGGGCTGCTGCCCCCCTCCCCATCCCACCCCCGTCCAGTGTTCGAAAAAAAAAATCAGCCCCCCCCCCCCCCCCCGCCTTTTCACTATTTTTCCAGTCACATAGTATATGTGAGACTTTGATATAGTCGGTCCTACCTGACTTTCACATCGTGTGTGTGTGTGGGGGGGGGGGGGTGGGGGATATGTAATGTGATGTGGGGGGGGGGGGGGGTGTAAAGAGACTTTCCAAGACCACCAGGCTCCTAAATGTGGGGGAAGGACCATTCCCACCCCAAGCCTAGTCTAAGCTTGGACCCACGGTCTATAATATAGTTTTTTGTTGGGTACGTCCACGGGACGTAACAAAGCCAAAATTAATATTATGAGCTGTGAGTCCAAATTTGGACTATCTCATAATCTCACGCCACTCTCCACTTATGTTTTTTGTTTTGGGGCACCTGGCCATGTACCCCTCTAACAACTTTTGACTATGGACCCACGATACCATCATTTAGTTGGGTTTTTTACCACTTAATATTCAAAGACGCGGGTTTGGTTTGTGGACAACCTTCCCAAGCCTTCCATCCATTTGATGGACAGGTTCCAGTTGCAACCGGTTTCCAAATTTTGTTTTGAAAAAAAACGCTCATTTGCAGCCACTGACACAGGTAAGTGGTAGGTGTCTGACGGGCTTGCTCGTTGGAGGCCTCATGGCCATGCTACTTGCAACACTGCCTGCAGGACTGAACAGGAAAGGTAAAACAAAAACATCGTTTGACTTCGAACGTGAATTAAAATTACTCGCTGGACAATATTGTTATCTGTGCGTTTCGGTCTGTCGATCGTTGAATAATAATATTAATAAGCCGACGGTGAACACCGAGATTTCAGCCGATAAATGTTGAAATAAATCTTGTTGGTTATGCATTTCACTCAACAACTAAAATTATGTATAATTATGACTCGATTTATTCTTTACTTGTTTGCCAAGTTTACATTTACATTTGGGTGACGTCTCGGAATGCATTGCGCACGGAGGATAGCTGATAACATCTAACATAACCATTGCACCACAGGAATTTCTGTCGGGGTAATAACCGCCATTTTAGCAAAAACTCATCAGACACGACTGCCAATCGCGGCCTACAGCCCCATTCCTAAGTCGGGTATTATTGTGTCAATAATACACAAGGGAATATCCATCAGGGTTACAGAAACAGGGTTAAACTGTCACAACTTTTGTCCAAAACTATCGACAAGGAATTACTTAGTCAGGATATCGCGGATGTTGTGATGGCCATGCCATATCGTTTGGGTCAGCGCACAACACATTGCCAAAGTATCAGGGGTGCTCAACTATTTTTCAGGTGTGTATTTGGAGGACCAAATTTGAGAACAAAGGACGTGCCCCCCCCCCCGACATCGCCATTGGTTGAAAGGTCCTATTTGATGAAGTAAACATTTCTGTGTTTTATTTTTCTGTTCTTCGTCACTCCAACCAGTGGCATCACGTGGTTAGTTTTCCAAGAAATGAAGTCAGGGGTTGGAATTATGTGAGAGATATCACTGCAAGGCTCAACTCAATATTATTTTCACACTTGACAAAGCTCCATGGTTTTAACTGGTCTCCATGCATTTATATTGTGCACATGCTACTCAAATATTTTGATACAACACCAACCTCCATCAGTTGTATCTGCGAATTGGAACCCGTAATTCAACACATAATTCACAATAAGCGCACTATGACGTTTTCAGCCGTGTAAGCCCACAATTAGGACCAGACACCTCACAAACTATATGGACAAATGCAACTCGCAATCTCGGACAAAACGCGATCCCCACAAGTACCATTTCTACGTTCCGCACCCCACAAGTTAAAATATGCACAAGTCCACTGAGTGGTACCTCCTTGCATTTATATTTTGCATATTCTACTCAGATATTTTGATAAAATGCCGACCTCCATCAGTTGTATCTGCGAATTGGAACCCATAATTCAACACATAATTCACAATAAGTGCACTATGACGTTTTCAGCCCTGTAAGCCCACAATTAGGACCAGACACCTCACAAACTATATGGACAAATGCAACTCGCAATCTCGGACAAAACGCGATCCCCACAAGTACCATTTCTACGTCCCGCACCCCACAAGTTAAAATATGCACAAGTCCTCTGAGTGGGTACGTCCGTCCGTCCGTCCGTACGTCTGTTAACATTTAGAGTTTTGGTTAAAGTTTGTGGTTAAAGTTTTTCACTGAAGATTCAAGTGTTTTTTTTTTTAATATGGATGGATTTCATTGTAACTTGCTACGATGACTCCGCATGATGTCCAGATGAGAATTTCCCCATTTGGGCGTGATCTGTCAACCATGATGACTGCTCGAGCCCAAAACCCGAAAACTTTTAGCACAGTCTACAGGTCATATTTATGACGGGATTTCATTGTATCTTGATAGGTTGACTTCATATTATGTCTAGATGAGAAAGTCCCCTTTTGGACGTGATTGGGTAACTGTGACGGCGACACGGGCCCGAAGCCCAAAGACCTTTAGCACAGTCTACAGGTCATATTTGTGAAGGGATTTCATTGTAGCTTGGTAGAATGGCTCCAAATAATGTCTAGATGAGAACGTCCCATTTTGATCTCGATCATTCAGCCTTGATGGCTGCCCCGAGCCCAAAAACATTTAGCATAGTCAAAAGGTCATATTTATGAAGGGATTTCATTGTAAGTTGTTAGGTTGACTCCATATAATGCCTAGATGATGACATCCTCTTTTGGTCGCGCTCATTCAGCCTTGATGGCTGCCCGAGCCCAAAAACCTTTAGCATAGTCTTTTAGTCATATTTATGGGGGGGGGGGGGTTCATTGTAACTTGTTAGGTTGACTCCATATAATGCCTAGGTGATGACATCCCATTTTGTCATGATTGTCATGATTGGTCAACTGTGACCGCTAAGGGGCCCGAAGCCCGAAAACCTTGAACACAGTCTACAGGTCATATTTATGAAGGGATTTCATTGTAACTTCGTAGGATCACTCCAGATGATGCCCAGATGAGAAGTTCCCCTTTTGGTTGTGCTCATTCAACCATGATGGCTGCCTGAGCCCAAAGCCCGAAAACCTATAGAACAGTCTACAGGTCATATTTATGAAAGAATGTCATTGTAACTTGGTAGGTTGACATCATATAATATCTAGATGAAAACATCTCCTTTGGGATGCAATTGGGCAACTGTGATGGCTTCAGGGGCCCGAAAACCTTAAGCACGGTCTAGAGGTCATAATTATGAAGGATTTCAATGTAACTTGGTAGAATGACTCCAAATAATGTCGAGATGAGAACGTCCCCTTTTGGTCGCGATCATTTAGCCTTGATGGCTGCCCGGGCCCAAAACCCAAAAACCTTTAGCATGGTCTATGGGTCATATTTATGGAAGGATTTCATTGTAACTTGTTAGGTTGACTGAACTTGACTCCATATAATGCCTAGATGATGACATCCCCTTTTGGTTGTGTTTGGTCAACTGTGATTGCTTCAGGGCCCCGAAGCCCGAAAACCTTGAGCACAGTTTACAGGTCATATATATGAAGGGGTTTCATTGTTACTTCGTAGGATCACTCCAGATTATGCCCAGATGACAACGCCCACTTTTGGTCGCGATCATTCAACCATGATGGCTTCCCGAGCCAAAAACTTTAGTACAGACTACAGGTTGTATTTGTGAAGGGATTTCATTGTAACTTAGTAGAATGACTCAGTATAATGTCGAGATGAGGACGTTCCCTTTAAGCTGCAATCGGTCTACCATCATGGCTACACAGGCCTGAAGCCCGAAAACTTTCAGCACAGTCTACAGGCCATATTTATGAAGGGATTTCAATGTAACTTGTTGATAAGATGACTCATTTTGAAATAATTTCACTGCAACTTGGTAACTTTCATTGACTAACGTTAACTGTGAGGGCCACACACATGAACTGTGAGGTCATATTAACCCACCCCTCAGCTCTTTAGTACCGTGTACACCTCATATTATTTTTATTAAAAACATGGCATACAGGGACCAGAAATTAACATATTCCCAATTATCACAATTCTTGTCTTATTTCATAATCCTCTCATAAACATTGGACATTATCCTTTTCATCAAACACAACACACAGACAAGTTAAGCTACAGTGTCATTGACACTTTCATTATCCCTTCCCACAAGGGAGGGATATAGCGCAGAGCTCGCTCCGTCTGTCTGTTTATCTGTCAGTCCCTCCGTCAGTCCGTCCGTCCGTTCGTTCGTTCGTCAGTCCATTTGTCTGTCCAAACTTTCTTTATGCCATAACTTAAACAAAATTTAACGGATTTCAGTTCTTTTAAGTACATGTCTCTAGGCCAAGTTTGATGACCACAATCATCCAATGAAAATTGTTGAAGTTATTGCCCTGCCCAGCTCGGGCCAATTAGGCATTTTTTTCTTCCTTTCCTCCAATATGCATTTTGAACTATTTACAGTCACTGCATGCGTAACTTTTTTTTAAACTCACGTACCCCCCCCACCCTACACCCACCCCCCCACCCCCACCCCCACCCCCCCCACCCAATCAGGCATTTTTCTTTCTTTCGACAAAAATGCATTTTTACAGTTTTGCTTAAAAGTTTGTGGTTAAAAATCCAGACAAACACCACACACACCCCTTTTGCCAATCAATTTCATTCTCCAAACGCTCTGTTACAATGTCATTTCTTTTTTTCATTTCGGGCAAGGTCTACTGAAGCTGTACACAGTGGTTTCAAATAATATTGGCATTAATTTAACCCTTTTCACAACGCTTTTCGAACTTAGTTTCTCAAAGTTTCAAACTGGTCTTCTACCACATACTTTATTACTTTTTATCCCCTCCCACAAGGGAGGGATATAGCACAGAGCTCGCTCCGTCCGTCTATCTGTCAGTTTGTCCGTCCGTCCATCAGTCCATCGAATGAATAAGCAGCCTTGGGAAAATATATTGTTTCAATAAACATTTGAAACATTGTAATGACATCTTGCATTATTGTTGAATATTCCAGATAAATAAAGAGGGTGATTTGATGACTTTTGGACCTAAAAAATACAATTGACTTTTGGTCTGGTTTTGTTAGGAATTCCCTGAAAAATATGTGCATGTGACCGGTACTTCCCTTCCGGTCAGGTTTTCTCTCTTATATGTTGTATGATCCCCTGTTTTCGGGTCAGAAAAAGCTGTCTGAAGGGCTATAATTGACAAAGATATTTGAATGCCAAAATTAACGTAATGCAATCATAATTTGTGTTCGCTTGAACGTTATAATGGTCGCCTATGGGAAAATATTTACTGCTGTGATACCATTATGTTAACAATAACTGGACATTATTAGAACAAAAACCGTATTATTTTAAACACCCAGTTATCGGTCTGATACAACCCAGATGTTAGTAGCAATACACTATTGCCAGTGGCGATAAAAAAATACATTAAATGCCCGTCTTAATGAAAAAAATGAAATAAAAATTGGGTGAATTAGATTTGAAAATATAAACCGATTGATCGGTGAATCATTCATTCTTCGGGGAAACTCCTCCAAGAAAACAACACGTTGTGTTTGGATTAAGAACAAGTCAATTTGATTCTTTGTGGTATCTATTCATTTATTGTAGTTTTCTGTATCTTGAGGACCAAGAGCTTTTAGACGGGTTATATAAAAAAATGCGCCAGCTGTTGAGGAGTACCTAGGTGGATCGTTTGTGTGTGTGTGTGTGGGGGGGGGGGGGGGGGGTCATTGTTGTTCAAGGCGAGATCCAAGTCACTGGAGTCGAGGGGGATAAAAGGGAAAGCCGAGGAAATAGCGCGCCAAATATGTACCTTAGAAGTAACGGAGACCCTGGAACATTTCATTTTAGAATGCCCAAATAATTGCCTAGTAGAAAAAAACCCTTGGGAAACTGATGCTCCTTGGAAAACGGTAAAATGGGATGAAAACAGGAAGGTTAAGTAGATGAGGAATGACATGAGGGAAAGGGTAAATTTTATAGTTGGGGAGATCGGGAAAGAAATTATGAAACAATTTTTGACTGAATGCTGGGAGATTAGGAGGGAGAGTGGGCAAGGAATAACCCGGTGGGACTCGGGGTGATATAGGCCTACTCGTTAGACCACCGCGACAGATCAGCGAAATTAATATTATTATTATTATTATTATTAATTTTTATTATTATGTTTCCAATCCCCAGGCACTGTAGCTGTGTGTTGTTTCTGGCAACTGGCTCGTGGCAATTATTAGAACAATAACAATGTATTATTTAAAATAATACCCGTTTATTATTCAAATAATGCCTAGTCATTGTTAAAATAATGCTCGTGGCGATGTGTTCGTGGTGGTCATTCTTTCGGACAACAGCGAAGGTGAAAGAATATGAACTGTCAACAATGGAACCCCCGCCGAAACTCCCTTCGTTTCACCCTGCTGCTGGCCAAAAGAATGTTTCGCATTAAAGCAAGAATTTAATGCAAAGTGTGTTTTGAGTATGATGATTCATTCGACCCAGGATATTCGACCAAATAATGGTCTCGGGGAATCTATAGGCCATTATCTGGCCGAATATATGCGGAAACAGCCAAAGTCTAGGGCTGCACGGTATATCGATAAACCGATATATACCGGTATTCAAACCAATATCGATTGAATATCGGTGTAATTACAAAAATGTCGGTTTATTGTCAGACTTTATTTACCCACAATTTAATTTTCAAGATGTCTTCAGTTTTTTAACTGTAGCCCCGAATATTATCCCTTTTTCCAAGGAATCGTCTGCTTGTGCCCTCGTAATATACAAATTCAGCAGCAGTTGAAAACATAAATTTAAAAAATTTCAACAAAACTATATCATGTGACCCCTAATTGGAACGAGCTCGTTGAGCTCGTTCCAATGAGGGGTCGCATAATATAGTTTTGTTGATTTTTTTTGAGAAAATCTGATAAACTAATTTTGAAAATAATAAATTTTGATATCGTCTGCGTTGGGTAAAGGTTTTTCGAATCGCATCATCAATGCATGCTAATTCGTGCCTGATGCCTCGAGTCTCGATTGTGGTACTTGTATCCATATATCTGAACAGTTGTCGATATACCGGTATACCGCGGTATGTTTTTGAATACCGATACCGGTATTCAGTCGCTGCTAAATACTACCCAAAAGCAACGAGAAATCAAACGATATAAATTTTTATGAATTTTTCAACCTTAGCTGTGTCACTTTTAAATGTGATTCAGAAGAATTTTCTATATAACCGTTATTGGCGGACTCGCTCCGCCGTCTGACGCGACCATACCAACAAAAATCATTGATTCTAGAATTGATCGCGGCTGTATCCTTCCCTACTCTCATAGAATGCTGACCATTCTTAGCGTTACCAACCACCTCGTGCAACCTGCCTACAATGCGCACCCCAGCCTAGCAAAAAAAACAACAAAAAACAATTGGTTCATGTATTACAAATTAGTTTATAGACGCACTTGAGCGAAATAAGGGACGGAAATATAAAAAAATAGCCATAAATCTAATTTAACAGTGACTCACTCTCAATACTTGTGAGCCCTTCAACCAACGCACACAATATAAAAAATCGTTATTTTAATTTCTTTTATATTTCACAAAATTTATACCAAAAAATCATATGACCCATCGTTCGAACGAGCTCCAAAGAGGGGGGGGGGGGGGGGTGGTTTGGTCACATTTTGTTTTGATTTTCTTAATCTGCTCAATTTGTACTTCAACTCTTTTGGCGCGGAATAATCTGAGAAACAGAATTCTTAGCGCCTAATATTCATCAGGAATTTTACAAAAAAGATAGGTTGTTAGACTAAAGGGTTATTATTTTAAAAGATGTTCTACTGATCTGACTGACAGTTTTTCAAATGATTTCCTGTATATATTTAAATGGCACCTTTATACTTTCAAGGGACAATGTCGTTGTTCACGGATAGGACATAAATGGTGCATGAAACATAGGAATACGTATGTTTGTTCAACCCTTTACCCAATGAATCGGCCGCACCCCACCTCCCGCGTAATATGCAACTTCAGCAATTGAAAACATATTATTTTTCAATAAGTTTCAACAAAACCATATCATGTGACCCCTCGTTGGAACGAGCTCCTCGAGCTCGTTCCAACGAGGGGTCACATGATATGGTTTTGTTGATATGTTTTGAAAAATTAGATAAAAAGATATTTAAAATAATAAATTTTGATATCGTCTGCGTTGGGTAAAGGGTTAAAAGCACTTGGAAATGGACACACACAGTTGGCTAAAATGACTACTGCAGTACCTTTCCGCGGTCTGTCGTCTGTCGACTTTAGTCGCGCCAAAAGAGTTAAGCGAGCGGCTGCAGCTTATTCATTGGGAAAAAGAAATAAGAATTGTATAAAGACAGGCGGAAGATTGGTCTTTGGAAATTGCAACCTCAGTACCCGAACGGTAGTGGTCTGTCCCGTCTGGTTCAAATTTATTTTCGAAGTAAATTGATCAGGACAGAAATTGAGAACACTGTATTTCATAGTTCATTGAAAAGTAGAACGCCAGCGACACGTAACACAATCATTGCTAAATCCCCGAGAACAGTTATATATTTGTTATAAATTGAAATAATTTCCTCAACAGAAATTGGATCTTTCTTGGAAACAGTCATTTGTCTGATACGAATCAATACTCAACTGCATATGGAATACACAGCGCGAATCAATGGTTTTGCGCGCCGAAGAATCGCAGGGGCGATGTGTGGGCAACACCCTTTCGATCAAACCTTAACAATCATGGTTTTGGAAATTTCTCGAATTTCTCGCATAAAGACACAATGTTCGGCTGCGGCATAGGAGGAAAGTGTGAGGGGAGAGGGAGAAGGGTTGTGGTGATGTTCTTCAGGCGAGTATAGTATTCTACTTACGTCAGTTCTTTGATAACTTGGAGCCGTCCGGGGCATGTATAGTCTGCCTCGAGCTGGTCTGGGTGTTCTAGGAAGAGCGGATTCGGATGACCACTTGTACACAAAACGGCCCTTTTCAGGGTATCACCAAAAGACGACCCGAACTTCCCTGGTTTGGGGCAGGGCTGCTAATTAACCTACTTGGCGGGGACCATGGTGCGTTCTGAGAATGCTTACAAAACATTGTCACAGGGGTGGGGTGGCACAGGATCCACGCTCGCCTACCCATTGGTGGACGACTACATTCGGGAAAGGGGTGAAGGATTATAAAATCCATAACGGTTTGAGTGGTTCCAAAGCTGTTAAAAAATTTGCCTGTGTAATGTGTAAAGTTTCCTGGTTGTCATGGTCTTGGGCTCTGTCATGTCTCGGGCAAGTATAGTCTGCCGTTTACATGTTATGTTGGAGCAGTCACGGGCAAGTATAGTCTGTCTCGGGCTCTTCTGTTCGTCTGTTCTGTAGGTTCAGTTGCTGTTGTCGAATTTTGTTGCTCCCTTGTCCAGTCTTGTCTTCGTCTTGTCTTCGAGCAGATGTCATAACCTGTATTCATGGCCCGATGCTCTGCATTGTCTTCAGACAAGTATAGTGTCCCGCTTATGGTCAGTCGTTTGTTTGAGTCGTCCTGGGCAAGTATGGGCTGCCTCGGGCTCTTCTATGTGTCTGTTTTGTGGATAGGATTGGTGCATTGGTCATCGGAGTTGTTGATGATGTTACTTAGTTGTCACATTGTGTCACAATTCGTGGTCTGTTTCTGTTGTCTTGAGATGTTGTCATCGGTATCTGCTGTTTTCTGAGTCAGTCGAGGCATCTGAAAATAGATACATGAAGGTGAGTCATGCCCCCAACCAAAAACTCTTCCTAAGATGCCGACAGCTGGTCTCCCGTGGGACAGGGATGAGGGTTGAAGGTGGAATTTGGATTAATAGCACACCGAGATGTATTACTGCTGTCTTCGTGGAAGTTGTTAGGTGGATGAGGAAGAAGCGGCGATGTCAACAGTTACTGTTCTCCCGTGGGCGGGCTGGAGGAATGATATGTTAAGTTAATAAATTAATTTGAGTGGCAACCTGACGACTGGACGAGTCACACCAAAGTGTTTTACTGCTGTGCTCGAGACAGAGTTTTTGATCGGTGGAGAAGGCAGCCTGGTAGCCGGTGCCAGCCATACCGGGGCGGAGTGGCTGGTATTTCGGAGAGGCCCACACTACAGAATCGGAGTCCACCGGGCCGAGTGTGCATATACCCAACTTGTATAGTTTTAGAAAGACTGCTTCGTTTGCACTCCATTATTATGTTAGTCGCTTTATTGGCGATGTTTTTGGTGCGCTTATTGAAGTTCAGCCTTAGGTCTTGAGTTATACTGAAGAATGTAGCCTTGGTGCTTACTGGGAGGACTTTGCCCTGTAATTTGATGACATAGTCGTGGTTTTTAATCCATCGAGTGAAGGTTATTCTTTTGGTTTTGTTCATATTGAGTTTAATTCTCCACTTAGCACACCGGCGCACGATGTCGTCGAGTCGTCTCTGGCGGTTTTTTCTTATGTGGGTGGTTCGGCCACCGGAGTCCCATAACCATTTGTCATCTTCGAATTGGGAGATTTCCACGCGGTTATTTGTACCTTTTAGGTCACTGACATAGATTAAGAAGAGGAAGGGGCTGAGTAAGGGCCCAGGGGTGTACCTGCTTCAGGAGGAACTTCATAGGGTATTTGTTTGTTGACACTGATTTTTCGGTCATTTAAAAAGGAAGATCGCAGTCTTAATGATTTAATGGGGAGGTTTAGTTTAGAGACCTTGTAGCGAACTCCGTTATGCCAAAGGTCGTCAAATGCCTTTTCGGCGTCAAGTAGGGTAGCGGAGCCTACTTTTGGGTTTTGGATGGCCGTTTTCATAAGTTCGGCAAGGTGATAGATATGGTCCATGCTTTTCTTGCGGTTCTTGTAGGCTCTTTGCCATTTGTTAAAGAAATTTGTGTTTTCTAGGTGCTCCCCAAGCTGATTGTTAGTACTCTCCGAATATCTTACCAATGCAGCTGAGGTGGCTGATAGGGCGGTAGTTAGCCGGGTTGGAGAGATATTTTTAGGTACCATAACACCTACGGCTGATTTGAGTGGTTTCCAACATTTTGAAAAACAGCCATGGGTGAGGCACGCATTATAAAGGGTTTTGAGTCTGGTAAATGATAAATACTTAGTTAAAGCAATAACACTACTTGTACACTGAGTATCAGTTACATATCTTATATATCACGCCACTTGATTGGTAGTTGCTGGAAAATTCTCGCAGCCAAATTACCGAATAAATCGTTGTCACTTATGAAATTAATTACAGTACTTATTCACAGTTGAATACGATCTGGACTACACTAAACATGAAACCACACCATGTTCCAGACAGCCAGTTCCTGTTTTTTTCTTGACAACATCTACCGGCTTCTGCATGACACCAGTTAAACCTCCTCAAAGGTACGTATAACATGTAAAGTAGCAAAAGGAAGAAACTGTACGCTAAAGTTTTACTTTTATTGCCCCAGGGAAAACTCACGGGTCGAGCAGGAAAAATGTCATTGTGCGCTCGACCTCTATCTACAGATTTACTACTTCCTAAATCGATAATTTTCATACTTTTTTCTAGAATTTCGTTAATGTTGACCAAATTGGTCGATACCACACTGATCTAACGACTTTTGCATGACATCAGCTAAATCTTTCCAAAGATATGCATAACATTGTAAATGGAAAAAAGGAGACACTACATAATAAGGTTTTATTTGTAATGGCCTCAGGGGACTGAAGGATCGAACCAAAAAATACCGTTGTGGCCTCGACCCATAGCTACAACATCACTATTTCTTCCTACATCGTTAATTTTCATACTTTTGTTTTCAAGATTTTCCTTAATATTGACCAAAGGTGGTCAAAATGGAGCGGGCCGCGCAATTGGAAAAATCATAGTGCCGGAAGCAAGCTCGTGTACGCCCTCGCGCAATAAGTGAACTGGACTTTGGAACTGGACTTTTCCAATTTAGCAGTGATGTCAGAAATAAAACAGTAATCCTTCACAAAGGCAACCTTTCCACTCCCTGGGAGAGTTGTGGATAACCACTGGTCTACTGTCTGTTGAATTCCTCCCTTGCAGGTCATCCACCAATCCGCCACGGAGGGTGAGATGCAGTTTTTGATGTTTCTCCCACCAGGAAAAAAAACGTATTAATGGGTTAGATGTGGCTTAAGGTTTGTTGCTGCACTTATAAATTTCTTGTTTGAGAGGCGGCCTTGACAGTTTCGCGCCATAAGCCGCGTTCGGCGCATATGCTAACATCTGTTCGGGGGGGGGGGGGTGAACAGATGATGCTGTCGCCCGTAACTTTCATTTGCCTGTGTCCACTCTGGCGTTGCTGTATACGTGTGTTTGTGGCCACTCTGCCGTTCACGTTGTCGGAGTGATCGCAAATGTAGTGTGATCTTGCAGTGTGAATCTTATGGGTCAATCGGGGCAGCATGAGGGGGCGTGAGGATAAGAGATTGCTGCTCCTCGCAGCTTTTGCCTGTCCATTTCCACTCGAGAGTGACCAAGTGAAATTGTTTTTTGACTTTTGTGATGTATGTGTGGTCGAGATGCCCTCAGTATGTTATGTGTATAGTTGTTCATGTGAGTCGGTCGCATCAGGATCCCGCCCCGAGCCGCATCTAGAATCTATTCTGGAATCTATCCCCCTTTTTCCAAGGTCAACTTGAATTCTTCCACACAATTCAAGTTGGGTACAAAACGTCTAATAGACTAGGTACAAAACGTTCAGCGACGGGTAGAACACATGCAGCGACTTCGGTACAAAACGGCCAAATGGGTACAAAACGATCAAGTACAAAACGTCCTGGGTACAAAACGTCGTAACCCTGCATGTAGACAACCATGCAAAGTTTAAAAGCACAAAAGACATCATGAAATAATTTGTAGAAACTCATATTTTCTAAAGAGATCATGTTTGGGGTGCCATTTTGGACTAATTACAGATGAAACCGTATTTTTTTGCATTTATGATAATGATATATTGCTTTCTTGCTGATCAGCCCATTTATGGTGATTTACTAATTCATAGCTCCAAGACTGCAGACTAAAATAACTAATTTTCGGACCTATTTTTTAATCTTGGGAAAATTTTGGCAGGAAAATTAATTTTAGTAAAGTTTTGTTAACAGTTAGTGATGAAGAAGTGTATTTGTGACCAGTCTGAGAAAAGTTTAGGTCATTCGCGTGTTTGGATAAAATTACCATAAATATTTGGGATGATTTGGGCGGTTTCTGATCTAGAAAAGAATTAATCATTTTATTAATTACGTTGCAATGCTTTAAAAGCACAACAAATCATCTTGAAAAAATACGGACAGAGTCATGCTGTATACAACGGACATGTTTGGGCGACCATTTTGGACTGATTATGGATAAAGTCGATTTTTTGCATTTACATGTATGATAATCGTGCGTTGTTTTCTTACTATTCAGTCCATTATTGGTGTGCTGCTAATTCATGGTCTCGAGATTGTAGAGCAGAAAGACCGTGTCTGGGCCTATTTTGGAATGTTTGAATAATTTTGGCACACAAAGCCCTTTTGGCGAACGTTTGTAATCATTTAGTGATGGAGAGGTGTATTTCATACCAATCTGTGAAAATTCCTGGCCATTCGTGTGTTTGGAGTGGGAGAGAATGGTTAATGAAAAATTGGATATTTTGGTCCTGTTTTGACAGAAGAAAGCTAACACCGAAGGTGAACAGCTTATTACATTTTAACTGACAGCCGTCTGTAATCTTGCTTGGTTTAAGAGAAATGTTTAAGAGCATTACCGAGAATTCGGCTTCCAAAAGTATTGGAAGAAAGAAAGGAAGAAAGAAAGAATCCAAGAAAGAAGGAAAGAAAACATAATTATCCGAAGCATTACAAATGGCATTTAATTTTGAAAATCATCTATAAGAGCGTTTCCAAGAATTCGACTTTCAAAGGTGTTGGAAGAAAGAAAGAAGGAATCAAAGAAAGAAAGAAAAAAAAATCTGAAGCATAACAAATGTAATTTAATTTTGAAAATCCGAACAACAAGAACACCACCAACAGCAAAAATGATTTCTTTTTTCGACAGCATTGTGGAGTGAAAGCGGGGTGTGAATTTTCACCCGATCCTTAACCACTCACGATCTGGTCGAAATAGCAAGCCGTTTTTTGTTTGCAGTCATTAAATGATATATTTAATAATTAACCCTTTGAATCCAAAAGACCGCTTTTCCATTCCAAGATTGTGATACGATCTGAATTCATAAAATAGATACTAGGCTGCACGTTGAAAATATTGAGTAGTCGCCCCCAGATAACGACTATAGTCTCTACCAGTTGATGGTTCTGAACTTGCATAAAATATACCATCAGGGTCCAAAAGATTAAACATCACGTACTACGCACACAAAAGACGAGATCTTAATTGCGTTTAATACTTGCGCATCCCAGATCCGTCCAGCAATTATACAAGCCTCTCCACCTCTCCAAACTGTCCAACATTTTACCACCTGCTTAAAAATGTACATTCTGTTTAGCGTCGCTGTTGGCACATGCCGAAACGAAAAATAATATAGGTACATCCTGAAATGGGGTATAGTGTAGAAAACCTCTCCGCTGTTTTCAGGAGGTTGAGAAAAAGTACATCTTTATTGTGAAAAATATAAAAAAATATACCGAATTATTATATCTCATTTTAAAAGGCCACAGTAAACTGCAATATTCTCTGCGCGGGTAATATTCCCGCGTGACATTTTCGGCAATGTCTTCCGCTCGAGCCGAGGTTCCCAGGAAATTATACCGGAAAAGACCGAAGACGTAGCTTTCATGTTGCATTCTCTCAGATTGGTGACCATTGAATTTAACCATCAGACTAATGATATTAAACAGATTAACCAAATTTAACATTTCAAACTAAATTATTCAAGCTCCTTCATTCAGTGTCTCCTGGCTAGTTGAAATTCTTGAGTTGAACATGAAATCAAGTGCTCAAGTACCAGTAAAAAGGAGTTGTTGGATATCAGTTTTTTTCAAATTCATATGACTGGCGGGATAAAACCACTCGTTATAATAAAAATTATAATGACCTGGCTTGAGGGTAACATTGCAGATTGCTCCCCCCTTGGAATCAAATCCACCCTTCGGCTCAAACCTCGGGCGATATTGGTTTCCTCGGGGAGTTAATCTGCAATATCACCCTCAAGCCAGGTCATTATCATCAATCAGCAAGAGATGGATAAAGCGAAAATCTCCGTCCGTTCGTTCGAACTTTGTTTATGGCATAACTTGGACAGTTAACGGACTTCAATTCTTTTTCAGTATATCTCTCCATAGCAACAATGTCTACATGTACGTTGGGTTCGATCACCACCAGTATTCGATGAAAATTATGAGAGTTATTGCCCTTTGTTTAAATATCGTGTAATGCTTGTTTGTGGAATAACTTAAACATTAGTAACCGAATTTCAATTTTTTTGGTAGATGTCTCTTTAGGAACAATGTCTACCTCAAGTTCGATGACTTCTGTTATCCGATGAAAATTGTCGGAGTTATTGCCCTTTGTTAAATAAATATCGTGTAATGCCTGTTTATGGCATAACTTTAACAACAGTATCAGGATTTCAATTATTTTTAGAAGCAGTGCCCACGTCCGGTTCAGAAACCATCGCTATTATCAAATTTATGCCATAAACAAGTTCAGCACGATAGTTTTTCAGCAAAGGGCAATAACCCCTTTGCTGAAAAACTATCGTGCTGGGCTTGTTTATGGCATAAATTTGATAATTTTCTGTGATAAAACATCATCCATGTAAATTTTTATGCGGTCTGATTGGGATTGGTTTCGAATATTTATATTATATTATTTATATAATTTATTTATATTTGTTAGCGGGGGATTGGAATCGCTGTGCGATACTTTTCTTTTTTTATTTTGTTTCCTCCTACTTACTCCGTGCTCCTGAATAGTGTTGTCTCGCATAATACTACTTAAATGAATTTGGCAATTCAATTTTGCATCTGCATGTAGATTCAGTTAAAACCCAACAGCCATATGGGTATCGTACTACAATATCCCAGATCATGCATATCTATTTCATGTTGATTGGATCATCTGTCATCGACTGTCCATGTTTTAGACTCACGCATATTAACCCTTTAAACTCTAGTGGTATATTCCATGCCAGTTCAATGGCAGCAATAAGAAGAGTCCATGCTCATTATTTGGGGTAGGCCAATCAATATTTTCAACGTGCAGCCTCGGGGCTGCACGTTGAAAATATTGATTGGTCTACCCAACACATTTACTGAACAGTCATCCTATTTAATGACGTCATGACGCATCATGTTCCTGGCCGGCAAAATGGCCGCTAGGGTTCAAAGAGTTAAGAGATAGGGTCCAATAGTATCCTAAGTGACATCAAATAAGGTCGGATGTCAAAACATTCGTACCAAGGTAGGCGCAAATACATATATACTCCAAGTCCAGACAACAGCGGAATCCACAGACACTGGCTACACTGTTTTTAGGTCACCTTGATGAAGTCAAGCTGAGCTTATCTAATCGCTCTCCGATCGTCGTCCGTCCGTCGACCATCAACACTATGTTTTGGACTTCTCCAAAACCACTGGGCCAATTCAAGTGAACGTGTGTGTAAGTAATGGTCCCGAAGGGGCATTGCATGTTGTTCAACTCAACATGCTCAGCTCCATAGGGAGGTGGTGGGGGAAACTGCTCCAAAATATTTTTAAAGCTTCTTCTAATGAACCATTTGGTACAATATCTTGATATTTGGTACGGAGCTTCCCTTTGAGGTATTGAATCCAGTTTGTTCAAACGAAGTTCGTGGAGCAATATTTGCCTTTGTAATGGGGGGAGCAGGATTTTTAGCCCCGCCCAAAATTTCTATTTTCTGAACTTATGGTCCGATTTCAACCAAATTTGGTATGTGGTATTATTGGATCTCATGCAAAAAAAATCTTCCAGTGTCCCCTTGGGAACCCCAGGAGCTAAAATAGAAATATTTTCAAACCACACGGAACAGAGAACTGTTATTTGGTATGGAGTGTCCTTAGAAATAGTAGAATTGAATGGTAAAAAACAATCGATATCGGTTATTTCAGGGTGTTCTGTAGGGGGCATCGAAAAAATGCTGTGTCAGCTTATTTGCAAAAATTTAAAAAAAAAGATTCCTCTTGAACCAATGGTCAGAATCTTTTGATATTTGGTATACAGCATAAAGGGGTCAGATAAAAGTTTGTTAAAATGAAGTCCCTAAGTTCATATTTGGGTTCAACACAGAAGCCCGGATTTTTAATTTAGGGCAATATGGGGAATAATCTTTAAAAATATTCTTCTTCAGAACCATCAGTCAGAATCTTTTAATGTTTGGCATTCATCATTGTTACGAAGGTCAGATTGGAGATTGTTCAAACCAAGTCTCTAGGTTAATATTTTGGTTTCCTATGGAAGCCCAAATTTTAACTTAGTGCAATATGGGGGATCATTTTTAAAAGTCTTCTTCAAATACACGAGTCAGAATCCTTTCATATTTGGTATACAATATATCTAGGGGGTCAGATTCAAGTTTTTCCAATCGGGTCCCTAGGTTAATATTTCGGCTCCCTATGGTTGCCCAAATTTTAATTTAGTGCAGTATGCGGAAATTTCTTTAAAAATGTTCTTCAGATTCACCAGTCAGAATGCTTTTATATTTGGTATATAACATCACGGGGGGGGGGGGGGGGGGGGCAGATTCAACGTGGTTTAAATCGAGTGGCTAGATTAATATGTGGGCTTCCTATGAGAACTCGTATTTTAACTTAGTGCAATATGAAGACATTTCTTTAAATATTTTCTTCTCCAGATCCACCTGTCGGAATGCTTCCATATTTGGTGTACAACATCTCTAAGGGGGGGGGGGGGGGGGGGGGAGACAAGTTTGTTCAAATCGAGTGCTCTGTTAATATTTGCGCTCCCCGCGGGAACCCGAATTTTAACTTAGAGCAATATGGGAGAATTTCTTCAAATATCTTCTTCAGATTCACCAGTCAGAATCCTTTCATATTTGGTTAACAACATTTCTAGGGGAGTCAGATTCAAGTTTCTTCAAATCGAGTCCCTGGGTTAATAGTTGAGCTCCCTCTGGTAGCCCGAGTTTTAACTTAGTGCAATATGAGGAAATTTCTTTTAAAATCATCTTCTTCAGATCTACCAGTTGGAATGCTTTCATATTTGGTATACACCATCTCAATGGGGGGCAGATTTAAGTTTGTCATAATCGAGTACCTGGGTTAATATTTGGGCTCCCTATGAGAACCCAAATTTTAACTTTGTGCAATATGAGTGAATTTCTTCAAAAATGATCTTATTCAGATTCATCAATCAGAATCCTTTCATTTTGGGTTTACAATATCTCTAGGGGAGTCAGATTCAAGTTTGTTCAAATCGGGTCCCCATGTTAATAGTTTGGGCCCCCATGGTAGCTCGAATTTTAACTTAGTGCAATATGAGGAATTTTTTTTAAAAATCCACTCAGAATGCATTCATATTTGGTATACAACATCTCCAGTGGGATGAGATTCAAGTTTGTTCAAATCGAGTTCCTGGGTTAATATTTGGGCTCCACTGGGAGCCGGAATTGGCCATGTAGCTGAAGAATTAGAATTTTTTTTATTAAATACACTCTAGAGATGTTTAACTAAAATTAATCCACATAGGTTGTTTCAAGGGGCTCCATAGGGGAGCTCCACTTTTTACAGTATTATTAACTGAAGAAAAGGCACGATGCTTGGACTTTTAGTCACTGCTGAGGTGCTCAAGGATTGATAATGGATCTTATGATCATTGTTTACTAAATGGAGATTCATTCGTGGACTCTGTTTATGTTGGGTTTTGTTCCAGGAGAGCGCTTCGGGACCCGTGGATCCTCTTGTTTGGTGTTGTCGTTTTCTTATTGATTCTTCCCTGCTCTACCATGCAGCCAAGCTAATGAGAGGAATATTTTTTTTCAAATCAGCTCCAATGCATGACACAAAGAAAAACGGGCATGGAGAACAATATATAAAATTACCAATAACACACTGGAAGGAGAAGCCAGTCATAGAAAAACTTATCTCGTATACGCCTCACTTGGCCTGGCTGCAATATCTCAAAAGAATCGCGTTGATAAGCTGTTGCCACGAAAAAGTTTATCTCATGCTCTATCTGACCCCTTCAGCGATTAGGCTTACACTCCAACTTGTGGAATTCTGTGCAAGTACATTGGAAACCAAAACGACCATGATGCGAACATTCCGGTTAAATAGTTGACGGCGCATCGCAAAACTGGTTGCAGTATGGTAAACTTCATAAACAGGAAATAATTTGAATAAGCAGCTCACTGATGAAGTGATGTAGATATTGCTTTGCTTGGGCCCGAAGGTTAGCAGCTTTCTCTCAAATTAATCGTCAGAAGTTTTGAGTTCTGTGGGACATTTAGCTTAAATGTTTGCCTAGTCGCACTCAATATAATTGTAAATGGTTAATCAGAGTCACGGGTACTAATCCATTTAATGCCTGAATGGTATTACCACATACAATACTTGCTAAAGCGATAGGAAAATCCATTTTGTATTTGTAGGGTGGTTCAGTGAAAAATTAATCTGATAGCCCTGTGTGGCTCTTGCGTTAAATAAGTTCGGACCCACCTGAACTTTATTGATTTCCATATCGCAGTTTGCTGACCAACAGTCTTATTTTTATTTAAATATTTATACGTATCGGGCTGAAAGCGTCGAGTCATCCATTCGTTAAATTATGTCGAGATAAAGAGGTGAAAACCTTCTCTCAATGTGGTTGGCGAGATGGCACTCTGAAATTTCCGAGAGAAATTAGCAACTTTCTGCATCGCTGCGTGCCAAGGTGGCACGCGGCGATGCATGAAGCTGCTACTTTTGTTTAGAAAACGTTTTCGTCTTCACCGTCAACAAAGAAAAGATAAGCAGTGTATGCTTTTGTTGATGAGTGACAATTGGCAAGATACGTTTGTGCTACTTCCTGCTGTGATGAAACAACAAAAACCGCTGACACATTCCTTCCTAGGCTTTGTTGTTTTTAGCACTCAGTTGGTCAACTGTTGTGTTTTCTTCCATTGCACACGCACTTGCACGCATTTAGTATTTATTGTAATCTGTGAAATTTAGTGGGAGAGACGTGGTTGGATTCATCAAACCCCATTTCTGCTTTGAGAAATAAAATCATGTTAATAAAAAAAATGTTGACCAAGCGGTGTAATTACGATGGTGCGTGGATATCATTTAGAAATCTTGAACGTCTTAAATTACTTGTGGCCGTTTTAGATTTTTATTAGGGAGCGCGGTGGCTCAGTGGTAGACTGTTGGACTTCTATGCTAGAGGTCCCGAGTTCGATCCACGTCCGGGACGACCCGCGTTGTGTCCTTGGGCAAGGCACTTTATTCCGGTTGCCTACATGAGGGTAAGATGACGCTGTGTACTAAGGCGTACTGCACGTCGATGGTGCACATGTCTTCAACCGATGTAACCCTGCTTGAGCGGTGCATGAAGAGAGTTAGAATGCTGAGGAGCTGGTAATTGCTCGTCGATACTCGGTGGTTCTCTCCGGGTACTCCGGCTGCCCCCACCCGTAAAACGGTCACGGTCACGATTAGCCATTGTGCATAAGCAAAATTTAGATTTTTATTCTGGTTTCAATTCCTGATGAAATTCACCAAAAGCGTGCCCAAGCGGGGCCGCACACTATGCCTTGGAATAAAACATTTGAAAAACAACAAAATATTAATGGCAATATTTGTCACGGTATTCGCGAACTCATATGTTGAGCAAAATTTCAACTAACATATGCATTATGTCCTATCCATACCAAATAAAATATTTAGTTTGAAAAACAGAAAGTTCATCGCCGTTATATTGTATTTATGTCCCAATCATAACGTGAATTTGATGACCGGTAAGTTGAAAGGTATTTTCGGATATTCGGAGGTGGGCGTGACTTGGGACTAACAACACAAGTTGCACATTGATTTAGAATAAAGGCCAGCAGTTATTTAATTTGACGTCTCTATAGAGACGCTAATTCTGTTATCTATAAACAACCCTGTAAATCAGCAGACTGTCATCTGCAGAATGACAGCAGGGTAGCCTCACTAAATTTACCCCCTGTGAACCTCAATCTGAATAAAGATCCCATACCTAAACAGAAGTAGGTACCCAGTGGATAAATTGGCCAAATGTATGGGATAGCATCATCGAATTCCCCCTCTGAGGACCTCATTCTGCAAATGACAGATCACTTATTTCCAAGATTGTCAACACTACTTCATGCATTTCGTGCGAGATTCGAGGAAATGACGACTTTTAGGTTCAAATTCGAACAGTTTCTCGGGATGTCATATTCGAACAAACTATTTGAATTTGGACTACAAACGTCGCGGATCTATACTCTCCATCTGTGGCTTCGCGACTCGGTCCGTATGTTCAACGCCATGACCTTGTGATTCTCAATGAGCCCCAGGCCCCGTAACACAACTACAACCCAATGACCGAAATTCCTCTTGTGGGCCCTGGATATTTTCTCTGCTCTCTCCACACATACAGTGACTTAATAACTTCCATTAAAGGAAAGCTGTGAATTCTCAATGAAAACATATTATTCTTTAGATAATAAATGCAGAAAATAATATTTGAATGTAAATCTACAGTTTTCACAGAATTGAGGTCTGACGTATTGAGTAATGTTTGAATGCATTAGGCTTGATTGAGATCTCTACTAATTTGTTTAAATGTGAACTTGCTTACCCTTAAAGTTGACATTTTATAGGGTTTCTGCGCTTCCTCCGAGTCTTCGCCACTGGGCCCATGGGTGACAATTTGGAAGGAAATTACGGGAAAATTAGTTCCCTTTAATTTTCAAGCTGTCAGTAAATTTAACACTAAGGATATGGGAATGCCATATAAAAATTGAAATTTCGAAACGTTGGCGAATTTGTGTGACCGATGCCAGGATCATTTCACAAACGCCTGGCATTTTAGTGTAGAGTAGTATAATAGTACAGAAGTTGCTGTTTACGTCTGGCATTTTAGTGTAGAGTAATATAAAAGTACAGAAGCTGCTGTTTACAATTTTTCTCCAATCCGTTGGAAGGTTTACTATTATTCTGTATTGAAACCCTGCCCTTTCATCAATATAAAAGTCTTGGATGTGAAAGTTGCTAATTTCTGTCTCCAAGAAAATTGAAAACTTGCAAATTACTGTAAAAACACATTCGCTAAACAAAGAGCCAAAGTGGACATTAACCCTTTACCTAACCTGAAAAGCAGACGACACTTGCAAAAATAATTCTTGAATAACTAATTTTTTTCATTTTTTGTCTCAAAAACATAGGTTATGACCCCTCGTTGGAACGAGCTCGACGAGCTCGTTCCAACGAGGGGTCATAACCTATGTTTTTGAGACAAAAAATGAAAAAAATAATGAAAATTAATTGGCGATTTTTGAGAATAGCGCTGGCCGTTTTTGGCCGTTACGTTAGGTAAAGGGTTAAGTGTTGGTAGGTGTGATACTCATAGAAATTCTTCATAACGGATTATCTGTGTATCTATGCTTCTAATTGGCTTGCGATAAAAAGCGAAGTTTCCCATTGTTACTTTTAACCCTTTACCTAACACGAAAAGCAGACGACACTTGCAAACAAAATTCTTGAATAACTATTTTTTTCATTTTTTGTCTCAAAAATATATTTTATGACACCTCTTTGGGACGAGCTCGACTATCTCGTTCCAACAAGGGGTCATAAGCTATGTTTTGGGGACAAAAAATGAAAAAAATAATTTAAATTAAATGGCGGGTTTTGTGAATAACGCTGGCTGTTTTTTTCCGTTACGTTGGGCAAAGGGTTAATAAACGAAAACAACAAACAGTTCCTCAGCAAGAGGCTCGGATAACCCTCCAACTTCTGCAGGACTTCAGTTTCCCCAGTCGGTTTGACGATAAAGGATAATACGTTATGCCCCTCCTAATCACAGTCTCTGGTGTATTAAACAGAACATTTTATGTCGCAATCAAACTGTTTGTCAAACGTGGAGCTTCCTCCAAAGAAGACTAGATTGAAGGAAGGGACGCAAATGCATTTAGAACTTGGACGTGGGGTGGGGTGCACACTGAAGGGCATCTGCAGCGTGGTACATATCTGTGGTGGTGCATGTATCCAAGTGGCATCATACAATGCCCTTATTTATGTTTGGTACTTGCGCACTTCAAGAAATATTCAAGACACAAAAGTTCGGCCAGGGGCCAATACTATCAAACTTTTACAAGTGTATTTTCTAGAATTGTATTTTCTACCTATCCTTATAAACGACTGAAATGAATCATTAGCATTTTAAAAGACATGGCAAATCTAGAAAATACAATTGTAAACGTTTTATAGTATTGGCCCCTGATGGGAAAATTCGTTAAATATGGATCCCAAGATGTCCACTTTTCTCGACTTTTAGATGAAACAACTCATACGAGGGTATCGTCCGTCACATATTAAGAGTAACAGGCTGACACCCCCTTTCTGCTAATTCGTAATAAAATTGCAATCATAGGGACTTCAAAAAAGAAACACAAGTTTGTTTTGTGAGGGATTCTCAGATGGTGGTATTATCTTACAATATCTTAATGGTAAAGATAATTTTGGCTAATCTCTGCCCGCCTGCCTGCCCCCCCCCCCCCCGCCCCCCCCCCTCTCTTTCTCTCTCTCTCTCTCTCTCTCTCTCTCTCTCTGCTAAAAATTTGGGTGGTGGTGCACTTGTCCCGATTCCTACGTCCTTGGCAGAGAGTCGTTAGTCTTTACCCCGGTATTCCTGCGAATACCATATTAGTATAAAGCAATTGATTCAGTAACCTTTAACCCTTTACCCAACGAATCGCCCGCATCCGCCCGCGTAATATGCAAATTCAGTAGTTGAAAAAATATTATTTTTCCAAAAATTTCAACAAAACCATATCATGTGACCCCTCGTTGGAACGAGCTCGTCCAGCTCGTTCCAACGAGGGGTCACATGATATGGTTTTGTTGAAATTCTTTGAAAAATTTAAAAAAATTATATTTAAAATAATAAACTTTGATATCGTCTGCGTTGGGTAAAGGGTTAATCCAACTGTGATATTATTTCTTAACCGTTTACTCAGCAAGAATAGCAGACAATTGCCAAAACAGTTCTTGAATAACTACGGTTTTGAGTTTGAGGACATTTTTTGAACAAATTGAAAAACTAATATTTAAATAATAATTTTGGTGTTGTCTGCATTGGCTTTTTTAAACCATCATTTATGCGTACCTATCTGAAGGTGGTTGAACTCCTTCTATAAAGTGAAAAAAACATGCAAACATAAATCAAATAAATATGTATGAAATTCGAGAAGAATTAAATATAAACGAAAGCATTTACGCCTGTTCACAATTACGAACATTATCAGCATGTCGATAATTTTTATAAATAAAACAACTCCAGTCACATTAGCGGCGTTCACACTTATAACAAAACAATCTTGCCAACTTGAGTTGGAATTCCTCCAGTGCAATTGGCGAATCCGCGTCTGTACGAAAAGAATGGGTGGCATATGAGGCTTTAAAGAACGAAATTAAATTGAACTCTTCATTAACGTTTCTAGTACCAAGGCCCTGTTATTCATACAAAATACCACAGCCTGCTGTTATAAATTCCTTTACCCAACGTAACGGCCAAAGCCGTTCAGCTCCATTCACAAAAATCAGGATTCAGTTTCGTTATTTTTCATTTTTTGTCTCAAAAGCATAGCTTATGACCCTAGTTGGAACGAGCTCGTTGTGCTCGTTCCAATGAGGGGTCAAAAGATATGTTTTTGACGGACGCAAAAAATAAAACAAAATAGTTATTCAACAATTTTGTATGCAAGTGTCGCCTGCCTTTCGTGTAAGGCAAACGGTTAAGTTTCTTGAAGGTGTTGATAAGCTGTGTGAACCCTTTCTGTACAGGCGACCTTAATATTATCGTTTTATACATGTTTTGCACAGTTACTGGCGCTTGATGAGGTTGATGCATGATTATACTGGTTTGACCAAAGTTTTGTACATCGAGTCTGAAAACCATTTTCGTATAATAGCGTTTCAACCGAAATTTAAAGTCAGTAATCCCAAAAAGTCAGTAATACAGTACGTGGAGAGTGGATTGTAACTAAATCACTCGCGGGGTGGAGTTATCACCCAAGCTATAACTTTCAAATTTTGTACATATCGAAAAAAAACACAAGCAATATTTCAGCCAATGGACCTCCGGGTTTAACCCGGAGGTCCATTGGCTGAAACTTTGCTGGTTATGCTTTGCAACAAATTTGTAATTATTGCTCGGGTGGAATCTCCACTCTGTGGGTGATTTAGTGATAATACACTCTCCACGTACTGTAAGTTATAACCAACAATCCATATGAGTTTATAGCACATACAAGAAACAACAAAAGCTATTATTTCATAGATGTAAGCGAATATAAATTTAAACAACTTCATCAAGATTGTCGTGTTTACCCGTTGAACAAAAATATAACTGAGCACCTGTTTCCAACTGCCTCTGATTGGTCAGACATATCTATCAACATATGCCGGCGCGAGCTGTTTCAGTGGTGAAAGCTTGGAAGTCACACCCAAAGATCAACGGTTCGATCCTAACCAGAGGTTACTGCGTTGTGTCCTAGAACAGAGCACTTAATTCCGGTTGCCTTAGTGGGGACATGGTGAAGCTGTGTACTTAGGCGTACTGTGCGTCAATGGCGAACTTACCTTCAACCAATGCTAACCCTGATTGTGCGGAGTTACTACGTTTTGAAACACTGGCAGTTGCTAGCTGCTGCTCGGTGGTTCTCTCCGCGGAGTCCGGCTTCCTCCGCCCGTAAAACTGTCCACAGTTACTGGAAGTTGTGGCTACAACCACTTTTTTACCGATAACAATGAATGCACCATGTCAGCCCTGATCCCGTGTCACACATACAGTTACTGTAGTCTATATAATGTAGACCAGTAATGAAAGCCTATTTTGCCCTGGCCGATACCCCATTCCCAGTTCATTTGTGAATTCGTCCATTGAACAAAGATTCATCAACACAGTTTTCTTGTGTACAGCTACCCACAAGGTATTTAACTTCATGCTATCATAAATTATTAATCAAATCGTCATTCTACGGCTTCTTTATTTGATAAAAAACCTCTCCGTTCGACTCTTTTGCCCGCGACTCGACGCCATTGGAACAACAATGATGACGTAACGTTTCTGATGTCAAAAATACCGTGTAAAAATGTTTGCAGAATATAGACACGGATCAGGTTCTTGTCATCTGCTTTACAGTGATAGTCGGTGAATTTTTTGATTGCAGTCGTATGTTTTATGCTGTTTATGATAAGAAAAAGGAAGTACATAGAAGTTGGACATGTCTGCAGCAGTATCTGCGTGTGCCGAAAATGTGCAGCTGATGTTACGGTCAGTTCAAAGGAAAAATTTAAATAAATTAATAAAGTCTACCCCCATTTATACACCTCATTAGTGTTGCTTATTTCGTTCTCTCGGGGTATTTGACTTTGGAAATGCCCCGCAATTTAGAGGTGGCGCTCAACATTCCCCCGATGTAGGCGTATGACCCCCACATCGGGGGGGGGGGGGGGGTCTAGACAATTCAAAACCAGGGGTGAGTGTTAATAAGCCATGCTGCCCATTTTACAGATGACTTGTACCATCACAAGCATTCGTGACTGGGTCCTATTTTACCAATAAAACAGAGCCTGTTTACCGCCGTGAACAGGCACTGCTTCACTTCCCTGGGTTCCCGGGGTTCCCGTAGGGAGGAGGTCCAGACAATACCCGGGCCGACCATGGTTTGGTCAGATGTGAATAATTTGTGTTTTAATTGGGAAAAAGTTGCAATGGGCTTTTCCATGAATCTAGAGGCAAGAAAGCCAGTAACTACGAGCAGCCAAGTTAACATAAACTACAGATTCTGAAGATATCTTCCAATAATATAGCAATACCATGAGTTTGGAGGGCGTTACGGTTTATTACCGGCCCGAGAGGAATGAATAAAAGCCCGTGGGTTTATTACCGGCCCGAGAATCGAAGGCCCTTAATAAGGCAGGGGGCTGTTGATTTCCACCCACTAAGCGCGGCGTCTGAATAGTTTGTGCCTATAAGTTCCTCCCACCCCCTCCCATTCACCAGCTTCTAGTTTTACGTTTCACTCATCATGCAAGTAACAGGTAATTTTTTATGTAGCCAGTTAAAGTTTGGCAATTAAGGAGGAAGAATGTTTACAGCAGCAAGAAGAAGGGGTCAAGGGGAACGGCGTCCCCCCCCCCCCCAAAGCATCACTGGCCTTGCCTCCCCACCGACTCCGAAACGCACGCACAAATGTCCGTAGTGGTTTTTCTTTTTTTTTAAAAAAAGTGTCTCGGGGAAAGATTTTTGTCGAGACACTGAGATATCGTATTCGGCCAAGTGCTTCGTCTGAATAATATGTGCCTGCAACAAGCCTCGCCGCTCTCACCTCATTCAACCCCCCCCCCCCCCCCCCCATTCCCCACCGCTCCACGTTTCAATCAGCATGTTGTGGGCCTAATACACTATTATGATTAATGTTGTTCAGCATTAAATTTAAATGTTGTCATTGTCACAATTCCCAACTGGCATTACAAAAAAAGAAATGCAATAGAATTTCCTTTTTTATACAGGCCATGAGATCATGCTCACCCCTCCCTGTCTGTCATATAGGCCTATAGCCTAGATCTAATACTCTTTTCGCCCGCCTATACATATTCCTTTCAAAGCTTCCTGAATTTTCAACTTCGGACAACAAGGTAGCGCTGTCTTAAATTAACCACCAGTTTTTTTTATTAAAGTTCGGACAAGATAGTTTAAACAATATTTATTCAAAAAGTTTGTTATTTGTGTAGAGAGTTTAAATATTTAGTGTGGCATGAAGCTGATAGCTTATGTAAGTCGTCTCCCCGTGTAATTGGTGCACTAACTTGACAGGTGGGTATGTATTTCTTTCCACACACACCGCCGCTGAGTGACAACCGCGCCACGTTTTCTACGTCAGAAGGGGTCCAATTGTGGCCTTATGGCGGCGATCACGGGACGACGGTGTGAGAAGCTGCTTAAACTATGGTGAAAATAAGGAAAAGATAAGGAAAACAGGAGATGGTCAGCTTGAATTCATCGTATATGGCTGGATACATTGTGGTGACAATGGTGATACATTCACCGTAGTGGTGGGCCACGAGTCAGCCAACATGCCGTTCGCCCCCTAAGTTAATAAGAAAACAAAAGGTTGTTAACATGGTACCATCCTGGTGGTTTCCGACCATTCCAGTGCATTTAATATAAGGAACTCATTTGCTCAATTTTCTGTCGATGACCGCAACATGCACGCTCTGTTGTCCATCATGTATGTGTTGACCAATATGGACTCAAATATAAAAATGCAGTAAAACTATTTGGAAGGTACTCAGAGTTCAGCGGTGCGCTGAATTCGCTTGCTAGATAAAATAAAATATCGTGCACTGCATCAAATAAAACTCGGTTCTCGCCGCTTGTTCAAAAATTCTGAGCCATAAAGTAAAGCTGGTATAGGTCAATTGCAAAAGGTAGGAGATTTATCGTAGAAATTCTGGCCACTTCAAACCGCGGACAGTGAAGGAGGTAATGATCTGGGTTTCACGCTCCCCACACTCGCACAAAGCATTTTCTGATAAGTGGTTACTAAAAAGGTGGGACTTTAGGTGACTACAATGTAGCCGTAGTCTACAGTGATGAATTTGGGCTACTCGAGATTTTGCTGTATTGTAAAACGATGGAGGTCTTCGGTTACCATTATTTAAAAAGGTTCTAAAATTGGTCAGAGAGGCGTTCTCACGCACAGGGACGGGCAGATTATTCCACTGGGCAGTCACATTCGGAATGATGGAGGCCTTATACAAATTGGTACGACAAAAGGGAACACGATGATTGTGGCTTGATCTGAGGTCAGACGTGGATGTCATATCGGATATCATTGGGGGGGGGGGGGGGGGGAACTCTACAAGAAATGTATGGAGGTGAGATACAATGGTACATTTTAAAAAACTGAATCAACCTATGTTTGCGGCGTCTCTCCTGTAAGGGTTCCCAACCTGTTTCGGTATACAGTAAGGACTTTTTAGCACTAAGTGTTGCTCCTGTTACGCGCCTAGCCGCTGCTATTTGTACTTTTTCTAGCTCCTCGGCCTTTGTTGCAGAGCAGTTATCCCATACAGTATCTGCATATTCAAGTACAGGTCTAATGGCAGTTCGGACAAGTTGGTTGTGCCTTGACAATAAATAGAACTCGAGAACAGGGGTGCAACAATGGTTTTGCAAGGAAGGCTCTTACATTATAGCCCACATCAATTCGTCTGTTCTGTTGTCTGCAGCCTAAGAACAATGCAGTGCGTAGTTTCGCTTACCGGGTTAACTTTTGTACAACCTAGCAACGAAATGTCACGCCATCATTGTAGTTCCAATGGCGTCGAGTCGCGAGCTAAAAGTCGAACGGAGTGGGGTTTTTATCAAATAAAGAAGCCGTAGTATGATGATTTGATTATTAATTTATGATAAACATGAAGTTAAATACCTTGTGGGTAGCTGTACAAGAAAACCGTGACGAATCTTTGTTCAATGGACGAATTCACAAATGAACTGGGAAGGGTATCGGTAAGGGAAAAATAGGCTTTCATTACTTGTCTATATTATATACTGTATGTGTAACACGGGGTCATAACTGACGTGGTGCATTCACTGTTGTCGGTGAAAAACGTGATTACAGCCACAACTTCCAGTAACTGTGAACTGTCCTACACGAGGTATTCCTGGCTGTGGAAAAGTGTTGCTAAACCCCAATAAAAAATTAAAAGAATCAACATATACACGGATGACTGAAGTGGTCTGTGGCATTTCCACTCCACTCGTCTAGTTTCACAGAAAAACGGTAAACGCAGTATATACAACAAGCTGTTTAACATTTAGAACTGAATTGCCTATATACATGTGGCCAGAATTGGAAAAGAGGAGAAAGAATATCAACTGTCATATAATAAAATATTGTGTACTGCAAACTGGACCAATCTGTTTTGAATAAGTTGAGCGGTCAGGTGATAAATTTGAGTCTAAGGCCTTGTAGGGCCATGGAATTAGATTATTGCTGACCCGCGTAGCCCATTTTGGTTTTCAGTTTCCTCTTTTCAACGGCATTTTCTTTTTACGGAAAACAGACCGTTTCTAAGACCTCCCTCCAGCCGGGTGTGTCTTTGGTGAGGTTTAACGACACTTTCCACAGCCGGGGTCAAACCTAGGGCTAATTAATTGTCGGCGTCACCGATCTATTAACCCGCCACAAGCAGACAAGCAAGGATTGATTGAATGCATATAACAACTTTCTGTAAAATTAATCCATGGAAAAATGGTTTGTTTGCTTGTAAATAAGAACCTAAGATCAGAATAAAAAATATGTGAAAAAGGATTGGTTGAGGGTAAGTGGACCGGTATCGTACACTACCACTTCAGTACACATCGTCACCGTACTCCAGCTTGGGCAGTTGGGATGAAGTGTCTTGCTCATAGACACCACGCAGATAACTCGGGTTGGGATCGAATCGTACAACTTTCGATCTCGGGGCCAATGCGCTAACCAATGAGCCGCCGTGCTCTATTCCTCCTAGCAGTAAATAAGCCAATAGAAATGCCTTAACCCTTTCAGCACTGAGTAAGTGAACGGATTTTCTCAGTACAATACAAGCTATATAGCAGCTTGGCGAATCCTTTACTATTTTCTGGGAGGTTCAGTAATAATTTAATCGAACAGTCCTGTTAGGCTGTTTGACTAAATTATTACCGAGCACACTTGAATATTGATGGTCAGTTATGCTGTCTGCCATGAACAACCACTTTATTCTCGTTGGTACGCAAGCAAAAATCAAAATTTACTGTAGCGCTGTGGGGGAAAAATAAACTTTAGAGTGAAAAATAGAACATTTATTATCGAGAGACATTCATCACGTCTCTGACGAATCCTTTCAATGAGGTATGATTTCAATTGCTATTATGATGTTTTTGCGCTTACATTTTAATTTGAAGGTTTTTCCTACACATCTCTGTGTGAAAAATATAAAGAATGGCTTACAGGGGCTGGTTCAAGGTTAAGTTATTATATTTGCCGCCGATATAAAAACATTGCCGAACATCGTTTTCAGAACAACTTAAAATTAAACTTTCTAAATCAACAAGAAAATACAAAACCATTTCATGTTGAAAAGGAGTGTTTTTTAATGTCCACTCAGATTCCAGATACGTGTGCAACGCTAGAATCCTGACAATATACCGATTATCGCTTCTATTGGACGCTATTCGGATTAATAAGCTGTATTATCTGAGACTAATCAAGGGAGACAAACGACAGTATAGATTCAGAAGGCTGATATTTTACATAGATTGTAACTGACCAACGAATTTTCTTTTACGCAAACACTTATGTGTACCCTGTTGCAAAGCTTAATGAGATCTGGAATTCTTCAAGTGTTTGTCAGCACACATGGCCAAACATTTTTTGTCATTGGATTGAAGGGATTTACAGAAAAGTTAGCTCCCCTTAATTGTTGAATGTTTTCTATAAATTTAACACTAAGACTATGGGAATTTCATATAAAAATTTAAATTTCGAAATGTTATCGAAGTTGCACCATCAGTGTGCGCATCATAGCACAAACTTTGGGCATTTTTCTGTCGAGTAGTTTAAAAGTACACAAACTAGCTTTTTACAATCATTTTCCCGATCATTCTGCACGTTTCACGGTTCTTCTCAGTTTAAAGAAGAATAAAAGCAAGTTACTATAAAAGCACATTTGCTAAACAAAGAGCCAAAGTGGTCGGTTACTTAATTGCTTCTAATTGGCTTGCCATAAAATAGGTTTCCTTTTGTAACTTCACTAAACTAAAATAACAGACAGCTCAGTGAGCTGTCTGTTGTACACTTTTATTAAAAGTAACATTTATTATACTCCCGCTTCGAAGAAGTGGGGGCTATATAGGAATCGCCCTGTACGTCCGTACGTCCGTCCGTCCGTACGTCCGTCCGTACGTCTTTCCGGACACAAAATTCTTGTGTGCGCAACTCCTCCTACATTTATCAATCAATTTGGACAAAACATTTCAGACATCATCACTACTAAGTGAACATGCGCATATTCCAAGATTTTTGATCTGCGACAATTTTAACCAGGTTATCTCCCTTTGACTTAGATTTATTGTGTCTTTCCATCCGAACAAATTCTTGTGTGCGCAACTCCTCCTACATTAATGAACCGATTTTGATGAAACCTTTCAAACATCATCTCTACTAAGTGAACATGTGCATATTCCAAACTTTTTGATCTGCGACAATTTTAACCAGGTTATCTCTCTTGAACTTTGATTTAATATGGGTTTTTGCATGAAATTCTTGTGTGCGCAACTCCTCCTACATTTATCAATCAATTTGGACGAAAGTTTACAGACATCATCACTACTAAGTGAACATGCGCATATTCCAAAATTTTTGAGCTGTGGCAATTTTAACTAGGTTATCTCCCTTTAACTTAGATTTATTATGGGTTTCTACATGAAATTCTTGTGTGCGCAACTCCTCCTACATTTATCAATCAATTTGGACAAAACTTTTCAGACATCATCACTACTAAGTGAACATGCGCATATTCCAAGATTTTTGATCTGCGACAATTTTAACCAGGTTATCTCCCTTTGACTTGAATTTATTATGTCTTTCCGTTCGAACAAATTCTTGTGTGCGCAACTCCTCCTACCTTGGACAAAACTTTTCAGACATCATCACTACCAAGTGAACATGCGCATATTCCAAGATTTTTGATCTGCGACAATTTTAACCAGGTTATCTCCCTTTGACTTAGATTTATTGTGTCTTTCCATTCGAACAAATTCTTGTGTGCGCAACTCCTCCTACATTAATGAACCGATTTTGATGAAACCTTTCAAACATCATCTCTACTAAGTGAACATGTGCATATTCCAAACTTTTTGATCTGCGACAATTTTAACCAGGTTATCTCTCTTGAACTTTGATTTAATATGGGTTTCTGCATGAAATTCTTGTGTGCGCAACTCCTCCTACATTTATCAATCAATCTGGACGAAAGTTTACAGACATCATCACTACTAAGTGAACATGCGCATATTCCAAAATTTTTGAGCTGTGGCAATTTTAACTAGGTTATCTCCCTTTAACTTAGATTTATTATGGGTTTCTACATGAAATTCTTGTGCGTGCAACTCCTCCTACATTTATCAATCAATTTGGACAAAACTTTTCAGACATCATCACTACTAAGTGAATATGCGCATATTCCAAGATTTTTGATCTGCGACAATTTTAACCAGGTTATCTCCCATTGACTTAGATTTATTATGTCTTTCCGTTCGAAAAAATTCTTGTCTGAACAACTCCTCCTACATTAATGAACCGATTTTGATGAAACCTTTCAAACATCATCTCTAGTAAGTGAACATGTGCATATTCCAAACTTTTTGATCTGCGACAATTTTAACCAGGTTATCTCTCTTGAACTTTGATTTAATATGGGTTTCTGCATGAAATTCTTGTGTGCGCAACTCCTCCTACATTTATCAATCAATTTGGACGAAAGTTTACTGAAATCATCACTACTAAGTGAACATGCGCATATTCCAAAATTTTTGAGCTGTGGCAATTTTAACTAGGTTACCTCCCTTTAACTTAGATTTATTATGGGTTTCTACATGAAATTCTTGTGTGCGCAACTCCTCCTACATTTATCAATCAATTTGGACAAAACTTTTCAGACATCATCACTACTAAGTGAACATGCGCATATTCCAAGATTTTTGATCTGCGACAATTTTAACCAGGTTATCTCCCTTCAACTTGGATTTATTATGGGTTTTCAAATGGGATTCTTGTGTGTGCAACTCCTCCTACATTAATGAACCGATTTTGAATACATGTTGCACATTGTAAATGTGTTTTTCCAAATGTAAACCATATATGTGTGGGCTCTTTAAGTATTCAGTGCTGTTCTGTGGAAGGCCACATGCAAATACAAATTTCAACAACAAAAAATGATCTTTATGTATACATTTCCTTATGGCCTTCGCCTACATGATCAGAAGTGCATTCCTCTAAAAACCCAAAGCGGGGGTATTAATCACCTTCAGTGATAGTTCTAGTTTTCTACTGATGTCAAGGGTATTGCTCAACAATTACATGCTTCTTAATTGGACTTTCCTCGCCTGTCTAATAATTTGTTCATGACGAGATAAGTCACGGGTGCTTGAAACAAGACGTCTGAAAAACGTGTGGCTACTTGGTGAAATCGAAGCGGTAGGTCATACAGGGCTCGGTGTTGTGGTCTATGAAAAGTTTTTCGAACATTTTATTCCACCTAAATGATTGTAGATTGAAACAAAAAATAGGACGTATATATATGTTTAAATAAAAACTATAACTCGCAGTGTCCAATGACGTGCTAATTTTTGTTTCGATACATCTATTATTGTTTGAGAAGTAGAATATCTCGTCTACCACAAATTGTAAACTTGTCAATACGCCATTTTCAAAGTTACATTGATCCATTCTTCCCTGTCGTCATTCCAGAATGATTAAAGGTTTGAATTTGTGTAGCCCCCAAAAGAACAAAAAGAAGAAACAAATGCGTGTTTGTCTTGTTACTTCAGTTTCCCTTCCGAAAGAGGTTTTTTAGCTCTTCGCCTTCAGAATAAGCCGAAATGAGAAAGCAGGCTTATACAAATAAAATTGTCTCATCCGTGATCTTACAATGGATCTTAATGGATAGTCGATGTAATAATGTATTTTATGGAGGTAATGGTCCAGTTGCCTTCATATCTACATGGCCTTACCAGTTTGAAGACAACTAGAGAAACAGAATTTACTGCATCCAGTAAATTCAAGTCTGTGTGAAAAGGGTTAAAGTATCAAGAATAAACTCTACAGAAAGAGAATTTATGGAGGCTTATCTTCTGGTGTAAAATATTTTTTAACAAATCAGAAATGGGTTTTCGTTAACAGTATTTACAGATATTCATACAGGAATCAGAACAATTTTTATAAGAAACAAGAAAAGGCATATATTTGACCAGCATTCAAAGGGTTCGATACACGAACCAGAAATGGACAATTTTGGCTTTGCCCACTAATTTGAGTGATGAAATACATTCATAAACTTTAGAAATACATTAAGGTGTAAATGCATTTCCCAGTCTTTCTGAATAATATGCACTTGATGACCTCATTCAGGTGGACCGTATATTGAATCTCCAGCACTTTTTAACTCAGTCGGTGTAGTCCCATGTCTACATCTACACTGAAGAATGAGTGCAACCCACTTTGAAATAATGGCTCCACCAACTTCAGATCTGTCATCTGTCATTCAGATGGAAAGGGTGAAAAAAACATAGATGAGTGCAAACTGGTTATTGTTAACCTGCATGCCAAAATGCATCGAGATAGGACGATCCGTATTTGAGTTGTCGCGCTGACAAAGGGTGCACAGACTCTGTTGGAGATATTGTCATAAAAACCTTAAAAACCCCAAGAGCTCATTTGAAGGCCTGCTCATAAAAGAGCATCTAGTGACATAAACAAGGCATACATAAAACTAGAACCTCTCTAATAAATTAATTTTAAACAGTCATAGCACTAACACAGTTAACAGTACAGTCAACTATGTCAGTATTGCATATTTTACCAGCATCCTGACAGTATACAATTACATGTACACCGGAATTCTTCATGATCAAGGTGTTTGTTTTTATATTAACTTGGTTTGGGAATTAATTCTGTACAATGAGATTAAATAAATAGATCATGTTATTGTATGTGACAGTCACAGCTTTCTCCCCACTGCTTTTTGTGAAATTCTTTCATAGAGAAAATATTCATACAGGAATCAGAACAATTTTTCTAAGAAATCCGAAAAGGCATATATGTGCACACCATTTATAGAATTCGATCAAGGAATAAGAAATGGACATTACTGCCGCTGCCATTTGTTTGAATGATGAGATACATGTATAATCTTCAGAACTGCATTAACTGGTATAAAATGAAATTCCTAATAGGTCGAAAAAGTATGCATTTAATGACCTCTCTTGACCGCATAGAGGTGGACCACATTTTGAACCTCCAGCAAGTTTCAACTCATTTGGTGTAGGTACCATTACTATAGGTCATACCAAACCTGATGTATGAGTATAAACTACTTTATGAATATTGGCTCCACCAACTCCGGATCTGCCATATTTGTAGATGATGGCAAATGTTCATATTAGCAAGGCAATGATGAAGTGCATGCATGCATGGTACCTCTGGAAAATATATTGCAAGTAAAAAGGTTCAGTAATGTTGGAATGTAGACGTTGAAAGGCCTTAAAGACCCCCGAGAGCCTGTCTGAAGACTTATTGGCATTGTCAAAATACCGAGGTCCCATCTATATCCATGTGTGTCTAGAACAACACTGTGAGAATGGAAATGGTTTTCATTATTCTCAATGATTTTTTTGAAGAGAGGTGCACCATCAAAGTGCAGTACACTTTAGTACACAGCGCCACTGTGCTCCCATATTAAGATCTTCAGAGGGTTAAAATATTCGCTTTAAATATTCCATTTTAATCCTTTAACCCTTTACCCAACGAATCGGCCGCATCCCGCTGCGTAATATGCAAATTGAGAAGTTGAAAAAATATTAGTTCCAACGAGGGGTCCCATGATATGGTTTTGTTGAAATTGTTTGGAAAATTTGAAAAAAATGATATTTGAAATAATAAATTTTGCTATCGTCTGCGTTGGGTAAAGGGTTAAATGGGGGCGCAGTGGCTGAGTTGGCAGAGGTGCAGGCTGCAAGTCGAGCGGTCCTCACTCTGTCCTTGGGCAAGACACTTCACCCTATTGTCCACGTGTGTGCATGGTGGCGATGTGTACTAAAGCGTACTGCACATCGATGGTGCACCTGTCTTCAACCAATGCTAACCCTGCTTGTGTGGAGTTAGTATGTGGGGAATCTGATAGTTGCTCGCTGTTGCCCAGAGGTTCTCCCCAGGTACTCTGGCTTCCTCCACCCGTAAAACTGTCCTGGTCATGGTAAACCACTGTGCAGAAATATGTGACATTAAACACCAATAAATAAATAAGCATTTAAAAAATGAGCTCATTCCAATGAAGGGTCATAAGCTATGTTTTTCAAGCAAAAATGAAAAAGTAATTAAAACTGAATAGACATTTCTGTGTATGAAGCTGACCGTTTTTTGCCTTTATGTTGGCTAAAGGGTTAAGAATCCCTTAGTTTGGAAAGCACACTGGAAAGGTGTCCCATTCCACATAGAATTAAATGTTTCAGAAAAGAAAGGGAAAAACATTCTGTAGCCATGAGTTATATTAAAGATATTTTTTATTCACATCGAAGTATTAAGAGGGTTAAAATCTGACCATTCAAATATTCCATTTTATTACTTTGTAACTGTGATAGGTGTTTTGAGAAAGCCACACACCACTCCATCCCAAAACCTCTCAATCCTGAGTTATGATTGAGAATAAATAGATTTTTAAAAAAAATGCTTTGAAAAGTGAAGGTTTCTCTCTCTCTTCAATGATTGAAACTGAAGTTTTGTAACATGATGCAACATAAATATACAGTGCTGTTCAATGTACCGTAACAAAGAATTCTATCTCAGCTTTCTCTCTGGAGATTTCTGTTTTAGATAATGGTTACTGCTTCAGCTAACTCATTTCCCAGTAAATGTTGTAAACATATTTTTAACATCTAGAGTCCGAAGGCCCCACATGCCTCCAAATCATAGATGACTGAGTACCAATGGCAGGCAGTCTATCAGTATACCAAAAACATTGAGATAGGATTGATTGGATTTGGGTTATCATGTTGACAAACAGTGCATAGAAGACATTCTATGAATGTTATTAATTTATTGGGGTTTAATGACACTTCATCAGCTAGGCCGCCTCGTGTCGTACAGTTTTTACGGATGGAGGAAACCAGAGAACACAGAGAACCACCAAACAACAACAACAAGCAACTGTCTGGCTCCCCAACATGCTAACTCCACACAAGCAGGCTTAGTGCAAGTGTATCATCGACATGCAGTATGTCTTAGTACACATCATCACTATGCCATTTTGTGGGCAATGGGGGTGAAGTGTTTTTGCCTAAAGACACAAGGCACTTGCCGCAGATAGGATTCAAACTGAGAACCTCTCAGCTTGCAGCCTGCACCTCTAGCTGCTTAGCCACCGTGCCCCTCTATGAATGTAATGGGAATACTTTAGAGGCTTATTTTGGGGATAAAATAGTTTTAAAGAAATAAGAAATAGGTTTTCAATGACAGTATTTATAGATATTCATTCAAAAATCAGATAATTTTTTCCAAGAAACCAGAAAAGGTATATATCATCACAGCATTCAAAGGGACCAATCAAGGGAATACACAAGGAGGTTCAAAAATATGATTTCCAGCAATTCTGGTAATAGCCCTCGTGACTCCTGTTCGACCTTGGCCCACATTTTGAATCTCCATCAAGTGTCAACTCGTTTGGTATTAGTCCCAGGTCCATACATCATACCATGCTTGAAATATGAGCATGACCCACTTTCACAAATTTTGGCCATACCATCTTTTTACGTAAAAATGGATGTATGGACTTCAGAAATGTGTTAGAGAGTCAAAACATGTGATTTCCAGCAATTCTGAAAAATTGCATTCAATGATCCCAGGTGACCTCCGTGACCTTGACCCACATTTTTGAACCTCCATCAAGTGTCAACTTATTTAGTGTTGGCTCCAGGTCCATGCATCACACCATGCTTGAGATATGAGCTTGACCCACTTTCAAAAATTTTGGCCACACCCACTTTTTTCATGAAAAAATGCACATCTGAATTTTGGGGAAGCATTTGGAGGTCAAAAAATGTGATTTCCAGCAATTATGAAAAATGCACTCATTGACCCCTGAGTAACCTTGGTGACCTTGACCCATATTTTGAATGTCCATCGAGTGTCGACTCATTTGCTGTTGGTCCCAGGTCCATATGTCATACCATGCTTGAGATATGAGCGTGACCCACTTTCAAAAATTTTGACCACGCCCACTTTTTTTTACTTCAAAATACATGTGTGTACGTCAGGAATGCTTTAGGGGGTCAAAAAATGTGATTTCTAACAATTATGAAAAATGCACTTAATGACCCCCAGGTGACCTCTGTGACTTTGACCCATATTTTGAATCTCCATCGAGTGTCGACTCATTTGGTGTTGGTCCCAGGTCCATACGTCGTACCATGCTTGAGATATGAGCGTGACCCACTTTCAAAAATTTTGGCTACGCCCACTTTTTTTTTACATCAAAATGCATGTGTGTATGTCAGGAATGCTTTAGGGGGGTCAAAAAATATGATTTCTAGCAATTATGAAAAATGCACTTAATGACCCCTAGGTGACCTCCGTGACCTTGACCCATATTTTGAATCTCCATCGAGTGTCGACTCATTTGGTGTTGGTCCCAGGTCCATACGTCATACCATGCTTGAGATATGAGCGTGACCCACTTTCAAAAATTTTGGCCACGCCCACTTTTTTTACGTCAAAATGCATGTGTGTATGTCAGGAATACTTTAGGGGGTCAAAAATGTGATTTCTAGCAATTATGAAAAATGCACTTAATGACCCCCAGGTGACCTCCGTGACCTTGACCCATATTTTGAATCTCCACCGAGTGTCAACTCATTTGGTGTTGGTCTCAGGTCCATACGTCATACCATGCTTGAGATATGAGCGTGACCCACTTTCAAAAATTTTGGCCACGCCCACTTTTTTTACGTCAAAATGCATGTGTGTATGTCAGGAATGCTTTAGGGGGTCAAAAAATGTGATTTCTAGCAATTATGAAAAATGCACTTGATGACCCCTAGGTGACCTTCGTGACCTTGACCCATATTTTGAATCTCCATCGAGTGTCGACTCATTTGGTGTTGTCCCAGGTCCATACGTCATACCATGCTTGAGATATGAGCGTGACCCACTTTCCAAACTTTTGGCCACGCCCACTTTTTTTTATGTCAAAATCCATGTGTGTACGTCAGGAATACTTCAGGAGGTAAAAAAATGTGATTTCCAGCAATTCTGAAAAATGCACTCAATGACCCCTAGATGACCTCCGTGACCTTGACCCATATTTTGAACCTCCATTGAATGTCGAGTCATTTGGTGTTGGTCCCAGGTCTGTAGGTCATACCACGCCTGAGATATGAGCGTGACCCACTTTCAAAACACCCCTACAGACACCCCTGATACCCCAGGAATCTGACAAACATAGGTGGCCGAGAACTTCTGGCTGTCTATCAGCATGCCAAAAATCAACGAGATAGGGCTATTCGTTTTCGAGTTATCTTGCGGACAAAAAAGTGATGAGAAGACAGAAGAAGAAGAAGAAGAAGAAGAAGAAGAAGAAGAAGAAGAAGAAAAAAAAAAGAAAAAGAAACCGTGCAAAAACAATAGTCTGTGTGTTTCACACAGACTAATTACCAGTCAGCGACAGTTCGTTAGAAAAATTGATGAAAAACACTAGATAACGCATTCACTATTGGCGCACCAATTATTCCTTGTGTTTTTTTTAGACTGATACTATAAGTTACCTGGCGTGTAGCTGGCTGATACATTTCCATACAAGGCGATGAGTGTTCATATCAGGTGAGGCGAAGCCGAACCTGATATGAACACTCATCGCCTTGTATGGAAATGTATCAGCCAGCTACACGCCATGTAACATATTTATTATGTCGAAAGTCCATGTAAATCAAGCGATTAATAATTTTCTCCATAAACAAACAACGGCCCGGAATTTATTTTTCAGGAACCACTATTGATAGCACCGTGCAGAATCATGAACAGTAACAGGCACCGGTACGCGTAACCATGGTAATTGTAAACAAATCATCACTTTGCGAAGGGCGATTGCCGTACTTGTTTACAAATGAAACGAATCGCTGCTTGCCACTGAGATCAGTGCTGCTTGCCAACTCGGCATAATCTGGAGGCCCCTTGCGTACATTTACTGTTGTTACTACCTAAAAAGGACTAATAAAGCAGTTTTGAACATTAAAAATCACTTTTTTACTGTAGAGCAAACAATAACAATAACGCAACTTGAACTTTGAAGTTGAATCTGAAACGCACACCGACTTTCTGTTTATTCTGTTTGATCGGAATGTTTCAAAAACAAGTTTGTTCATTTATTATTTATAGTGATGTTGATGTTGCCGATTTTGCAATTTCTGAAAATAGGAGCACCCTTTGGGAAATAACTCCAGAGGGGCAACACAAATTTTCTATTCACCTCAAAAACCCGATCCAAACAGTGACTGAAGGAGTCGTAAAACAAAGAACTTTTCAGACTACAAATATTATCTTCTGCCCATCTTTTTACATATTTAATGTTTTAAATCACAAAATACGGTATCTTGAAAATATTTTCGGAACCTAAATTCTCTTATTTTGTTTTAATTCAGATTTTGAAAATTCGAAGTGAGGGGAATTGCATCAAAATAGTAATGGCGGCTACTCACCTGATATTAATTAATATCAGGTGAGTAACCCGATACGGTGGAATCTTTAGAAGGTATTCCAGCATTTTGATTGGACAAACTAACTTTGAGACATAATAAAGAAACTTACAAAATTTGAATATTGGTACGAAGATTCGTATTGAAGGCGAATCGCTTAACCCTTTACCCAACGAATCGGCCACATCCGCCCGCGTAATATGCAAATTCAGCAACTGAAAAAATAATATTTTTCAAAACATTTCAACCAAACCATATCATGTGACCCCTCTTTGGAACGAGCACGTTCCAATGAGGGGTAACATGATATGGTTTTGTTGACATGTTTTGAAATAATTAAAAAAATAATTTTTAAAATAATAAATTTTGATATCGGCTGCGTTGGGTAAAGGGTTAACTCAAAATATATATTCTGAATAATAACTTCAGGGAGGTACGATAATGCCTTTATATTTAGCAGTTTTCGCGTAGTTCACGCAACATTTGGTATGTGTCAACATTCAATTTGGAAACATTTGTCACAATTAGTAATCGGCGCTCACAGAAGCTGGACGTATTATGATATCGCCGTCGGGCATTCCATATGTCCATTCATTAACTTTTAACTGTCAGCTCAATAACTTTAATACTAAACTTTCAACGTTTGTTGTAGAATAGTCATGAGAAGCAGGATGTTCCTTTCGATAATCATACAATACAGTCCAACGTGCGTTGAAAAAGAAGGTTTGAACTCCTCTGGACTTATCCCGTTGAATCGAAAAGTCTCCAATAATACGTGATTAAGACCATAGCATTACATGTTATGGACGATTATAGCCCTTAAGGTGGTCGTTGGGTCTTATTTGGTTATTCTGATCATTGTCCGGTCGTTTTCGGTATTTTGTTGTACTCCCATTCAATCGAACAGACCCTTGGTTGAAAACAAGTATTCAAGAAGACGCCAAGCACCTAAAATTGATCCCTTCGGTTCGAACAGTCCCTAAGAATACATAATAAGGCCTTAGCTCTACGTGCTACCAATTATGGTAGCCTGTAAAGCAATCGTCGGGTCGTTCGGCGGTACTTCTGGTCGGTTTTGGCAATTCGGTGCTTTCCCATTCACACAATGCTCCATCACAGCAATTACATCACGACATGGCCTCTCATGCGCGTACCAAGACAACATACATGACGCGTGGGTTTGGGTTCTGGAAAACAAAGGCACGAAAAGCCTCCGCATACAACGTTTGTTTATGATTATGGTTGGGAGAGGAGGGAGAGGGGGAGGGGATTAGGCCAATCTTATCTTTACCTACAGATTACATAATTCCACCACCAGAGTACTAGGAAGGGTGAGGTCCCTCCCTACAAAACGATCAACCAAAAAAGCCTCCTATGTAATAAAACTGCCTAACAACTGGCTGTCTGGCGTACATTCAACCAATGTAAGAATTAATGTATATGTTGGGTTAAAAATCCATCCAAAACATCTGAGCAGAGTGAATATGAACCCAATTGGATTCATATTCACTCAACCCATTTGATTTGGGTTAATTTTTTACCCAACTGATTTTAGAGTGCATGAGAGGATTTATTTGAGTCCAAAACCTAATGCCCAGAGATTTTATGTTGCATGCGTATTCGAGAATAAAAGATCGGAAGCTCATGTTTGAAGAACTCCATGCCAAAATAAATTACTTGTCACTGTTGAAAACAGCAGCATACCAGCATCCAACGAGAACCATATTATTAACATAACAGACAAAATGGATGGGGTACGGATGTTAAATACACACGATCTAAGCTATCGGGGTAAAAGTTCGTAAATTCTCCTCGTGTGGTTGCTCAGCAGTAACGGCATTGGACTTCAAACCGGAAGGTTCACGGGTCGATCCCCTCCAGGGGTAATTGCGTTGTGTCCTTGGGCAAGGCACTAAATCCCGGTTTCCAACGTGGGGGCACAGTGGCGCCGCGTACTAAGACGTAGTGCACGTCAATGGTGAACTTATCTTCAACCACTGGTAACCCTGCTCGTGTGGAGTTGGCATGTTGGGGAGTCTGAAAGTTGCTCGCCGCTGCTGGTTGGTTCTCTTCTGCTATTACGGCTTCCTCCACCCGTAAATCTGCCCGACACGAGGTGACTCTGGTTGTCGAAAGTGTCGTTCAAACCCCAATAAAAAATTCTTACTCCCGGTAACATATTTGTTTTTATTTTAGAAGAGGAGATCGACCTACTATTTATCTACAGAAACACTAAACCATGCGGAAAATAAAAATCAGCTCCGCACATATGTGCGGAAAAGAAATCGTTGACGGACCATTTTTAAATAGAAGCGAAATTTCACTGGAGTTTTCTACAAATCGTGCCCCGCAATTACACTTTGAATCGCTAGCGATAGCTGAAAATCGTCCCCTGAGTTCCAAAGTGTTCTATGTGCCAGTTGGCACATAGAACACATTGGAACGCAGAGGACGAAACAGTAACACGGGTTCCCCTCGCAAATTTGGTTGGCGATAAATGTGTTCTTTTCGTTGATAGTTGTCAAATGAATTGCTGAGTGTCCTTCTAATAATTGTTTTTACAGATGTGAAGGCGTGTAATAAACACAGAACGACACACGCGTGTGAATGCGTTAATCGATATGGCACTTGTGCCATCGCGGAAGGATGATACTCGAGGCCTGGGGCCTCTCGTTTTACCCTTCCGCGCTGACACTCGTGCCGTATCGCTTAACCCATTCACACGTGTGTGTCGTTCAGTGTATGTATTGTTAATAGATAGAAACGTATAGGCGTAAGCCATGGGGAGGAGGGTCAGGAGGCAGTAGTCTGTCTTCTCATCTCTCTAGATCCAGGGAAACGAGGAAGAACAGAGTGTTTTATGACAAATCCAAGTTAGGCAATGGTCGTTTCAGTCACGTAAATTGGATCAGAAGAAGCAAATGATGAACTGCTACGTTTGACTAGGAAAAAACTCCCGATGGGAACCCTGGGAAGTGAAGCGGTGTTTTTTCACTGTGGTAAGCAAGCCGTGTTTTATTGGTAAAATTGGACTCTGTAACCACTGCCTGGGTGGAAATCCTCCAAAAAGGGCAACATGGGTATGAACGATTGGCTGGACTTGACTTTCTATCCATATTGCGGTCACGATTGGCCCTTTTGCAGAAATATGTGACTTTGAGCATAAATAAATAAATAAATAAATAAATAAATAAATAAATAAATAAATAAATAAATAAATAAATAAATTGTAGGAAAAACATGTCGGATACTGTGTTGAAGGGGTCAAATTCAGTACATGAACTTTTCTCCTGAAGGCTGCTTTCGACTTTAATCCTTTACCCAACGTAACGGCCAAAACCGGCCAGCGCTATTCTCAAAAATCGCCAATTAATTTTCAATATTCTTTTCATTTTTTGTCTCACAAAGATAGGTTATGACCCCTCATTGGAACGAGCTCGTCGAGCTCGTTCCAATGAGGGGTCATAACCTATGTTTTTGATACAAAAAAAATGAAAAAAATTAGTTATTCGAGAATTGTTTTTGCAAGTGTCGTCTGCTTTTCATGTTAGGTAAAGGGTCAATAAATGCGGAGTGAAGTTAAAGAGGTAATATTAAAATAAGTTAAGATAGAAAAATTAGTTAAATGGAAACCATAAGCTACAAAGCTATGGTTTATTAAACTCTATCATTTGAGTACGAGAGAACATGCTCTTGTAGTTTGTTGAAACACATCCTTTTTGAATCAAGGAAAAAGAAATGAGAAATGTAATTATATAACTTATGTATGAAACGAAATTCCCTCTTATCGAATCCATCTTGTCTAAATCAGGAAATTCTTGGTTCTTTTTTAAAAGTGGGATTCCTTTATCTGCCGCCACACGCCGTTTTTTTAACCTGACCGTGCTTTCGCGTCTGAAGTGTTTTATTTTTTCTTGGCGCCTTTTATAAGCTCAGACATGATGAAACAACTGACTACTTTCAGCAGTTTGAGAATCTGAGCCTGAAAAACGACGATCATCCAAATGGAATAAACCGTTTAAGAATGATCGAATTAGAGAATAGTCCATTCAACTTCATTTGTATCTTCATCGCACTCCAGTCTATGGGCTGCAGTATTCATGTTAATCATTGAACGGCCAAGCCATCTCTGTGGCGTAGGAGTGCCAGCCAACTCTGATAAAGGTCGGTCAGTAATTTCACGGTGTGATCGCGATCAAGCCAAAATCGTGAAACACTCTTTATTAACCACCCAGTGCATAAATATGTGACCTTAAACACCAATAAATAAATAAATATATTAACCACCCAAGCCGTTAAATGTCAATGTTTGCACAAAAAGAACTGTAGCAACTTGATAGCTAGATTACACAATTCACAACAAGTCTAGTAATAGGCCCAGTAATGGTTGTCCGATTAAACTCTCAATGAACCTTCTGACGGGTACAAAATAGACCCGTCCACCTTGCTGTCAATTATATTCTTTTGGGCAATACCATTGTTACAAAGGTGCTTAATTTTTAAGGGGGTTAATTTCTCTCTTGCCAACATTGAGCGAGGACGTGTTTTCGCTATGCTGAGCTTGAACAATTTAGATCAATCTAGGTAACATTCGATCACTGATTGTCAGTGTATGCCATTTTCTAACTAGACCTGTATAGTTTCTTATTGATTTATTAATTTATTCATTTCCGTTTATCTCTGCAGCTTTGTATCACACTTCTTTTCCATCAATGAACAAGGACAGGCACTTTACACAGTACTCAACTGCGAAGAATCTAGTCGCAAAGTCCTTTAATGAATGCGGGTGGTTAAACAATAGAAAAATCACATCTACAATGACGGCCTCCATCTAGTCCAACAACAGAGCTATGGCAGTAATACAGATTGTATTATGCCACAGTTGTTTTGTGGTTTTGGATGATTTGGGGAAATTGTCGGGTTGTTTGTGGTAATTAGATTTACTTCTATTCCAACGAACACACCCTTCCAGGCTCATAGCAACCATGCATTGCCATACAAAACAAGATGGAGGCCTCCATTATACAAAATGGTCGACGGAAACATGTAGCACCCTAAGAACACGCGCTGCGCATGCGCACTATCACTACGTATTACTGTGGTAATGATTTCACAATATGGCCTCTGACGCGTGTTACCATGACAATACAACATGGCGCCACTGGGTCACGTTACATGACGCCACTTTCCGATTCCGGACCGGGGTTCGGGTGATGAGGGTCGAAACATACTGACCACGTTTTCTTTCTACTGAACTAGTCACCCTGATCAATTACAAAAGATGCAATTCTTACTTTTAACATGAAGCCGTATCGTCTATCAACCTTTTGAAAGATCAATGAACAAAGGGGGATCACTCTTGATTGCCATCTGAATATAGATTCTGACTTGGCGTACATAGTTTATATGTATATGTAGCTTTCATGCGATGTTTTCAAATCAATGAAATTCTCAGCTACTTGTAGGGGGCAAAATATAAGGCAATACACGCCGAGCAAGAAGAACAATAAACTCCTCCATTCTCAGGCGACAACGGAAAGACAGCCAGCCTGGCTATGTTATCTCCTTACAATATACCTGTTATCTACTCTATGGTAAAAATATCAAGACCTCAGCTAGCACATTCTGGTTGTAACAGTGTTGTGGAACCGTTGCGTTTTTTGTTGTTAAACTATTGGCTATACAGTTGACCGATATTGAAATTGGTACTCCCATTGAGGTTGTGACAACGTTTTTCATTAAACTGGCAATAAATGTCAAGTCAGTAGGGTTTAAAGGTAATTTCCGGTCCGGCAGCCGGTCAGGATACCCGGGAATCTATAGCACGGAACCGGGATCACGCTTGGCGGTGTTTGTGTGTTGAACTGACGTTTTCTGAATTGAAAAACGGCCCCAACGTAACTTTGTAAAATTTTGTCAGCCCTTCCACACCTGCAATTTTTACAATCCTGCTTCCTGCAGAACCTTTTTCACCAAATCACTGTAGCTCCCAAATGAGTTCCGGGGACTCCTCTCTTCAACAGCGAGATCTTCACTCTCTTCAAAGTTCAAAATCGTCTTCATTTTCAGAATCACTCACTATTCACTTCCTACTTCAACATCAGCGTCTTCTTCGGTTGTAGCAGTGGAGACTGGTGACGGTAGTGAAGGAGTTGAAGCTAGGAGGTAGTGGTGATAAAAATTGCGATTCTGAAAATGAAGACGAGTTGGAAGCGGGTTTGGGATTTCACACTTCTCTACGGAAAATAAATTTTCCGTATGGAGATGACAGATAAAATATGTTCATTTTCACCAAAATAAATGCGTTTCGTCCCTCTCGTAAATTTACTCGATATTATCCGTAACATTTCCCGCCTTCCGGCTCTGAGTGTAATTTCGTAATTTCGTTCCCGTTACTATAGAAAACTGGGAGTATATTAAACCCTACTGGTCAGTAACTTCTTACTTAACGTTGTAGTCTCGTCGTGAATACGTTGTGACAACTCAGCCGTTTAACCCTTTACCCAACACAGACGATATCAAAATTTATTATTTTAAATATCATTTTTTTTTTTCAAAAAATTTCAAGAAAACCATATCATGTGACCCCTCGTTGGAACGAGCTCGACGAGTTCGCTCCAACGAGGGGTCACCTGATATGGTTTTCTTGAATTTTTAAAAAAAAATAATATTTTTTCAACTGCTGAATTTGCATATTACGCTTGCGGATGCGGGCGATTCGTTAGGTAAAGGGTTAAAAACTATTGTTGAGGATTGTGTTCACGCTGTTGAAACACAACAGGCAATACAACCCGCATACAATATACAACAACTTAACATGATGTGGTAGCCACCTTGTGGCGACTTTGCAAACCTTTCTCTGCCAACTCAGGTAGAGAAGACTTACCTAGATACGCCTGCTAAGGCACTTACAGTACAGTCGCCGAGGAGTGGTCGTAATCCATGCGTGGGCAGTGATTTCCACGCATGCGTTTACTAGGTGATAAAAATCATCACCATCAAAAGTTTAATTAATGAAGCACCGTGTTGTATCCGGTGCTTCATTAATTAAACTTTTGATGATTATTCCTATAATTAGTGTTTGAAGTCTAATATTATCCGTCCGTGGAAATACTGTCCACCCCGTGGAAAGTGACCATTCCACGGCAGGCGGACTGCAGAATGTATCTTGCAAGTTATTATTATATTGCAGTAAAAGCAGTCAAAGTCGAAATTATGCCCTTAACCCTTTGAACCCTAGCGACCGTTTTTCCGGCCAGGAACATGATACGTCAGAACGTTATTATATAGGATGGCTATTCAATAAATGTGTGGGGTAGACCAATAAATAATTTCAACGTGCAGCCCCGAAAATATTGAATGGTCTACCCCAAATAAAGAATATGGACTCTTCTAATTGCTTCCATTGAACTGGCATGGAAGATACCACTAGAGTTCAAAGGGTTAAGGGTAACAGCTTTTTACATAACGCCGTGAAAACGCCTTGTAAACGTTGCGGAACCACAACTATCTTTCACCATTCAACAAACACGCATTAACAACGTGGCGGTTACGCTGATGTCATTGCGTATAATTGTTCTGTATTATCTCAAAAGTCTTGCAGCATGTATATTGTTGTAAAATAAAGAATTCAGTTCATCCCAATTCTGACATCCTTAGGGACACTTCCAAGACAGACATGGCCGTGAAAATTTACATAAATATTTGTGGCTGACGTTTACAAACTAGAAAAATCCATGAATCTCATTACAGATGAATTTTATTTTCCTTGTTTATTGTCACTGGATAGAATGTATCTCCACCGAACGTATTAACCCTTTGAACACTGGTGGTATCTTCCACGCCAGTAAAGTGTCATCAATTGGAAGAGTCAATATTTGTTACTTGTCGGAAGACCAATCAATATTTTCAGCGTACAGCCTTCATTGGTCTACAACACAAATTCACCGAGCCACAATCTACTTAACCCTTTACCTAACGCAGAGGATATCAAAATTTATTATTTTAAATATCATTTTTTTTAAAAATTTTCAAAAAATTTAAACAAAACCATATCATGTGACCCCTCTTTGGAACGAGCTCGACGAGCTCGTTCCAACGAGGGGTCACATGATATAGTTTTGTTTAAATATTTTGAAAAATAATATTTTTTCAAATGCTGAATTTGCATATTACGCGGGCGGACGCGGCAGATTCGTTGGGTAAAGGGTTAATGAAGTCAGGTTATATCACGATCCTGGACAGACAAAGCGGACGTTAGGGTTCAGAGGGTTAAACTCTGTAATCGTGGTTGTAAATTCCATGTTTGTTCTGTGCAGTGAGGCCGAACATGCACGCGGTTGTGGGACACTTTACGCACCGGATCGACCTTTTTCGGCCCGGTGGGTAAAAAAAAATTAAAATTGGTGCCAAACGAAACAAAATCGTTCACTTTTGGAGTGTAACGAGTGGTGTATGTTACTGAATCGAATACCACATATTTTCCTCTCGATGGGTGTTATATCATCAGTTGCCTATATATTTACTGGCAAATGGACAGCTAATCGGCAGACGGTATGATTATGGTAATGGAATACGGAAACAATTCATAATTATTCAATGACGGACAGACACACGCTGCGTGCCAATCGAATGACGGTCGTTAAAACAATATTGAGTCAATGAGACCTATTCTCAATAACCCCCTTCCCTAAAGGCGAAGACCCCTGTCTTTCGGCCACCCTTCCCATAGGACGATCCGCTTGGGAGAGTCCATACCCATTATTTGGGGTGGGCCAAATAATATTTTCTATGTTCAGCTTGTGGCTGCGCGTTGAAAACATTGATTAGTCAACCCCACTAATTCATTTAATTTTATGGTATAAGGGTACTTCATGATCCTGGCACGTTAAAGTCGTGAAATAAGTGGGGAAGGAGCCTTAAATGTCTGAAGGAATAAATAATAACCTTTTCTCTCCAACAAATCAATTAATCCCCCAAAATTGCTCACACGGATTTGACTTTGAAGGAAGGTTGACGCTTCAAATGTTGACCAAATGGAAAGTCATTTGACAATCCTGAAGAAAATTATTTCCTTTCAAAAATTAATTACTTTATGTAAATCGAGTTAGGAATTTGCGTTCTTCATCTAGGTTTTTCTTATATTATGCCAACAGATTTTTGCTTTCCTAATTTTTCTAAGTATGAAGCGTGTTATACATGTGCCTTTGGGTGTTTTATCTGGAGTGATTAACATCTACGGTCGCTTCATACAAAGCAAAGGAACAGATTCACTCTTAAATGAAAAGGTTATATTAATAAGTGGAATAGCAGGGATTCGAGCCCGCATAGAGAGTGTTCTTCCCTGCAGTAAATTCGCCTAAAGAACCTACAGTACATTCTATTGCTAATACATGCTTGAACAAGTGTCTTTGAAGCACAGTTAACCCTTTCATCCCTGAACGCCACGAATGGCGCCATCTTATACACTACTAAAAATAAGCATGTCGAATCGCAAAACTGCTTTAACCCTTTACCTAACATGAAAAGCAGACGACACTTGCGAACAAAATTATATTGAATAACTATTTTTTTCATTTTTTATCAAAAACATAGCTTATGAACCTCATTGGAACGAACTCAACGAGTTCGTTCCAATGAGGTGTCATAAGCTATGTTTTGAGGCAAATTGTGGAAAATAATGAAAATTGAATGGCAGTTTTTTTGTGAATAACCCTGGCCGTTTTTGGACGTTACGTTGGGTAAGGGTTAAATTTAATGTACTGTACTATAATCACAAACGTGGTGTTTTTCGCGATTGGAACCACAGTCGAAATTGTAAAAATGAAATATTGTGAAATAAGGACCAAATCAAGAAATACAAACGATAATAGAATCTTTGAATCAATGTTCTATTTCTTGGACGACATTTGAGATTTCATATTGTTGTGGGGAGAAAACCGGCAAGATAATTTCTACCGGATCGAGACTGGGTCACAATCCGGTCGAAATTCTCTGCTCACTTTTGTTATCATCGTACCGTATGCACCTCCAGTGGATTGGGAGGTCTTTCCACGGTGGTCCAATTGCTCCTTGTGAATTCTTCGCCCAGAGAGGCCATCATACTCATAACCTCTGAACGAAGAAGTTTGAAGAAAAAAACACGAACTGTTTAATGGCGTCATGTAACCGACGTCACAAGAAAAATGTTTTCAATTTTATTTTTTATTTCTGTGGACTCAGTTGTGACATTTTCAGGGGAGTTTTTCATGTTTAATCAACCAATTTCGAGAAATGTTCTTTTAGTTTTGTGTCTGTATGGCTAAGTGACTTAGCCAAATACATAGGGCTAAGCTCTGTCCATTTTTGTCAGTGGGGAAGCATATTTGCCAGTGTTAAAGCATATTTGCCAGTGCTGAAGATATTGACTAGGATTAGAATGGAATGCCACCCTCCTCATCCCCAACCAAGTTCAAACCTTTTGAAAATGTATTGCAATTTGGTCAGACGCCTCAAACGCGAGACATAGAATCTCAAAATTATCAATTACATGGAGAAATTGCTCTATTAAAAGCTTTCGGCCAAAGGCCTTCATCGGTTTTGCTTGCTTCAGAAAATACCACATACTTGGTTGAATGCAAATTTCACAATGGAGGCTGAGAAAGGATGTTAGACGTCGAATCACCCTTTACGTAATTCTAGTCTCAGAGAATGGTGTAATTTTTGTTGTTCTTTGTGTTAAATCCTGGCCTCCTTTCGCGTTCCCAGTTTCATACACCGGTAATCTTCACGTATGAGTCTGAGTTGCTTACCCCCATTTACGTTTCCAAGAATTCTGAAGTAAGCGTCTTTCAATGAATGTCCCGGTCTGGAAAAGTGAATGTAACTGGGCATATGGTCGTGCAACCTAATGTCCCCGAGGTGTTCATTTAATCTCTTCTGTGCGGTCCTCTCAGTCTCTCTGACGTATACCGCTGACTGACAAACCTTACACACGAAACAATAAATTAAATTCTCAGTTTTACACTTCACCTTTTTACACACAAAAGTGTTGGTATGAGGCGTTACTTACTGAGTCAAAAGTCGACAAAAGATAAAACCTCGCACATGCTACACGAATCCCGACATAGTTCAACGGGTGGTGATGTCAGCTAACTCGTTTTCCGATGCACTAGAATATCACTGATGTGCTGTCTCTCCTGTTTGATATAAGGGGCAGTACTTTGAATACTTCCTTCATCCGATTTGATTTGTGTAATACATCCAGATATTTGCGGGTGATTTCCCCTAGGTTTGGTAAGGAATCATTGAAATTTGTAACGAGGGGTACCATTTTACTGTTCTTACTTTTTTATCATCTGTTGCTTGAGTAGTTCCTCCTTATCGATGGGGTCAACCTACCGTAACTCGCTCTCAATAAATTTTGAGCTATACCCTCTTCTCCTAAGTTGACGTTTCAAACCATAGCGATTTTTCCAATAGTCCGATTGCCTTGTGCAGAATCGCCGTATACGGAGGCCTTAGCTGAAAACGACTGGCTGCTTTGTATGTGATGGGTGGCTTCATTTCGTATGCAGGAAAAACATTTTCTCGGAAGGTTTCCTGTATAGGTCTGTGTATAGTTCGCCTCCTGATAATTGAATCATTGTATCCAAAAACTCCAAGCGTTTTGCAGAGAACCTCAGTTCCACATTTATGTTTGGGTGTATAGCATTAGCGTGTTCAGCGAATTTTTTTAGTTCATCTTCGCCATGTGTCCAAACTCCAAAGCCGTCATCAATGTAGCGCTTGTACACTAGCGTTTTTATGTCTGATCTGAGTAAATTCTTATCCCACTTTCTAAGGTAGGAACACGCATAGTTTTTACCCAATCGTGATCCAATTGCAACACCATCCGTTTGAACGAACTGCTTGTTACCTAAGTTCAAGTTGTTATTGTCCAGGACGGTTTGGATCACTTCCGTTACACAGTTGGAAGGGCTTCGTGACATGCCTGCATACCCTTCACTCGCGGTACTGACGGATATAATTTACCAATGTCTAAGCAAAACAGTAGAGAATTATCGATTACATTTTTTGCCGCATTAGGAGCGTTTGCATGTTGACGGGAAAAATGTAAAATATACTTAACTGGAAATAGGTGTTCATTAACTGGTTGAGTGCTAGAAGCCACTATCGGGGCTTTTTTGAAAAATTGAGGGAAAAGCCAACATTTCTCTTGCTCATGTTTCATATTCGGTCAAACACAAATGATATTTTGTTTATATATATTTGTTTTATGACAAATTATTGGAGACTGCTTGTGGGCACTCCCCACTAATGTGTAATAAATCAAATTGTGAATAACAAATTCAGACCACCAAAAGTAATCTAGCCCTTAACCAGTTAAGAAGCTAAATGAAAAACTAAAAAACACATTAAGAATATTTCATGTGTTCGTCAGATCTCCTGGGCCCAGTTTGGAAGCAGTTGTTTAACTCATGCCTGCTGCAGAAGCATGTTACTGGTACCATCTGCAAAGCTTGAGTGCAAAAAAAGGTACCAAATTCAAACAAACTTGATTCTATTCCGCCATCGCCTCTAAACACATCGACAGAACGTCTTACACCGTGGCCTGTAGCCATTTTCAACGACCTCGTTACGTAAGGGCTGTCCCGATGCAATCAAGACCACACTTGTAACACCTTTAATCAAAAATGCAATACCTGATCAGGTGAGCGCGTTGGCTCAGTAGTTAGAACATTCAACTTCGAACCGACAGGTGCCCGGTTCGATCCTGACCAGCGGTAACTGCGTTGTGTTCTTGGCCAAGACACTTTATCCCGATTGTTCACGTGGGGGCACGATGACACTATGTACTAAGACGTACTGCACGTTGGCGCCACACTTGCCTTCAACCGCTGGTTATTTTGCACGTGCAGAGTTAGTAAGTTGGAGAATCTGATAGGTGCTCGCCGCTGCCCGGTTGGTCTCTTTGGGTCCCCCGGCTTCCTCCACCATAAACTTGTCCGACAAGTTTTGACACCGGCTGCTGAAAGTATCGTTAAATCCCAATAAACAAACAAACACCTGATCCGGACACTGTGAAAAACTATCGACCAGTCTCGTACCTTTCCTCCATTTCCAAGTTTTTTGAACCCGTCGTCATGAAGCAACAACTTGACTTAATTCATAAGGATCTACTTGAACTTTACCAGTCTGCTTACAAAGCAAACAACTGTTTTGTGATCGCGTTTATGTGCGTTCGGAACGATATAATTCAGGACATCATCCCTTGCGTTCCAGTAGCCAAATAGAACACATTGGAACTCGGGGGACGCCATGTCTGGCAAGAAAACCGTACTGTTTGTAGTACTTGACTTATCGGCTGCCTTACATGCAGTTGACAATTCAATCCCCCTTCACGGGTGTCTCAGTAGGTAGAGATGCAGACTGTAAGCCGAGAGGTCCTAGGTTCGAATCCCACTTGCGGCAACCGCGTTTTGTCCTAGGACAAGACACTTAATCCCAACTGCCCACCCGGGGGCACGGTGGCATTGTGTACTGTCGTACAGCACTTCGATCGTGCACTTGTCTTCAACCAATGCTAACCCTGCTCGTATGGAGTTAGTATGTTGGGGAAACTGACAGTTGCTCGCGTTGCTTGGTGATTATCTCCGGGTCCTCCGGCTTCCTCCACCCGTAATAATAACACTTTGGCGGGGCGCTGGTTTGACGCGGTTCTCGGATGAGAAAGCCTTGGTTACCTCTGTGCTCCCAATTGCCTCCCTATCCCCACGCTCCTTATCTCCTCCTGACACTCCGAGACGAACTGCTTGATAACACCCCTTGCCCTATTCTTCCCGATCTCTCAGATTAGTATATTAACCCCCTCCTTTGAATCACTCACTAACAACATGTCCTTCATTCTCCCATCCCACTTTCCCATTACACACCCAGTGAATCTTGTTCTTTTGGACCAGTAAAACTGTCCGACACGAGATGACCCTGGCAGTCGAAAGTGTTGTTAAACCCCAACAGATAAATAAATAAATTAACTTATTATATCTTGTTTGAGAGTGCTCAGGGAGCTCTCTCAAACAAGATGCAATAGAATAAATGCCTGTGATGGATGTACTGAGCCTAAATAAGGCTACACACCAGGGGAGTTTGGTGATTTCTCAACATATTCGACAATTTTTTATTCATTTAACAGGAGTTTGTTTAATAAACTTTTTTCAATTTACGGGGCAGAGTGTTGTACTCAAGGTACGGTAAATGGCTTTGTGTTAATTTCATTCAGTTAATAACATTACTCAATTAAGAAATATCCAATTAAGTGGGCTCCACTGTGCACTTATCAAGAGTATTGGAACGACGCCTGTCTGGTCTATTGCGTCTTTTCAGACGCAACTTTTGTTTGTTTTGCAAATCGCTTTTATTTTTTGTGCTGTTACTCGTCAATGGTGACGATGTATAAAAACACAATGAGACGCAATTGAACCATTTTGGAAAACGGTTAACGTTTGAACGATATTGAACATACCTACTTATGAAAATTCATAATGTACTGTTCGGAAAACATGTACAGCTGTCTCTCCGTCATATTAAACTGTCAGTCCAATTTCTTCGCTATTTGATTAATTCCGTGCATAATTCATGTGGCAGGTTATTTTAATCTACACAATCGTCTGGCATTGTGAGCATGTCTGAATTTTCAATATTGGAGTTGTCGGACAATGGGACAAGCCAACTGCATGTCTTGCCGATAATTAGTGGTTGACATAATTAACATTTCTCTTGCCAGCTTAGCCGTTATTCTTATTGGCATAAACGTACACACAAAATGTCTTAACTTTGTGCGTTTGTCTCTTTGCAAGAAACATTCTTGAACGATATATGCATTGTATTTCTTTTATGGAGATTGGGCGTTCTATGTTTAAATATCTAATTGCACAAGGCCAACAATTTAGGCAAAAGTTTAACCAGAGATTTTGTTTGAGGGGCGGTGTTAGCTTTGGGGAAATGCATAGCCACACGTGGTGGGCCTGTAGTGTGTTCTCCTGGACAAAAATGAAATGTGTCAGAAAAGATAGTAGGGAAAAAAACCTAGTGGAAAAAAACACCAGGAAAATACCTCTAGGAACAAACCCATCAAATTTATTGGTAGGGATAAAAAAAAATTTAAATTGTTTTGAATATATTTATGTATATAAATAAGAATATTTGTTTTATCAGAATATAGACCTTTTATGTATATATATATAGAAAAAATTAGTATAATTTGGGAGTGTTTTTTTCTGAGATTAATAATAGAAATAGTTTAAAAACAACATGATAGGTTTTTTGCGTTTTCTTCATTAACACTATCTTTTATTTTTTCTTCTATCTGCATTTGGGGGCGCGGTGGCTCAGTGGGTAGAGGTGCAGGCTGCAAGCCGATAGGTCCCGGTTCGAATCCCATCTGCGACAACCGCGTTGTGTCCTTGGGCAAGACACTTCACCTCCATTGCCCATGTGGGGGCACGGTGACGCAGTGCACTACGGCGTACTGCACGTCGATGGTGGACCTGTCTTCAACCAATGCTAACCCTGCTTGTGTGGAGTTTGTATGTTGGGGAGCTGACAGTTGCTCGCCGTTGCTCGGTGGTTCTCCCCGGGTACTCCGGCTTCCTCCACCCGTAAAACTGTCGTGGTCATGATTAGCCATTGTGCAGAGATATGTGACCTTAAACACCAATAAATAAATAATCCATGTGCATTTCTTTTGTTAGCCTGTGTAAGTCCAATGTCGACGTTTACCCACAATTAATGAACATAATAACAATAAAACTAAAGACAACATGATTGACTTGTGTGTTTTTGTTCATTAACACAATATGCTTGTGTGTTTTTGAGCATTAACACTATCTTTTATGACAAGCCAAGAACCAATAAAATATGTGAAGGGTGGAACAGTAACTTTCAGCAGCTAATTGGCCACAAAAATCCCTCCATCTAGAAGGTACCTCTTGCCTTTCAGTAAGAAAATACCAATGCAAGGGATGCACTGCATCGGTGTATTATAAGAGAACCCTCACAAAAACATGTACATAAGAGTAGTATTAAATTAAAAGAATGACTCAAAAACATATGTGTTGCATATGACAACAAAGGAAAAGCAATCTAGGACTGTTTAAATGGTGTAGGTTACAGCATTCGTTTCTGATGCATATTAGTATAATTACATGTATGTGTATTAGTATAGTTACATGTATATATCACAGACACTCTTCTATGGATATCCACAATTTGATTTATTATTTGTAAAGATGTTCATTATATTTACTATAATATTAAAAAATTATAATACTAAAACCATACAAATATGGATATCATTAGAACTGGCTCATCGAGTCGGTTCTAAAGATATTTATATTTAGTTTAAACAATATCACTTCCAGTTCTCAAGAATATATAATTTTATCTATTGATTAAAGTGAATTTTTTGATTTGATTGATTGATAGATACGTGGTATGAGACCATATTCATTGAAACCTACGATACGTCCGCCCAGCCACTGACAAATTTCCCATACCCAGTGGAAGTCTCGTTCCGAAATCTACAAATTGTCCACATCCCGAAGAAGACGCATCATTCCAGTTTTACAGTGTACATGTATTATATTTTAATTTTTCATCTCCAAAATATAGCTCATGACCCCTTATTGGAATGAGCTTGTCGAGTACCCCGCAATGTGGGGTTCATAAGCTATGTTTTTGAGACAAAAAAGAAAAAAAGAAATTCAATATTTTTTTTATACTAGTCATATCGGCATATTTTCACAAAAACTCTTTTGCACAAAAATTCCACAGAAACCTGTATGGCTCAACAATGGAAGATAAAAGGTCTCATGCTGTGTGTGTTCACACATGAAATAGATTGTACTTCTAAAACGGAAAGTCAATAGATAATTCGGCCTCATGGGATACGGCTGGCTTCTGGGAGGTAAAAACCCGTACCACGTGATCAGACACGGGGTAACTAATAATATCAATTATAGTAAGTGTGGATCCAACAGTAAACTGTAAGCTTATACGAGGTTGTTTCCACCAATAAAACACCTGAACATAAAACAGTCCGAGAAGACAGGTACGTATCCAATCTAAGTTACCATCCAAACCCTATAATGGTGAATTTTTTTATTACACTGTTAAAGTATAGTTACGATTTGATCGTAGGTTTGGTACAGAGGGAACAAAGAGATAATTGTATACTGAGTCAAAAAAGAAAGTATAATAAACTTCGAGGAGCAGTTGTTTTAGTATTATCGACTTTAATCCCAAACAAATTATTGTAAATTCATTTCTTCTCAACCTACTCACTATTGTTTACAATTGGCTGTAACGTAAGTGCAAGCCCTACTTCGGAACTAACTCAAGCTAATAAACTTTTCCAAACGAGTTGGAAGATTGCAAAAGCACGAAAAAAAGATCGAAAAGGGGTCGAGCGAGACCGGCGCTCGACATTATAGGTACTCTCTCTGCACACCTCTTGCATTTACCGAGCGCATGCGAAACAACCGTGACGTCAATTCCCTTTTTCCGCCTTCTGCATGGTCGGAATTTTTGTGGCTTGTGCTGCTCAGATTGTTTCCTTCGTGAACAACTTGATTATTTCGCTAGCTATTATTGTTATTTGTGCAAAGTGGATTGTATTTTACTCAAGCTCAAAATTGATTGTATTTTATTATATTTATGCTCATTTTCGCTTGTATTCTCTTCACGTGTCTTGCTTTTTCCGCGCGCGAAAACGCGACCCGCGTTGTTCGGTTTTCCATCGGTGGGAAGCTTGATTCTTTGGATATTTTTTTTGGGGGGGGGGGGGGGGGGCGGGGGAGGGTTCCCAATAGAAATTCTTCTGCCACCTTTTTTGGACAATGCCTACAACTATTCCTTGTCCTTCTTGTATGCAGGTGAAACATGTAGATGATGTTTACGGTCACTTACAACAATTGCTCTCAGGCCCATCCCTGGGGTGTTTGTGGGGTTTGGTCCTCCAAGTTCTGGGCTTCCGTGAACAAGGTGGTTCTCACCAGAGCTGGAACCCCTCGTTCTCGGCGCAAAGGTAGCCGTGCCTCTTCGGATATTTCTGAGAGTGCACGTGGTGACTCTGTCACGCAGGATGTCGGGCAACCTATTTCGGTAGCAAATTCCTGTGCAACTGTTGGCGGTGCTGGTGCGGGAATGCCTGTAGTGGGGACTGCGGTCTCTCTTCCTTTGGCTCCGGAAGTCATCCTTGAGGCGACTGTTTTCGTTGAGAGTTTTTCCGAGGTCAGCTCGGTCACTCTTTCCGATTTGCCACCTGCATCATCGGCAGTTGCTGAGGAAATTGTTCCTGTTGCGCCTATCTTGCATGATAGTTCTTCTGCCATCTCTTCCGGGGATGGTATACAGTCTCGGGGGCCCGAGGCTGTATCTGGTAGTGTATCTCTGGGCTCCCAGCCTTCCCTGACTTCTCAGCGAAGCTGTTCGGGTTTGCTGGCTGCTCCGTCTCATCTGGATAGGTTTGCTCCTGGTCGGTTGGGGCGCTCTCGGCAGCGATTCCTCGTTCCTCGGGCGAATCGTTTGTTGTTCCGCCTTCCCCTGCTGGTGTGCCGATTAGCAGGACGGAGCTGGAACATTGGCAACCAGGGCCTTCTGTTCGGCAGTGACGGCTCCGGTTAGCTTTCACTCTCCGGTGATTTCTCACTGTGTCCCAAGTCTGGCTGTCGATCGATGCTTGTCGTCGGTCTCAGAGGATGGGCAGTTGGGGTCTTCTGTCGCGCAGAGGCCAATGGCGGGTTCCTGTCATTCTTGGGACAATCCGGTGTTTTCTCATCGTGTCCCAGGTTAAGGTACCGATCGACGTACGCCGTCGGTCTCTCTAGAGGATTTGCAGACAAGGCCTTCTGTTTGACAGAGGCCAGTGAATGCAACTGGGCGTCACTCTTGGGACTGTCCTCCGGTGTCTTTTCACCGTCTCCCTACTCTGTCTGCTGATCGACGTTCGTCGTCGGTCCCTTCTGAGGTTTTGGGTTCTTCTTCTAGAAGGGTCAATTGGAAAGACACTTCGTCGGACGCCTCTGCTCCGACGGATTCTCAGGGTGAGCTGAGGCAGGCCGTTCTGGCGCTCATCGATTGCTTTCTAACAACCCTCAAGTTGGCTTCCCTGTGCCTCCTGAGGCACAACCTCCTTTGGTCGGTCGCAGAGATTCCTCGCCTGGCCCTTTGGATGCTGTTCAGCATTCACAGGAGGTTTCCGCTGGTCAGCCCGAGCTGGGCTACGTCTCTTCTGCCACAGAGGATGACGATCTGCTTGAAGGCGACGCCCCCCCCCCCCCCCCCCCCCCCCGTCAGTCTTGGTGCAGGCTTTAGATTTTGTCTTTGGCTTATTGCCACACATTCAGCCTTCAGACCAGCCATCCGTGACCGTCCGGCCGCGGTCCTCTGTGGAGCGCCGCTACCCTGTCGAGCCTTCTAGCCCTGGGATTTTGTACCCTCTGTAATCGGCTCAGGTTGTTGAGTCATTCCAGGGCCTGGATGTCAAAATGCGTTTCAAGACCCTGAAGGGTTCTTTCTTTTCACGATCTGATGCTTTTCTGCCTCCATCGCGGTTTCTTGTCTACGATTCCGTCTGTCCACCAGTCTTCTAATGGTTGACTACTGTGGGCGAGGATTCTTCTTCCCTCGGGTTGATAAGTTGGCAGTTCTCCCGATGTCGGTAGTTGAATCTATGGTGGGCCTGTCCCGAGAGATGCTGGGCATGTTTTCTCTCGCGGACCACGTCGTCGCTGCCCTGGCTGCCTATTTTCCGCCAGGGGAGTTTGATGATGCTCAGGCGCCTTTGCGTGTTTTGTCGCAGGCTCTTATGAACCTGACACACGCTCACGCCTGTAACACGGCTAATTTGGAGCTTGTAAGCCGGGGTGCAGTGTTGGACACTTCTCCATCCCTTCCTTTTGAACAGCGTGCTGTTCTGCGGTCTGCCTCTTTGGTTGGACCTTAGCTGTTCCAAGGTTCAGTGGGAGCTGTCCGTGGTGAGGTTCTTCGTCATTCGAAGGACCAGCTTTTGTTACGGCAGCTGGACCAACCTGCTGCTGTGGGTGGTGGTCGTTCCGGGCCCGCCAAGCGCCCAGCTGCGTCGGCCACGTCGGCCACGCCTTCGGTTCCGTCCGCTCCTTCTGCTCAGAAGAAAGGCCGAGGCGGCCAAGCTCGCTGGCAGTCTCAGGGAGGAAAGTCTCAGGACTCTGTTGCTTCCCGAGAGGGTGGTTTCTGCTCTCGGGGGCCTTGTCGAGGCCGCGAATGAAGGTCCTCACCTCGATTCGCCTCCAGTCGGGGGAAGGCTATCGCTGCTTTTCTACCGTTGGACAGAGATAACGTCGGACCCTTGGGTCATCCAATCCGGTCTGCGACTATCCTCCCGTCGTGCCCCTCCCGACTCAGGTCCCTTCCGATCCTCAGCGTCGGACCTTCTGGTGCAGGAAGTCGACAATCTCCTCTCCAAAGGGGCGATCGAGGTGGTCAGGAACACCCTTTCTCCGGGGTTCTACTCGAGACTTTTCTTGGTGCCGAAGAAAAACGGCCAGTTTCGTCCTGTTATCGATCTGTGTATCCTGAACGAGTCCATCATAGCACCTCGTTTCAGCATGGAGACTTTCAGGTCGGTTCGACGTTCGATTCATCAGGGCGATTTTGCAGCCAGTATCGACCTGAAGGATGCCTTTTTCCATGTGCCCATTCATCTGGCGTCACGGAAATACCTTCGGTTCTCGTTTCGGGATCATGTCTTTCAATTCAAAGCTCTCCCGTTCGGTTTGAACCTGGCTCCTTGGGCCTTCACCCGACTGATGTCACATGTGCTCGCTTTTCACCGTACTCAGTCAGCTGTGACTTCGTTAGCCTACCTGGGCGACATCCTCCAACGGCACCACAATGCCGCAGTCCTGGAGACCGATGTCCGACGGTTGCTTGGCCTACTGGCGTCGCTGGGTTTCAGAGTCAAATGCGAGAAGTCGGATCTCCTTTCTTCTCAGCAATTTCGTCATTTGGGACTGGTTTTCGACACTCTTCACAATGTGGTGTCGGTTCCCAATGCTCGAGCGATGATCCTTTACGCCTCGACGATCCTCCTCGGTCTCGGCCAGGACTTTCCTTCGGATGCTGGGCCTTTGCGGTTCGGTGACAGATCTCATTCCGCTGGGTCGCTTGTTTGTCCGACCTCTCCAACAATTGGATCATTGGCGTCCGAATGTGGATCCTTTGGACCCGGAACTTCCTATTCCGCGGTCCCTGTTTTGTCACCTCCACCCGTGGGCCGATGTTCCCTGGTTGACTCAGGGTGTCCCGATGGATCTTCCTTCGGCCGATCGCATCCTTACTGCGGATTCCAGCGATCGGGGCTGAGGTGCGACATTGGACCCTCTCGATCTGTCTACTCACGGCGAGTGGGACAGCGTGCAGATGACCCTTCATATCAACCAGAGGAGCTCCTTGCTCAGCAATGGATCTCTCACCTGTCTGACCACACAGTCCTGCTTCTTTCGGACAACTCGACAGTGGTGGCCTACATACGGAATCAAGGTGGCACACATTCAATTCCCATGTATCGGCTATCTCTGGATCTTCTGCTGTTGGCGCGGGATGTAAACGCTTGGGTGGCCATTCGGCACATTCTCGGGCGCCTCAACATCCTAGCAGGCTCCCTGTCCCGACGCGACAGTGTCCTTCCCACCGAATGGATGCTGCATCGGTCGGTGTTTCAGGCGATTTGCGAGCGGTGGGGGCGTCCTCTTCCACTCGCTGGAATCATCAGGTAGAGACCTTTGTCTCCACTTGTCCGGATCCACAAGCCTTTGCGGTAGACGCTCTGTCTCTGGACTCGACAGGTTGGATCGGCTATGCCTTCCCTCCTGCACCGATTCTTCCTCAACTGTTGGCGAAGATTCGCGCTTGCAGTTGCAGGGTCATTCTGATCGCGCCCCTGTCTCCACAGAGGGTGTGGATCAATCTGCTGCGGCCTCTGTTGGCAGATCGGCCCATTCGTCTACCTCTACGCCGCGATCTTCTTTCCCAGGGTCGACCCAGGAAGTATAACAAAAACCTGGCGAGCCTGTCCCTTAACGCCTGTCTTTTATCAGGTCCTGTCTCCGACGTTGAGGTTTTTCGAGACGAACAGTGGAGTGCATTGACTTATGTTGCTAAGTGGAAGGCTTTCTGCCGCTGGTGTACAGCTCAACATGTGGATTACCGTAATGCGTCAATCGCTCAAATTGCGGATTTTCTGGTATACCTTTTTGACTCCAAGGGCCTCCAGCCTGTTACTATCAAGGGCTATCGGTCTATGCTGTCAGATACTTTCTCTTATGTGGGAAAGCGGTGCATCGGTCGTAATCTCTTTCTCTCCAAACTGATTCGGCACTTTTCTCTGAAGAGGCCTCGAGTTTTGCGTCTTACACCCAAATGGAACTTGGCATGGGTGTTGCGTTGTTTGGAGGGAACGCTATTCGAGCCTTTATCTGAGACCGATATGCGTTTTCTCACATATAAGACCTCTTTCCATCTAGCGTTTGCTTCTGCCAGACGTGTCAGTGAGCTTCATGCGCTTTCTGTTGATTCAGCTTTCTTCAGAAATGAGGCTAACAGTGTAAACTTCACTACTGATTGCTCTTTTCTGGCCAAGAATCAACTTCCTGAATCGGTACCTCCTCCCATCTGCATTCGGGCTCTCCCTGCTGTCGATGGCCGGAGACCTCTTCTTTGTCCTGTTCGTGCGATCAAGACTTATGTTAATCGCACGCAGTTCATTCGGAGGGTTCGGAAGAGATTATTTATGTCTCTCATTCCTGAGAGGCAGTCTGTCTCTTCCCATTCTATTTCCAGATGGATCTGTCTTGCTATCAAGGTGGCTTATTCCAGTTTGTCTGCTTCGGATCTTGTTTCGAACCTGTTTAATGCTCATGAAGTTCGTGCCATTTCTACATCCTGGGCGTTCTCCAATTCTGTTTCGCTCAGGGATGTTATGAATGCGGCTTACTGGAGGAGTGCTTCTACTTATCTCCGCCACCTACAGCAGCAATCTGAGGACCTTTTTTCTTTAGGCCCTCTCGTTTCTGCTCAGGCTGTTGTGCACCCTCGTTAAATATGTGTTTTCAGGTTTGTGCATAGCTCAGCCTTGTTCTTTTCAGGTGCTTCATTATTTCTTCTTTTACAGGTTTCGCTGTCATTCTCTGCCCTCCTTGCAGTTCTTTCTGCTGCTCTTGTTGGTATTGGTTATGTGATTCACCTCCTCCTATTGTTTATTCAGCCAATTGTAAACAATTGTGAGTAGGTTGAGAAGAAATTAAATTTTTTTAGTAAATTTTGTTTCTTAACATACCTACCACAATTGTTTACCAGTAGCCCACTCTCCTTGGGGATATCTTTGATATCGTTGCCTCCCCGCTAAATCACAAACTTTTCGTTGGCGGAAATTCGAAATTGACGTCACGGTTGTTGCGCATGCGCTCGATATATGCAAGAGGTGTGCAGAGAGAGTACATGTAATGTCGAGCGCCGGTCTCGCTCGACCCCTTTTCGATCTTTTTTTCGTGCTTTTGCACTCTTCCACTTTTCCAACTAGTTTGGAAAAGTTTATTAGCTTAAGTTAGTTCCGAAGTAGGGCGTGCACTTAAGTTACAGCCAATTGTAAACAATTGTGGTAGGTATGTTAAGAAATAAAATTTACTAAAAAAAAGTAATATTTCGAGTCTAGCTGTATGAATATGCATAATTTCATGTTCTTACTGTTACCAGCGTCACTTCAGGACGTTGCAATTCAGACATGGAGTGAAATGAAACGTTCACGCATGCAGTCAACTGCGTGTATGTCCACCGTTTGCCTTTTGGATGGCAAGACATCGACGGCGCATGGACCTGATAAGTCTCTGGGTGTCACCTTGTGGTACTGCGTTCCACTCCGGCCTTGGAACATTACGTAAATCGCTTAACTTATGAAGATCATGAAGTCGTACCCGACGGTACAATTGAAAAGATACTCGATTCGCGACAAATCTGGAGGAAGTGGGGGCCAGGGAAGAAGTTCAATGCTCTGTTCCTCAGGAAAGTCACGACAGATACGCGCCACGTGACATTTGGCATTGTCTTGCTGGAGTAACTGCAATCCGACGTTAGCGTGGAACAACGGGACAACAACAGCTTTACGAATTTCGTCCCTATATCGCTGTCCATTCAGATTACCATCGATGAAGATCAACTGCGTTCGATGGTGCAAAGAAATTCCTGCCCAAAACATTACACTACCCCCGCCGAAACGGTCGCATTCCCGAACGCAAGCATCAGAAAACCGTTCTCATCGTCGGAGATTCACTCTTGCCCTACCATTAGCGCGCCGTAGACAAAATCGTGATTCGTCACTAAAAGGAACTGTGCTCCAGCGCTGCTGAGTCCAGCGAACACGCCGATGTACCCATTCCATTCTGAAGGTAGGATAACGTTTGGGTAAGGATTGGTCCGTGGTATGTACGCCTCCTTCGGATGCCATGTTCAGCAAGTCTGTTGCGGACAGTTTACGCGCTAATTCTATTGTTGGTTCTACGAGGAGTAATTGCTGCTGTCCTCATCGCCGCAAGGAAGCGACCCCGCAAGTGAGACTTCGGGATGTGTCAGTGTTGTGCGGGGGTCGTAACTCTTGATCGACCTGAACGCGGTCGGTCGGCAGTAGATCCAGTGGTTTTATACCATCCATTGAAACGGTAAATAGTGGCCACAGTGACTCCGAACTCAGCTCATCTGGAGGTATCGCTGCCTCATGCATACCAATGGCACTCAACCTCTGATTTTCGGCTAACTTTGGCCTTTTGTAAAATGTCGGAAGACAAAAACTAGCGTGTTTTCTCAATAACCCAGGCTCTCTAGCACATCATAACACAAAGAAAATCGCCGATTACCCATTCAATTTGACATTCTATGGTAGCACGCGCTATTTTGAAATCCGTAGCAAAATTGTATACTGTTGGGTGGACAACAACAACTTGTCATTAAACTCTTTGCACAACTTCTTGTCCACAAACATGCAGCATTAGAACTGTTATATTTCATCCTTTATGCTATTTTTTCACATTTGTTTCTATTATACTTTCTTTTTTGACTCAAAACAAGTTAAGCATACCCCCCCCCCCTCCCTATAATACCTGTGGGTATACGAGTAGCTCATATTGTGACGTTCTGCATTCCTCTATCGGATCGGACATACATCCTTAAAACTGGTGAATATTTGCTGGCTATTGACCACTTCACTGCCGTGTGCTTATAGAGAAATGAGACAACATCACAGTGAGAGAAATTCGGAAGGTCATGGACAGCATGCCACGCCGATTAACCCATTACCCAACGTAACGGACAAAACCGGCCAGCGCTATTCTCAAAAATCGCCAATTAATTTTCATTACTTTTTAATTTTTTGTCTCAAAACCATAGGTTATGGCCCCTCGTTGGAACGAGCTCGTCCCAACGAGGGGTCATAACCTATGTTTTTGAGACAAAAATGAAAAACATTAGTTATTCAAGAATTTTGTTTGCAAGCGTCGTCTGCTTTTCATGTTAGGTAAAGGGTTAAGGTGTGTTAGATATGCTCGAGGCTGTTCCATCAGGTACTGAACAACATGACGTTTTTTAACGTTGTGATGACATCGGCGGTGCCTAATATTCATTCAATAACAAAGAAAGCCCTAGAAACCCTTGCTTCACTAATAAGGCATATTCCCCCTACTGCAAACAGCAGGTTTTCTCAGGATAATTTACCCATTTACTGGTATTATAGGGAGGTGGCGGGGAGGGGGGCTTAACTTTTTTTGAACAGTATATGTTCTTCGAGGTGGTGTATTGAAGTCGATACCTCGTCTTTGGGCATATATGGGCCATGTATCGTTGATTTGTGCCCAGAAATTAGATCTCGACTTGAATATACCGCCCCCCCCCCCCCCCCCCCATGGTAGTGATGATCACATTATCATATAATACCCCCTCTCCCTCAAAAGTCATTTATTAGTCATTTGAACAAGGAACAATTTTATTGTACTCAAAACTAAAACACGGCGATCTTGTCATGAGTAATTCGCTGGGTTAAAACCAACGCCACTGTCAAGAGCTTTCGGTTCCGTTGAGATTGTAATATCGCCGATTGACAGCAATCTCGGTTTGAGTTTATTTTGCATTCCGCCATACACGAGGCACATACGCTGGCACCCGCATTCATTAAACAATACTCTAAACTGTTCGCCTGAAATACATTAGCTGCCGAAATAAGTTACGAAGCAGTCACAAAATAATCCTGCTTGACTTTCTCCACAAACAACTGACTAATAATACCAAACACCGGAATTTATTCTTGGAGAACTGTTTGTGAAAAGAAAATAAGTGAAAATTCATTCGTTATTGTCTTTACCTTTTTCTACTAGTGCTGTTCTTTTCATCTTAACTGCACTACAACGATTTGTTGGCCAGATGCCTTAAAGCTGTGCCCAATAAGATATAATGACTTATGAGTAATGGAAGCCGTCGATATAGACCTAACCGTTTTAAATCTGGCCGTATTTCCCATGTCAGTTCAGTGGCAGCAATTGAAATAGTCCATATTCACTATATGAAGGTAGACAAATTTATATTTTCAACGTACAGCCTAAGGGATACACGCTGGAAATATTGTTTTGTCTACCCCACACTTTCACTAAGCAGCCATCCTACTTAATGAAAGTATCCCCGTGGGAACCCCGGGAAGTAAGCAGCACTTGTTTACTGCGGTAAACGAGTTCCGCTTTACTAGTAAAATAGGACCCAGTCACCAATGCTTGGGGTGAAAGTCCTCTAAAATGGGCAACATGCCGATCAACGATTGACTAAACTTGACTTCATCTCCATGTTGTGTCACGATTAGCCATGGTGCATAAATATGTGACGTTAACTACCAACAAACAACAAACAAAACTTAATGAAAGTATGGCGTATCGTGTTCCGGAGCAGGAAAAACAGTCTCTCTCCCTTTACCTAACATGAAAAGCAGACGACCCTTGCAAAAAACATACTCGAATAACTATTTTTTTTTAATTTTTTTTTTTTGTATCAAAAACATAGGTTATGACTCCTCATTGGAACGAGCTCGACGAGCTCGTTCCAATGAGGGGCCGTAACCTATGTTTTTGAGACAAAAAATGAAAAAAAATGGTGATTTTTGAGAATAGCGCTGGCCGGTTTGGGCCGTTACGTGGGTAAAGGGTTAACGTCAGACTCAAGAATTTATTATGGGAATTCCTATTGTAATATTCTTGCAGATTCTTGAGACAATATCGACGGCTTCCACTATTCTTTCGTTTGTAATTTGCTTGGGGAAAACAAACCCTCTGATGGGTTGAAGAGAGTTAACTCCGAGCCTTGTTTGTGAATCCCTATCAATTACAATTGTTTTGTTCGTGTTTTTTTTATTAGATAGAGAACATCTCAGAATGTAACTTAAAACATAAAAAATACTATTGATATTGACTTCCCGCACACTCGTGTAGCATTCATGTTCTCAAATCTGACACTTCCTCTGATCATATTGTAATAACAAGTAATCGATATCGCAATGAATGAAATGCTAAAATGAACAAATGAGAACGTCTGGACTCATTTTAGTGTACACGGTTGAGTTGCGCATCTTTCTCTCTGCGAACAATTTCCCTTTCTGAAGTTTTTACTTAAAGAGTACTCACGTCTATCTACTCTTCGTCACCGGAAAACGATGCACTATACACATTTTGTTCGCCAGATATCGTCGGCTGAGTGCTAGAATGTCCTATGTCCCACAGGGGACACCGAACATTCTAGCACTCAGCCGACGATATCACAACCAAATAGTAGTATATCACGTACCCAGACAGACCACCTATGGGATTGGGGTATGAATGACGCCATTGGTCATGTGACTAGTGATGTTGGGTATTATGATAACGCGCGAGCCGTCATGTTGTGATGGCATTATAACGTTGATACGTGGTGTTAACGTGCGTTCGCATCGCAGGTTTTTCTGTTATTTTTTATACTCTCCTGTACACTGCCTTGTATACTGCTTGAATAATGCTACCAAGTATCACTTGATCTCACACATAGTATCTGCCGTTTGGACTCGATATACTCTACACAATAAAAGGACAGTAACAATACCCCGCCGTCCTAGTTTGAGTTCCACGACGTCAAGCATACCATATCAGTACTATAACAAATGGGAAAAAGGAAGCGCGTTACATTGACTGATTACTTTATTTGTAAAAGTAAAGCCAATCAAAGGAGTGGTAGTGGAAGCCAATCACCATACATGCGTAGTAATTTTACTATTTATTCACTCCTTCTAAATACAGAGATGAAGCGAGATGTTTGTTCATCCCATTAAGAGCTGTGAAGGGTGAATGGTTTCAAGGTTTGAATTTTTAGAACCACGGTACAAAATATTCTGATCACTTCCAAAATACGATGACTGTTAATTAATTGTTGTACGTCAACTGTGTACGCTTTTTCGGCAAATTGATTAAGAAAAAGGATGCCTACTGCTCACTTTCGATGAATGGCACGTTTATCTACTGTTTTTTCGGAAACTGTAGTGTCCTACTCAAAATAGAAATATTGTATTCCACCTTTGTTGAATGCCTGAAGGTTTGCCTTAAAAACTTCCACGAAAGAGTGAATTATGTCCTCACCAATCAGAAGGCTAGAAATTCATGCAAGATGAATACACTGGCCAGTATTTTAACCATTAGTAGTAATGGGAGCGTTATCTGTTAACAGAGGAAACAGTGACGGTGTTGAAATAATTATTACTGTGAGCTAGTAATGCTTGTATCTTGAAAAGGTAGAAACTGATTATGAAGGATTTTGGAGTAGTAGTGGTAGAAGGCGGGAGTAAAGGTAGTGTTCCCACTGATACGAAAATGATGCTTCTCGAAGGACCACAGAGGAGACAAACACGCTCCCAAATAGCTGCACTCACTTTGTCACCTTATGCACTTATCTTGACTGTGCTGATTGATCTCGGAGCGACGGGTAGTTCCGATATATGTGTGTTCCAGGTCATCTACTACTGAAAGTTTACCACACTAGTGAAGACATCGTCACTTCTAGGGGTTCCAATGGGATAATAAAAATAACGCAACATACTGTTCCAAAATTCTGCTTTACCGAAAACCTGAGGATAATCAAACGCTCCACCATACGATAACGTCACACCCATGACGCCATTCTTTAATGTTTTGGTGTCGAAAATCAGTTGCGCTCAATTTCGATGCTAATTTAGAACAAAATGGGCCTAGACTGTCAACACCGTGTTGTCATTGTACTCATGTACAAGGGAACAGATCTCAAAACATACAATAACGTCCGGAGCATTACATGCACCACATGGTGGTCACATTTTATGTTAGAAATCAAAGATGGTGATATCCATCACCTAAACTGGTGTCTTGTCACCCTAACAGCATGAGTTACACGTCGTAGCGTTAATGACGTTACACGTGGCCGCTTGCGCACGACACCATCCAGGTTCCTGCTCACTCAAATCAACCCCAGATCATACATGCCACGCATCCTACGAGTTCGTCTTTCAAACGAGGAGACGAAATTAGATTGGTATTCCTCTTCGGCTCCAGTATTCCGCGTTAGGTGGTCAGTTGCTGACAGCATATACAAAATTCCCCGTGTATCAAATTCCAAGGCCACTATATTCTCGCGACGGTACAATAATCCTATTAAAGCGAACTTGATTGACTGTTCCCAGGCGTTAAACATTTTTCATATCATCTAATATGAATATTTAGGTAGGATATGCGCTTTTGCTAGATGTGCAATGAAGACGTATTCGAGTATTTCAGTTTATGTCCATCGGTGGATGCGAAATAACACTGAGCGGTGTTTTTCGTTACAGTGTGATCGGTAATGCAGCGATGTTTGTTACACCGTAATTCGCTATTACATAATGCAGTGATCACGTTTACGTAGAATAATAGTTATTATGCACAATATGTTTTATTAGGTAATGTGGTCTAACAATGACGACAGATGCAGGTGACGTAATACGCACAGCTGCATTGCTGGGCTTTAAGAGTGGAGAGGTTTATGGGAAATTATCTCATATCATTAACCTATAATAACGAATGCTCCCACAATACCTGGAAAATAACAGTGAATTTATTAAACATATTATTATGAAGTCTAGTGACGTTGCAGTTGTTTGTAGTCAAGTGTCGTCTGCCTGAATAGGCAGACGACACTTGACTAGAAACAACTGCTTAGGTTATATAACTTGTCCCCCTCACAATTATCGAAAGCGTTAAGTGTCACGACACTTGATGTACACCATCGCTTGAGAGTAGATCGATTTCAGGCTTCCAGGTAACAAATTACCAGATTAGGCCAGGCCAGGTAAATTGGTACGTCTTTTAAACTGTTGATGATTCATTCCGACTATTTTTGTCATAACTGGAAAATTAAATTCTTTAAATACATTTATTACCACGCCTATTACTTTTCCTCCAGTACAATATTTACAAATCCGCACGGAACACGTGTTCCATGCGGACTATATTCCACCTCATGTTATAGACCATCAATGGAACTGGGCTCAGCCCATTTACGTTTAAACATTATTTTATTAATGAAAACACTGTAGTTGCAAACAGTATGATTTACACTAAAGGAAATAAACAAATATAATTATGAAGCAGTGAATGCAGCATACAGAAACATTACTAGTTAAATCACAAAAATGAAGGAATTCGACAGAAAGCTTGGTGCTTATGTTGGTCGTCTCACTAGGTTTTTGAGTTACAAAATAAGTATTACCGGATCTACTGGCGGAGTACCAAATGCAAATTGTTTAAAATATGTGATGAAAGATATTTAAGTATATAGATAGATAAGAAGAAAGGAATTACAATGATACGATAAAATATAAGATAGTATAAGATGAAGCCAACATGGAATCAAAACACAAGCAGTCGAGAGACGAACGACGTTCAGAAAACGTGCAAAAGGACACTGAGGTGAAGCATCATACATACCCTCGAGGGGGCATAGCAAGAAGATCTAGAACTGGTCTGGGGGTATCAGGAGATAACCTACCCGACAAGAGAACAGATTCAGCCAATGTATTTAAGGCTGAGTTAAAGAGAGCCACGATGGCGCGGTACTCACTGCTCTGCCAACAAGGCGATCTGTGGCCACACTGTATTACACTGTTCTATAATATGTAGAGCCACAGATTGCCCTGATAGGGACAGGAATACAAATTATCTGCTTGAAACGTGTCGTTTCCCTGATGTAGTCCTGCACCTTTTTAAAGACGAGGCGATTTGCATCTTCACTTAAGTGCTCTGATCCATATGGGAGTATAGTCACGTTCACAGGAAACGGTATCTGCCCAATGGTGCTTGGTGCTGGCCTGGGCATTCGAGTAGAGCTGTCATGACAGCAAGAAATGGTCAGACGATTCGACTGCACCACATTGACAGTTGGGCGACAATGAGAGGTGGTTTGCATGTAGATGAGAATTAAGATTACTACAACACAGACGCAGTCTGCAATGGTATATCTGTGCCGCACGACACTTAACATTACTAAGAGAATGAGGGTGGTCATTGGTTATTACGATTTAGGAATGTCTTGAAACTGCTAATCGAACTGTTTTGTCGAACAGGCAGCGAAATGTTATTCCGCAGTTTAGTCACATCGGGAATGAATGAAGACTGGTATAACTGGGTGCGGCAGAAGGGTACGCGGTGGTTATCACTTGTACGCAGCACATGGCTTGTGTTGGTTGCTGATATGACAGGGGGCACTTTGTTTGCAAGATATGGAGACGTTATATGGTTCTTCATTTTAAAGAATTGCATAAGCTTGTGTTTCCGACCTCTATCCCGAAGGGTATCCCAACACGTTTCAGTATATAATAGGGCTTTACTGGTTCTATGTCAGCGGCATTAGTTTCAGTACAGTTGTCCCACACTGTGTCTGCATATTCTACCGAGATCAATCGGACGCTGCGGTGACAACCGATAAATCGAATGTTAATTGGAAAATACATTTGTTCAAATCCACCAAAACTGACGAAATTAAAATATGAATTAAGTTAGACCTAGAAGAGAACGCAGTCCCAAAGGACTCTATTGTATCGTAAAATTGAAAGAAAATGATTCTTGCTACCGCCGAAAGTTTTGCCAACTTTTGATACTGGCAGTAAACCTAAAGAGAAAAGATTCGCGGTCAAAAGTAGGATTTTAAAATGTTCAAGAAATAAAATCAATTTAATACTAAATTCTAGGAAGCCAGTGTTCAAGTTAAAAGAATTAATAACGTCATTTATTCAGAAAGATTGACGCGGCCAACACAGATTGCAATCTCTTGTTTTTGTTGCTATTTTTATTTTCAACTATCCCAGAATTTCATATCGAACGAAAAAATGGCCGCCCCATGGGCAAACCGGAAGACACATATTTCAGTTTGTAAGATATACTGTTTCATTGGAAATTGCCTGTTTCTCTACATACGCATGTGCATTCCCTATAAAGCTCACTTTCATGAGCCGCGCTTCGCGTGGCTCTGACTGCGTTCTCTATGAATTGGGAGTGATTTTATAACACTCAAGTTCTAACTTTGAAGCGAATATCTCTCATGTAACGGAAGCAAATAATTTCTTGAAACTATGAATAAATAACCTATTTGTAAACAATTTTCATTTTCATTTATATTTTTCTGTTTACGTATCGATCTGTCACACCCGTTTGCCAAACACACCTGAGTTTTGTTTTTGTTATATTTCAAGCAGAGGTCAGAACTGCTAAATTCTACAAATAAGACCTAATTTTAACCCTTTACCTAACATGAAAAACAGACGACATTTGCCAAAAAAAAATTCTTGAATAACTATTATTTTCATATTTTGTCTCAAAAACATAGGTTATGACCCCTCATTGGAACGAGCTCGTTCCAATGAGGGGTCATAACCTATGTTTTTGAGACAAAAAATGAAAAAATAAAAATTAATTGGCGATTTTTGAGAATAGCGCTGGCCGGTTTGGTCGTTACATTAGGTAAAGGGTTAAAATAAAGGATTATTCTATGTCATAGAACCGTGCGACAAACACAGAACGCCACGATGTGTGGATGCGTTCGTCAACACGGCACTCTTGCCATTGCGGAAGGACAGAACTGCAGGCTGCGCCTCCCTTTCTATCTTCCGCAGTGGCACTCGTGCCATATTGACTAATTCCTTCACACATCGTGACGTTCTGCGTGTTTTAAATACTCTATGGAAATGGTCCCTGATTGACGCTAATGACGTGAAGCATGATCGAAGGGGCGATATCAGCTAAAATTTGTCCGTGGCAACGAGGAGAACAAACTGTACTCAGTAGTGTACATGTGTTTTCAAACGACGTAATTCAAAAGAGGTTTCTGAACTGCAGTGGTAATCGCCCAATGCCTTTTGTAACAGTAATTGGAAAATAAACACGTGCCGTCGGTCGAGTCTTGGAAAAACATGTGCCGTCTGTGGAGTCTTGTAACAAGGTCTAAAAATCAACCAGTATCTGACGCTGGGGATCGAATCCTATAAAAAATTTCATTTCCTTGTGGTAAGAGTTTTTTATCATAAGACTGACACTTATTCAATGATACGATGTCTGATAGAAACCGAAAAAAGTCTTACTATGTAAAACCTATGTTATGAAGTGTTCTAAATTTTTCTGGATATCTGTCTGTCGCTCACCCACGCTCTTTTTACAGATATCTATCGCGCTTTGTTAAAAATTGTCTTTTTGAGATTGGTAACCATGCCGTACTACCTGCAGAATTGTTCAGGGTTTTGCCGAGTTGCGCAGAAGCACACGACGTCCACATAGTCAAAGAAGATAAATTCTGTTTGGATATTGAATCGAGAAGATGATTACGTCTGACAATCAAATTACGTATGGGTTGTAATGTGAAGAAACAGATGGATTTGAAATGATTTTACTAGGCACATGGAATAAAATTAGTGGCATCTAAAACGTAACTTGGCAGCTGAAACTGAATATTTGAGTCATAAAAAGCAAGGCACCGTCTTTGAAAGTCCTTCAAAAGATCGACTTGACAAACTACTTGACTATTTTCGCTAAGATGCAAGGAAGCTAGATGGCTTATATTAGAAAATCAATGTACACGTAATATTATTTATTTATTTATTTATTATTTGTTTATTTATTTATTTATTGCTAAGCGCTACTTCAGCAACCAAGGCTATATCGTGGCGATACCCGTAACATTTCTTTTAGTGTGATTACGATAGCTTCCCAGAATTTAACTGGTAGAGTGCACGGCCTCGTGTACCCTGTTTGAATTTCCAGAGCTGCAAAAATTCTGCACGTGTTCATGGGCTATGTACCTTACCAAAGCCCGTATCACTAATTGTGTTGAGGATACAAAAACAAAAGGGCGTATGAACAATGAGTACCTGCCAATACGTGTTTAACACAACGTTCTTTTTACAGGTTCGGATTGTTATTGTTATTCCCACGCAGGGAAGGGATATGGTAAACAGATTCGCCCGCACGTCCGCTCGTCCATCAATACGCCCATCCTTTCGCCCACTTGGGAAGTTTGTTTATGTGATAACTTAAACTATAGTTTTCGGATTCAATTGATTTTAGTGAGCTTCTATATTGACTCTGCCTTGGAGTACGTGAGCCATCAGATTTCAGTAACTTTTATTGCCCTTTGTTCGACAAATTTACTTCAAATTTAATAGTTCATGCAATAACTTGAACAGCAAACATCAGATTGCAAGAACTTTGACACGTTGCTTGGTATTAATATTGTGTTGGCCAAATTCCAAACCACTGAGATTTCTTGAAAATTGAGATGGTTATTGTTTATTTTGTTTTATACGAGTTTTTAATGTTTATGTGATTACTTGAAAATGGAATATTAGATTTTGATAAAGTTACATATTATATATGCTTTATATGCTTTGGCTTAACATCATCTTGTACAGTTTCGGAAAATGACTCTTAACCCTTTACCTAACATGGAAAGCAGGCGACACTTGCAAAGAAAATCTCTTGAATAACTAATTGTTTTCATTGTTTGTCTCAAAAACATAGGTTCTGACAGCTCATTGGAACGAGCTCCTTCCAATGAGGGGTTATAACCTATGTTTTTGAGACAAAAAATGAAAAAATAATGAAAATTAATTGGCGATTTTTGAGAGTAACGCTGGCCGGTTTTGGGCGTTACGTTTTATATTAACACTGTCTTCTCCCAGTTCGAAACCCATGGTGGTTTGATAAAATTGAAAGAGTTTCTACCGTTTCATTTTTCCGTTCCTGTGGAAACTTTAATGATTATATGATACCTCGAGCATTATTTATCAGATTTCAATAATGTTCAGTTGTTCATCACATTTTTGCCTGCGTCATGCTTCACCCCACTGAGGTCAGGCTTGTACGATTACATTACTACAAGTCTTTAAGGTTGGTGGAAGACACTAGTATTATGTGACTACAGTAGGACTTGATCGTAGGACAGGTGATGATAGGTCAGAAGTAGTGTTCTTCGACCTATAAATGTGTGGGGCGGTCTAGAAACCAGAAGCCGATCAGGTGCTTGGATGCCATAACTACTAGGATCCTCGACTAAATATCACCCAGTAGATATCCTTCTTGCGGAATCCCACTATGAAAATACCTTTTTGGAAAAACGCCTGTGGTTATGGAATCCTTTTTCCTGAGATGAGCTTAAGAGTCGTACGTAAAGTCATTCATTCAAGCAATTACTCGATGTCTTATTATTAATTTTGCTGAAAGGATTCGAGTCTTTCGGGCAATCTGAGAAATAGTTAACAAGCCTGTAGTAATACTGAAAGTCAGTGATAATCGTACAAGGCTGTGAGGGTGGTAGAAGATTATAGTATTGGGTGACTACCGTAGGGCTTGATCAAAGGATAGATGACGATGACTATGGATAAGTTATCAGTAGTGGTCTTAGACCTATGAAGGTGCGGGTGGTCTAGATGCAAGGAACTGAACAAACGCTAAGGGCCATAACTATTCTCGATAAGACCATACAAAAAATATTTGATTCTCGGGTATTTTTTTCAAATGAATGAGGGATGGAGGGAGGGATCGTAACTCACTGCTTCCTTTGAAGATTCAATACATGTGAGTATCGCGATGCGTGAAAAACATGTTAAATGTCTTTAGATGGATATATACTGCCGCTCCACCAACCCAGTTTAAAGGCCCGGCGTGGGGGAGGGACAATTCATAGCCATCTTAGATGTTATGATGTGCCCTAAAACCTTACAATAAAAAGGAGAGTTCCCCAACGTGGTGGAGGGGGTTGGGGGTTAGGTACATTCTACTCTGTAAGACAGTTATCCATTGCCCCTCCACCAGAATGGAGCTCATGCCTCGGGGTTCAAAAGGGGCAGAATTACAGGTATACGTACGCTAGGATGTAGCCAAAAAACATATAATAACATAGAAGAGGTGTGGGCTTGGCCTCCCTGGCGAGAGGACTGTACCCGCACTGACCTTCCCTTGAAGCCAGTCAGTGAGATCATAGTCCAGTCCAGGTTATTAAGATGTGGGTCACCAATACTTTCGAAAATGAATCAACTTTGTTACTGGTTATAACTACGCCCTGAAACCCTGAAACATTAACTCCCATGTGAATCCACTTTTAGATGGGCCGAACTCCAGAGGAGAGGGTTGACGAACTAACTTGGGCCAAACTCACAAATCGAGCCCAAGTATATTCCTACTAGAAGAAATGATGAAGTTGATTTTGGAGGGAAGCTTTTCGAGTGATATTGACATTGACTAGGGAGTTTCGCAAGGGACCGTCCTTGGACCTCTACAGCTTCTATGTCATATCAACAGCCTACCAGACTGTGTAACATCTACAGTGAGACTGTTTGCGGACGACTGTCCGCTTTACAGAAAAATCACCAACTCCAAAGACCAGTTAAAACTATATCAGGATCTGATAAACTTAGAAGAATGAGCGAACAACTGGGGAATGAAATTCAACTCAAAGAAGTGCTATGTGATCAGCATACGGAGAAAGAAAGTGCAGTAAATTTTCTGCACTGGATAATGAGATACTTGGACAGGTGGAAAACAACCCCTAAATTGGTTTGGGAATTTCAAATTACCTAAAATGGACAACCACATCAACAACATCTCAAGGAAAGCAAAATCCATGTGCGGCTTTCGCCGAAGGAACGTAAGATTCTTGCCACAGAATTGTAAAAGGCTGGTTATTTGGATGTAAAAATACAGCTACAGATACAGAACTCACGGATTTAAAAGTCACCTTGCGACAAACTCACCTGATAGCTGCCCTTATAACTTTCCTACAAATTTTGAATTTATCATCTTACGATCATCTATCAGCTTTTCTGAAAACCTATAGTGTGTTTAGCAGAGTTGTGATATATCCAAGGTCGCATCAGCAACAGTTAGAACTGCTTTAGTTTTTAGTTTAGGTTTCGTGTTAGCGTCCGTTCCAACTTTTGAAATGACAGGGGTATTTTATTATTGATTCCTTTTCCGGTGTAAAAGGATTTGCAAAAGGAAGTGATCATTGGATGTTTTTACCATAAAGACACATTGTTATTCGAGAGACCCTTTATTTAAGACACACTGTTGGCTTATAGGAAGAGTTATAGCCTATATTCATCAACGGAAGCTACCGTTTTTGGTTGCCTTTAATTTCGTGTGATGGGAAACGCGTGAGACGTCCGTCAGGTACTGAATGACTACAGGTACCAACTTCAAAATGTCAATAAAAACATCGAACGCGGGTCATTTCTTTCAATGCGGCGATGCCTAAGAATCAATTGTATTTTTTTAACCTAATACCATATCATCTAAATGGTATCATTCAACAGTGCATCACCATGTCAGAGGTATCCTCCAATAACCAGATGAGCATGAGAGTTGTAAGAAGAGGTCACTCTTTCGCGTAATTACTCGATGGCGTATTTGCTCGATAAGATTTGGGCCTTTCGAGCAATGTATGTTCTATCTCGATTGACTCTTGGCCGTAGGAATCATATACGACTTCGTTATACACTGGGGAGATAGCTCTGTATAGGTTTGTACAGATTACGGGAAATGAAGCAGTCTGACTGGTGATTACAAGACTAGGACAAGGGCAGAGTTAGCTAAGACAAGATAGACTGCTAGGATAGTCAGAATAGGGGACAGTAATAAGCAAACCAGGTCAGGCATTAGAAGAATAAGCCACAGAATAGATCGGGATAGGCAGACAAATGAGGATTCTGTAGGAGTCTGCACCAATAAGGTTACTCTTACACGAAGGAACTCGTCTTATAGCACAAACGTGTTTTTTTGCCCTAGATGGTGGCTTCGCCAAGTCCGTTTCGGAGATTTTTGGTGATTTTGGATAGATTGTCAGGTCTAACTGGTTAATTCTACGAAGTAAACGAGGATTCTGGGTAATTAGATTGACGCTTATAGAAGAAAACGCGCCTATGGTAGGAGAAATGGAGGATGCTGGGGAATCCGTTTCGGTAGTTTTAGGCGGTTTGGAGGGATTGTCGGGACTATTTGTGTAATTCTACGAATTGAACGAGGATTCTGGGTAATTATATTGTCTTTTTATACAAGGGAATGCAACTGTTGTCGGAAAAAGGAGGATTCTGGGGGAATCCGAACGAAATAAAGTGATTTTGAGTGGTGCTTTTTGTGATTTTGGGACTTGTCGGGTCTATTTAGGTAATTCTACGAAGTATCGGAGGACACCGAACCAGCAACCTACTCCTATTCAATCGAACGCGCCATCCGAACATACCCCTCTCCTGCTGCAGGCGTTTGGGTTACATAGCAACCACGTGCTACCATAGAAACCAAGATGGCGCCTCCAGTATGCAGAATGAACGAAGGAAACATCTGGCACCCTAACAACACGCGCTGCGCATGGGCATTAAGATCACATACCCCTTATTGGAACGATCAGGTTTTTTTTTTTTTTTTTTTTTTTTTTCTCCCCCCCCCCGAGAAAATGCGGCTTATGACCACTCATCAAAGTGAGCCTGTTCCAGTGGGGGCCGCGGGCGGTGTACCTCGACATAACGGATGGTACAAATAGCATAGAACTTGTTTATTGTTTACTAGTGTCATATAACATCCATGCCGGATGAAGGGTCATTCATTCATTCATTCATTCATTCATTCATTCATTCATTCATTCATTCATTCTTTCACTCATTCATTCATTCATTCTGGGTGGTTGGATGGATGGATGGATGGATGGATGGATGTGTGGGTGCTTGACTGATCGAGTGAGTGGATGTGTGACTGACTGGCTGTTTAAGGTAACAAATTAAAGTACCTCCACCTCGTTTATTTTTTATCAACCCGCTATTTGCAGTTCATGATTTCCTTGCTTTTGCATCGGAAATAAGGCTTTGCCTCCTCAATGGAACGAGCGCGTGCCGGTGGGGGTTGTGAGCTGTGCTTCTGACGCAAGGGACGGAAGATAAATTTGTCTCTCAAGAACTTTTCTTCTAAGAGTCGTTTGTTCTTTGTGCTCGAACAAGGGCTGTTATGTTTGTCAATTATCAGTTATTAAATTGTACACTCCATGATGTAATAAAGTAATATTATTCATTAACAAGTCAACGAGCGCGTGCCGGTGGGGGTTGTGAGCTGTGTTTCACACGCAAGGGATGGAAGATAAATTTGTCTCTCAAGAACTTTTCTAATTAGAGTCGTCTGTTCTTCGTGCTCGAATAGGGCTGTTCTGTTTGTTAATTATCAGTTATTAAAGTGTACATTCCATGATGTAATCAAGTAATACTATTCGTTAACAAATCAGTGAAAATATACCTTGAAGTATAGCCAACGCTAGTTCGTCAATGTAGTACCAGTGAAATATCTGAGACAGTTATTTCGCTGGTACTACATTGACGAACTGCGCAAGTTCGAGCAAGATAGCTTTAGCCCACAATAGTTTTTAAAGGGTATTCACCAATCGTCGGTTCCGCAAACGATCGTCATCACCACATGCAGTGCTTTCCGCCCTTGATCGTCAAGCTAGTTCGAGCAAGATAACTTTAGCCCACAATAGTTTTCACTCGGCTATTCACCCTTTGCTCTGCGTGGCGTCCAAAACCGACCAACGCTTTTCACAAATAACCACCGAATCTTCGTGATTTCTTTCTTGTTGTTGCCTTGGAGATGTGGTTATGTGGCTCATGACCCCTTATTGGAACGAGCAGGTGTGACCATGTGGATGTGGCTTATGACCCCTTATTGGAACGAGCAGGTGTTTTTTTTTTTGTCTCGAAAATGAGGATTATGACCACTCATCAAAGTGAGCCCGTTCCAGTGGGGGCCGTGGGCGGTGTATCTCGACATAATGGATAGAACAAATAGCATAGAACTTGCTTGCTATTTACTAGTGTCATATAACATCCATGCCGGATGAAGGGTCATTCATTCATTCATTCATTCATTCATTCATTCATTCATTCATTCATTCATTCATTTGTTCTGGGTGGCGGGACGGATGGATGGATTGATGTGTGGGTGCTTGACTGATCGAGTGTGTGGATGTGTGACTGACTTGCTGCGTAGGATAACAAATTAAAGTACCTCTACCTCGTTTATTTTTTATCAATCCGCCATTTGCAGTTCATGATTTCCTTACATTTGCGTCGGAAGTTTGGCTTTTGCCCCCTCATTGGAACGAGCGCGTGCCTGTGGGGGTTATAAGCTGTACTTCTGACGCAAGGGATGGAAGACAAATTTGTCTCTCAAGAACTTTCTTATTAGAGTCGTCTGTTCTTCGTGCTCGAATAAGGGCTGCTATGTATGTTAATTATCAGTTATTAAAGTGAACATTCCATGAGGTAATTAAGTAATACTATATTAACAAATCAACTTTTAATCGGTGAAAATATACCTTGAAGTATAGCCAACGCTAGTTCGTCAATGTAGTACGAGTGAAATAACTGAGACAGTTATTTCGCTGGTGCTGCATTGACGAGCTAGTTAAGTAAGTTCGAGCAAGATACATTTAGCCCACAATAGTTTTTACTTGGGTATTCACCAACCGTCGGCTCTGCAAATGATCATCATCACACGCAGTGCTTTCCGCCCCAGTTCGTCAAGCTAGTTCGAGCAAGATAACTTTCGCCCACAATAGTTTTCACTCGGCTATTCGCCCTCTGCTCTGCGTAGCGTCCAAAACCGACCAACGCTTTTCACAAATAACCACCGAATCTGCGTGCTCATCAAAGTGAGCCTGTTCCTATGGGGGCCGTGGACGGTGTATCTCGACATAACGGATGGAACAAGTAGCATAGAACTTGTTTACTATTTCCTAGTGTCATTCATTCATTCATTCACTCATTCGTTCGTTATTAGTGTTACTAGTGTCATTCATTCATTCATTCGTTCATTCATTCATTCATTCATTCATTCATTCATTCATTCATTCATTCATATATAGTGTTACTAGTGTCATTCATTCAATCGTTCAGTCATTCGTTCTCTCATTCATTCGGTCGTTCGTTCGTTCCTTCCTTCCTTCCTTCCTTCTGGGTGGACGATCGGATGGATGGATGTGTGGGTGCTTGAATGATCGAGCGTGTGGATGTGTGACTGACTTGCTGTTTAGGGTAAAAAATGAAAGTACCTCCACCTTATTTATTTTTGATCAAGAGCACTTAAACAATTCATCAGATAATTTATACCCTGTAGTGCCCTCTTGCGCTAAATCGTCAATTTAGCATCATTGGGGTCGTGAGCTGGAAGACAAATCGGTCTCTCAATAATACTTCTTATGAATGTCGTCTGTTGGTCGTTTTAAGGGCTGTTATGTTTATTATTTGTTAGTTATCAAAGTGTACATTCCTTGATGTAATTATGCAATATTATTCATTAACAAATGAACTTTTAATTAGTGAAACTATACCTTGAAATACAGCCAACGCTAGTTCGTCAACTTAGTACCAGTGAAATAACTTTAATCCCAAATTCTCACCCGGTTGATCATTGACCGTCTGCCGTCTGCCAAGTGTAACGTCAAAACTCTCAGCGCCATTGACAACTATTCAATTTTCAAGGTCTGTACACTTTTGTTTGTTTTTCGGGATTTTTTTTTTTTTTTTTCTTTTTTTTTTTTTTGTCTCTGAAATAAGGCTTATGACCCCCTCGATGATGATAGTTCATTCATTCATTCATTCATTCATTCATTCATTCATTCATTCATTCATTCATTCATTCATTCATATTACTCCACCTCGTCTTTTACAAATTGACTCACTCATTCTCTATCCTCATTCAATCCATTGTTTTACTGTAAAGTCCTTTAATTGTAAATTTATTTGTTCAATCATTCATCCAAGATACCATATCACTTTGATGTGATGTTAGGTAGGGTGATGTTGCACCCGACGTACTTGTATATAAACTACAGTGTTTTTATCCTGTTTGTACAGAAAATTTTCGTTTCTAAACAAACTCCCAATTACATACTATTACCGCAACAGACTGTGACTAGAAATGAAAAAGAAATAACGTCTCAACCCGTCCAACAGTTGAACTTTATCTGGGACTTAACCTCCTTTTATCTTCATCTTGGAACAATATATTGTAGTTATGTTTTATATATTTGTCCAGCGAGAAAGGATGGTAGTATGTTGGTGAATTATGGCGGGTAACATTACACTCGACGAGGTGCAGGTAGACGCAGAGTACGACTTTATTCAGCTCTATAATGAGAAAATATGTTCCTTGACAGAAAATGATGAATCCCCATATAAAAACCACGCAACTGACTGCAACTACTTTTCGCCTAGAGACTTTCGGTCAATGGTTTGTAAAATAGACGCAGGATTCTCAATATTCCATCTCAATTGCCAAAGCCTGAAGGCCCATTGGGATTCCTTTCAAAACATGCTATATGACCTACAAACAGGAAAGAACTTCTTCGACATAATAGGAGTTACCGAAATTTTCCAAATTCCTCCAGAAATGTCGTTCAGTCTGGATGGCTATGCCCCGATTATTAAACGTATGAGACACGAGAATGATGATGGTCGAGGAGGGGTTGGTCTATATATTAAAGAAGGAATACCCTACAGAGTTCGTAATGATATTTCGTTCTTTATTCCCCATGTCTTCGAATCTCTGTTTATTGAAATTAAAGATAAATACCAACCCAGAATTATTGGCGTTATTTATAGACCCAACACTCCTCCTAAAGCCGACATCAACCTTTTCTTATCAAAATTAAATGAAATAACGAATGTTTTAAATGCCGAAAATAAAAAAGTTTATATTATGGGGGATCTTAACCTGGACCTTTTAAAAGCAACTACACACTCAAAAACGGAAGAATTTGTTAATCTCATGTTCAGTCAAGGCTTTCTGCCGTATATCACCAAGCCAACGAGAGTAACCTGTCGTTCTGCTACTCTGATAGATCATATCTTCTCTAATAATGTTCCACAAGCAGCATTACCTGGAATAGTCATATCTGACGTGTCAGATCATTTTGGTGTTTTCTATATTGAGGAAAACCCCAAACCAAAAGATACACCACACTTTACACTAAAAAGAATAATAAATGCAGAAAGAATAGTTGAATTTAAAACACTTATCTCGCAAAGTGATTTTAATCCTGTAATGCAGTCGAATTGTCCCAATGAGTCATATGAAACCTTTCTAAACATCTATATGGAAGCCTATGAAAGAGCATTCCCTCTCAAACGTGTTAGCCAGAACAAAAAATTTATTAAAAAGCAGCCATGGATGACAAGGGGGCTTGTAATATCCTCCAACAACAAAGAAAAATTCTACAAGAAAAAACTCCATGCTCCCACCGAAAGGAACTCAGAAAACTATAAAAACTACTGTAGAATCTTCAACAAGGTTAAAAAACAATGTAAAGCTACCTATTATAGAGATATCCTAAACGAAAACAAAAACAATATGCGAAGAACGTGGCAGATTTTAAACGAAGCCATCAATAAAGGAAAACCTGAAGCCAGATTACCATTGTTCTTCATCCAGGACAACATCGAGTTAAACGAGCCCCATGCCATCGCAGAAGAATTCAACAATTTCTTTATCAACATTGGAAAAAACACATCCGAACAGATTCAGAAAACTAATAAGTCCTACACAGATTACATGGACAACAATGTCTCCAATAATCTCTATTTAATACCCACAAATCCCACAGAAGTCAACCGAGTAGTAAATAAAATGAAGCCAAAATTATCTAAAGACTGCGATGACATCACAACCTGTCTTCTTAAGCATACGATAACCGAAGTATTGGATCCTCTAACACATGTAATTAACAACTCTTTCCTAAACGGCAAAGTACCAGACAGGATGAAGATCGCGAAGGTGATACCCATATTTAAAGCGGGTGACGAGCACAGCTTTACAAATTACAGACCTATCAGTATACTTCCGGTATTCTCAAAAGTAATGGAAAAACTCATGGAAGTGAGGCTAGAGAGTTTCCTCAATAGGTTTAATATTTTATACCCTCACCAATATGGGTTCCGAAAGCGACATAGTACTATTCATCCAGTTCTTCAGCTCCTTAAAAGCATTGCAATAGAAAATAATAAAGAAGAAAAAAACAGCACCTTAGCACTGTTCCTGGATTTGTCAAAGGCTTTTGACACCATAAATCACGAAATACTATTAGGTAAACTGGAAACATATGGCATCCGAGGTGTCACCAACAATTGGTTTAGAAGTTACTTGTCCAACAGGTCTCAATATGTCACGTACGGAGAGCACAAATCGAACTTAGCCAAACAGAGTTGTGGTGTACCACAGGGCTCGATTTTAGGCCCTATTCTTTTTCTTTTATATATAAATGATATAAGTAACTCAACATCACTCAATCTTTTATCATTTGCCGATGACACCACTGCACACTGCCCGGGCTCCGATAATAATCCCATTACATCGTATTTCAATGACGAGCTCCAGAAACTATTCGAATGGTGCTCTGTGAACCAGTTAATGCTGAATGCTAAGAAGATCTCGTACATCATACTTAATCCAAATAAAGGTAGGAACAATAATCTTTGTCAAGAGGTAAAAATAAATAACCAAAACATTAACAAAGTTGGGGCCACCGAAACAGAAAAATCTGTTAAATTCTTGGGAATTAGCATTGATGAACATTTATCCTACAAGGCTCACATATCCCGATTATGCTCGAAAATAGCACGCGCAAACTATAGTCTAAACAAAGTTAAAAATATCCTCCCCCACGGAGCTATGAAAACTTTGTATTACGCCCTGATACATAGCCATTTGGTATACGGAATCCAGGCATGGGGCAACTCAAGAGCTATCAAAAAACTAGCTGTCCTGCAAAAACGTTCAATACGAATAATTAATAACAAAAAGTACAATTCTCATACAGATCCCCTGTTTAAAGAAAACCAAATACTCAAGGTTGATGATTTGTTTAGGCTACATGCACTACTGTTCGTGTTTGACTGGCAGAACGGCAGATTACCGGTGTCTTTCAATGATATATTTAAAATTACTGACAATCCATCTGGTAGGAGAACTAGACAGTCAGGCCTCCTATACATAGAAAAAACACGGACCCAAACTCTGGATAAATTTCCTTTATACTCCTTCCCGAAACTATGGAATGCTCTGGACGACACAACTCGTAATATTAGCGACAGAAGCATGCTTAAGAACAAGCTAACTTCCACATTCATTTCCTCATATTCCAGTTATGTCAGCTGCAACAATCCCTACTGTCTTGATTGCACTTCGTAAACTTCGTAAATTGTCAAAGTCGTGGTCCGCGTCTAAATCTGGAATCCTCGTCTTGTGCAACCTGTCGCGCTTCCTCCTTACAGTGGTGCTATGTAAAATACTATATGGATATAAGTATGAACTTGCAAATAAAAGTCTACACAAATAAATCAATAACATTCGTCATCCTACGATGATGATGCAGCTAACGTAGACACCACACCCAAACATCATGACCAACCTCCTTGTCGCAGTCTAAACGATACGAACTTCACGATGGGACTTGTTGCCGCCCTCATGTGTTATGATACGTAGTGGAGGGAGTCCTATAGGCAGGTTGCTTCTTGCCTACCTTGAATCACCGTCTTTCCGCTGGCGAAAATGAAACACTAATACTCTAATATCAGAAAAGTAATGATTCGATCGTCATTCTCCATCATGTGTCACATAATTGGCTCTCTGTTCATTCTTTCAGTCACAGTCTGTTTGCAATCACCCCATCTTCTTCCAGGGGGTGGCAGGTAGACAGCCAATCTTGCTATGCCACTTCCTACGGTATACCTCACATTACATTTGTGCAATATGTTTATTTGTAACCATTTTACATGTATGTGTACCGTGAATAAAGAATCTGAATCTGAATCTATGAGGATAACGGCACAAGATGGCCGCACACGTGGGCTACCATGACAACTAAACATTACGTAACTAGGTCAAGTGACTATGGCGACACTTCCGGGCCAATATGGCCCGATCTCCACATCTACTACAATTAATTGCTCATCATACTCTGCTTCAAACCACTTCACCATTCCCGATAACACTAATTTTCCTGATTGTGTACGACGAATAACTGTGAACATTTCGATGTAGACAAAATAGTGCGCCTAACAACTCTTCAAAAAGGGACAACTCTAGCTTGGTTCACATCGGCCCAGATTGGTGTTAAATCAGCCGAGGTTGTGGTTACATCAGCCGTTTTTGATAATAGACAATTCTGGGGAAGAAAATGATATCTAATAAATAAGTCGTAATCTTTACAGGAGTCGAGGAGAATGTTCCTGAGGGCGATGTTCCGTGGATAAACAAAAACATATTGACGGACGTTTGCAAAGGAATTACTAAACATACGTTTTCGTGAGTCCGATATATAGGTTTGGAACCTTTCCTTGTTTTAGCATTACAGCTATTTCCTAATTTTGCGAACAAAATGTTTACCTTTCATTTACACGCTCGGAAGTAAAGAAGTGCTCTGGGAATCTAGTTCAGTTACGCATTTGTTTGTTGAAACCCTTTTAATGGTGCAGCTCCAGTACGTACATCCGCTAAATTGTTCCTGATTTCCTAGGTGGTGGGAAAAATAAATCTTTCTCAATCGTCGTTCTCCATTTGAAGATCGGAATACACTCTCGACAACGTATCCTTGCTATGTCGACTGGACAAAGAACGAATCAACAGCTCTACCAGATGGCATGGCATACACTTTGTCGGAAAGCTGCAAACAGATCTCCACTTTGCCTTAGTGGTCGCACGCGCTGCGTCACGCCAGCAGGAGTGAAGTTATATTATGTTGGGCAGTGTTGGGTCACCAATAATATCTACTGACATTTTTTATCAAAGATCCAAGTGGGTATGGATGTCACAAAATTGTATCATTGCTCATAAGAAAATAAGCGTTGTAAATGATGGGCTGCAATTTATACACAATACTGGGTAAAGATATGTAGTTACAAATTGTGGAACGTAGAAAGTATCAATTTTCTGTTAGACAAATTATCTGTTCCGGCAGTACGTTTATCGGCATAATCTGCCCTGTAATGGCGACAGATGAGATGATTTTATAAATCATTGACGGCAGACTCGTTGTCACCAAGATCAGATCAATAGAGTGAATCTTTGTTCAGTATTCTGTAAATAGAATGTTTCTTATTCTATCTGAGTCACACTTGAAATAAGTGATTACCGAGCGAACATTTTACGTGGACGGAGAATTTCAACTGAGTCGCGATCTGGATATCCGTGTAAATTGTCCGATCGGTAATCAGTTTTGGTTTCCCTCCCTTGATCAAAGCAATTCATATATTATTAGGTGGAGCAGTATTATTTACATTTACCCGTACGTACACGGAAATTCACGATGTATGGATGCGTTCGTCAATACGGCACGAGTTCCAGCACGGAAGGATAGAACAAGAGGCGCAGCTCCGCTCCAAGAAGGGAAATTCGATAATTAAAGTGCGTGGGATCCTCAAGAGATGGGATTTAAGTTTACACTTGAAGGGTGTGGGGGTGGGTGAGGGTTCGTCACTGATTTAAAAAAAAATTCGCATATGTTCAAAATTGCCAAAACTCCCGCTGAAAGCTACTTCATGCAGCATAGTTCTCAGTTTCGTCCTGATCATGCTTTTTAAATTGTTTGTTTCGAAATTACTAATTTAACGCGTGTTTAGTGGAGTATCCACCAAGTCAATGGCGCATATTTTGCCAGGGAAATATGAGTCTTAGGGGCAAAGTTTTAGCAAATATACCCCTAGGTTGAACTTGGAGCCCCCTCGACTAGAACTTTATGTTTGCTGCTAATGTGTTTTGTCTGTTTGGAAAACTCGCTCAACAGATGTAGTGCATCACATAAAGGGTATATCAAACCATATATCTTTGTTCTAATGCTTTCCTCTGTACAACGAGTTATTGTCTGGGTGGAGGTTCCGCTCTGCGGATGGGTTGGTGTAGGCCGCTCTCCATGTTATGCAAACCTGATGCTAAACTTATAATTAGATGTAATAATAGGCCCCATGTAAGGGTTGTGTCAGCAAGGCATAACTCTGAAGACTGCCCTTCACCCAACGTAACTGCCCCAAACCGGCCAGCGCTATTCTCAAAAATCGCCAATTAATTTTCATTATTTTTTCATTTTTTGTCTCAAAAACATAGGTTATGACCCCTCATTGGAAGGAGCTCGTTCCAATTAGGGGTCATAACCTATGTTTTTGAGACAAAAAATGAAAAACATTAGTTATTCAAGAATTTTTTTTGCAAGTGTCGTCTGCTTTTCATGTTAGGTAAAGGGTTATATGATACGTAGGAATTAATGCTTGTTAGTTTCATATCGACTAAGATATCAGCCTACCTGGGGTAACTTCATATCACCTTGAGACCGAAGATCGAAGGCCGCTGTGAGTTACAGAGGGAAGATATCCCAACCGATTAGTGTTCAACAGATGATCGGAACCGGCCACCACACTCGGCCGTTTGTGGGCAACCCGGTGACTACATTGGTTCATTCGATTGTCGCAAGACATTTTGTGATGATTCATAAACCGCATTTTATTATCTTCTGCAATTGTTCAGTTTTTAATGTAAAATGACGTAAATGATACCATTCAATAAAGTTGAAAACCATCACAAGGTGTATTCTTAATCTCTCTAGACGCCCTCTATGGGATATACAAGTTAAACGACATGTAAAGCTTACAACTGAGCCTACTTGCGGCAATCGCCAGTTCATACCGGAAAATTTAAGGTTGCACTCCGTTGACCCAGGTCGCAATAAAAATGACCAGTTGCGGGCACTTAGGTGGTAAACGTGGCTCTGAGAGCCACGTTTACCGCCCAAGTGTGCGCGAATGGTATGTTTTACTGGACCTGGTCAACGGAGTTTAACACTGTGAAATATGTTCAATTTAATGTAGTTCATTCGAGTCTCGACTCATCTAGTAGTGAACGGACTGTAAACACTGTGAAATATGTTCAGTTTAATATAGTTCATTGCGAGCCTCTACTTGTCTAGTAGTGCACGGTATTGAAATCGGAATCTGCATCGGAATCGGCCGATTGTGAACTCAAATAACCAGAAATCGGTTAAAGAACATTTTTGGTAATCGGTTGAACACGACAACAGATATGAAACCAAGCAATTAATAACCTCTTTATTTAGTAAACCAAAACAAAAAATTACAAAAATGTCAGGTCTGTTACAGTTGTCTAAGAGTGTTTAAGTTTCTCATTCCTTCCAGAAACTCCGACGTTTCCTCTTCTTCAGACTCGGAAAGCTGCGACGTTCGAATAGGTGAACTATATCGTCTCCAACTTCGACGAATCTCCGCCTACGACTCTTAGTATGCATTGAATTGCACAACTCTCTTCTTTTTTCTGTTCATCCACGTAATGCTTGCTTGTTTCCATCATAACACGGCTTCAAACCACTCCATTATGTTTGGCCAAGCCAGTTTTCCTGATCGCGTTCGATGAATAACTGTGGAGATCTTTAACCCAGCTGGTAGTGCCTAGTAACGCATCAAGGGGATAACTCTAGCGTAGTTCATATCGACCGGGATCGACGTCATGTCAGCCGAGTTAGAAGCCATATCTTTCGAGTTAGATAATAGCCAATTCCGAGAAAGAAAATCATATCCAATAAATACCGGTTGTTACCAGTATTTGTGTTATTGCAGTTTTTTGTTGATGCTCCAAACTTCACATTTTCTTATTTCTTATCTTCATGATAATTATCTCGTTGTATTCCATGTCATACTCATTGTAATTATATGTTGCTCTAAACATGTTAAATGTTTTGCGTTTCGTAAAACAGTATTGTATAGTCAAGTTATGATATGTATGGAGTTGTTGGGTGTATGTGCGTATGTAACAAACCAAAGTTCTATATTAACACTTTAGCTCCAGTTTGATATAACAGTAGCTTGTAGCTTTGTCACATTTGTGTCCCATCGTAGTTTTCTACGCCAACAGTTATAAGCATGTCTCCCGAGATACTGGGCATGTTTGTCGTGTTATATTAGTCGAGCAAATGCACTCCGATAAAAGTGATGGAATAATATTAGACTAGTGTTATTGCTTGAAAAATACATCAACTCTTTCTGTCTACAGTAATGGGATACGCCAAGAAAAAATAATTCAATCGGTGCTGCAGGATGCACTCTTTCGGTGCCGTTATCTCTTAAATGCCATTCCTAACGAACACCATCAGGAGCGACTCCATATGCTTGCTCATTTTCCTGTTGGCTAACTCAACTATTTATCTCAGCGATAGGTGGTTGAGACTAGGAGTGATAGTTAGCATGTGTAACTCCTATAACCAATATAGCTTGGGTGAGTTGGCCATATTGTGGCCGGATAACCTACTATCGACGCATGACCAATTCTTACCATAAGCTGTTGAAATAGCGTGTTACTTCGTTAATTTGAAACACCAAAATGACGTGTCATGAAGATAAGGCAATACATTTCAAGTAAGGAAAATCTTCGCTGCCATTATCATCCTCAACAATATAGACATGACCTTGAAATATTTATCTTACAGCCATTACAAGAAGGATAAATATTGCCAATTAATTTTCGTTTATTTTCTTTTTTTTTGTCTTAAAACGTAGGTTATGACACCTCATTGGAACGAGCTCGTTCCAATGAGGGGTCATAACCTATATTTTTTAGACAAAAAATGAAAAAAAATAGTTATTCAAGAATTTTTGTTGCAAGTATCATCTGCTTTTCATGTTAGGTAAAGGGTTAATGTTGTTGTTTGAAGTGAATCGTAAACTCCTAAATCGTGTGAAAACGTATGTCATTACTATTTTCAGCAACAGTCATTATTATCACATCGTATTTTAATTGACTGTAACTTTGTTTTTGAGTGGCAACGGTGCAAAGTGAAAACTCATCCCAGGTCAACGAACAAAGGAAGTTTTAATAAATAGAGTTGATTCACTTCACATTTTGTCGTAGAAGTTTACGCAAATTAAAAACCTGCTAGCTGTTGAAAGACTGGTGGGTACATATATGTTCTAAATTTCACTCGACGTTGTTGATACTAGTTTTAACACGATTGCGTTGACGGCATTTCTCCATGACAACAATGCCTTCAACGTAACATCTTACACTTTTCAAACGGTGAATTTCTAACGTCCATTAAATTCATTGCAGGTGAAGGATCTCCGGTTATAAATATCACACAGAAAACATCTACGTAACTGTAAGTTATGTTATTTTTTTTTGTTCTTTCGTTTTTGTGCTGCACTTCTCATGATTTACAACAACCCCTTAATTAATAACCGGTAGGCATGAGTAAAAATTTCGTTTCTTCGGCGCAACAAGACGCCATCATCTGCAATGCCTTTGCATTGCAAGTGCCGCCCTGTTGCACTAAAGGGACATTATCACAAGGACGTTATCACCGAAAGGACGTTATCAAGTATGGTTTATTAGGCCGTACTTTAACGGTCATATTACACGCTATAAAGTAACATTCCGGAAGTAACCCCATGTGTACGCAGGTGTATCGTTGCGCAAAACCTGAAAGCTAGCTTCCGGTCGTTTGTTAACTATTCGTAATCAAAACGCCTCCAATTGAATCGGTTGATTGAATGATGTAGGAAAAAGAACTGAAGCGCATTGAAGTGTATTGATTTCGATAACAAAATTGAGATATATGTCTAAGATACATAAGTGAGAGGCCAAAAGCATATTACGTGCATTTTTGTGACTTTTACATGAATTTGAACAACCACTTTTCTCTTTCTTTGTCGTCTATATCCGAACGCAACAATCCGTCTATTGAGATTTGGGAATAACAACCATTTCTGACGTAGTATATGCGTTGCTTTCCCTAATACGGCTACAAACACCAGTATCCCTATATTTTCTGATCTTTGAAAATGGCCGTACACATCTTCAAAACATTAGTCAGCCATCTTATACACATGTCCTGTTACGATCACATGGTGAAATGTTTTCAAATTTGTTGAGATTGATTTTAACAATGAACTTCTCCCAAAATATCATGAAAGAAAAACGAGGATTTTCTTTTCAAAACATTTTATATGTATTTTTGTGACAGTTGTTAGCATTTTAATGGATGGTCACTTACAATTAAAACTAGAAGTCCTGTCACGAACTGTGCGCTTATCTGGGCTTAATTGCGTATAGGAATTGCGCCCAATTGCCATATTGAATGGCATCCAAAGCACGGCAAGTTCTCCTGGTTACTCATAGAAAATACAGGCAGTGTTTCTACCAATGGACCTCCGGGTTACCCGAAGGTCCATTGGCTGAAACATAGCTTGTGCATAGGTCATATAGGTCATATGTACAGAGTTTGATAGCATTACTATGGTCACAACGCGTAGATTAACGCGCATATCGACGTGTTATTTGTGCGCATTTCATGACAGGACTTCTAGTTTTAACTGTACGTGGTTTTTAAATGAGGATGTTTGTCCGTGTGAAACTTGTGGATTCTTTAAATAACGTATCACCACCAGTGACTTCACAATATGACAACAGAAACAAATATTGCGTTTCCCTTCAACATAACCCAAACGGTTTGAATATTGAGTTGAAACATAAAAACTGCAGCAAATTAATCTTGTCTGATGTGCCAGCCCTTTTCCTGGATATCCGAGGTAGCTTTTATCACAGACGATTTTTTTATAATTTCTATTTATCACTCTCACCGAAATATGGTAAAAGGCTTTAGGGAACCCATTTCTACAAATTCTGTTTCAGATGCACATTCGTGCGGCTCCAATGCAATGCAACCTTTATGTTGGAGTATAATGCATTAAGGTCTGTGTTTTTCAGAGATAAGATGGATTTCAAAATCAAGAAGTTATGCCTAAAATATGTTAGCGTTACGTACCTTGATGGGTTTTGAACCGTTGTTTCAGCGAAATCCAATTACTGTGTACTTCAAAATATTACGTCATTTTTACTTTTTGTGAAACGATGCCAAACAATAGTAGACCTAACAGGGTGGTTTGGTACGGTCGTGTGTACATCTTTGAAAACGGAGAAGCTTTTGAACAACCTGTGTAGTTTGGAAAATGTACTTTCCTAAATCCTTATATGCTGATATTCCTGACCAGCACAGAAACTCTCCTACCACTATAAATAAGTATAATTTGGGCATTTTCCCCTGTAAATTGAAGCAGCGTTTTGCCCAATGATATCTTGAGTGATATTTTCATCATTTTTTTATCAAATCTAGTCATGGCCGCAGAGAAGTAGCCATGACTAGATTTGATGAGACATATTTTTGAAAATACCCATCAGATTAAGAGTCAAACTAGTGTCAGGTGAGGGTTTATCCTATTACATTTTATTTAGACGGATTTTTTAAAATCGTTTCCGATCTTTTATTCCTCGCTGAAACGAAAACAGAGAAAAGACAACATTATGATAGCTAAAATATTTCGATACACCCGTCTATAAAGAATTATTAAATTTCAACGCAGGAATATCAGGAGTGTGGCAACTCATGCCCCACTATGCTCAGTTAACTCTTTACCCAACGTAACGGTAATAACCGGCCAGCGCTATTCTCAAAAATCGCCAATTAATATTCATTATTTTTTCACTTTTTTGTCTGGTTTCTGAGACCTTTTTCTCTGAGCTAGTATAAGTGTGTGTTTACGATTCATGTTGCCATGGAGTGGTCGTAATCCACACGTGGGCAGTGATGTCTGCGCATGCGTTTATCAGGTAATAAAATCATCATCAGCAAAAGTTTAATTAATGAAGCACCCTGTTGTAATTTGTGATGATATAGAGAGTAATCAATTTGTTTTGAGCGTTACGGTAAATAATTCATCGAGAGACGGGACGTGAGTAAATCATGAGGGCGTAGCCCGAGTGCTTTACGGAAACAGTCCCGTCTCGATGCAAAAAGAACTGAGGAATGTAATAATTTTCCTATAATTAGTGTTTAGAGTCTAATATTATTGCGACCGTGGAAATATTGCCCATGGAAAGTGACCGCGACGGCTGTACTATAGTTTCCTCTTCTCCAAGTTCAGCTGTCTTCACGGAGAAAACTGCAATGTCATATCGGTTTGTAGTCCGAATTATTATCTGAGTGAAATCCCAAGTATACGAGAGTATTTATAGTAAACGACTGTTATGCCCACTTTTGTAGTAGCTGTCCACTTTTGTAGTAGCTCACCACTTTTGTAGTAGAAAACGCCCACTTTTGTGGTAGCTCACCACTTTTGTAGTAACGTCGCCCACTTTTGTAGTAAAATGAGGTCTCCACTTTTGTAGTAACCATTGCCCACTTTTGTCATAAAAAACAAAGTCACCACTTTTGTAGGAACTTTTTTACCACTTTTGTAGTAACATTTTCAAAAACTGCTAGACTTTGAAAATTTTGAACAAACCATTTCATTTCAGATGTCCACACGAAATGATCAGATTTTCATCTTCATCTTTTTATTTTAGTTTGAGCTCTCTTTGTTGAGATTACCATGACAGGAATATATTCGGTCTGTCCGTTCGTCTTTCAGACAGTACTATGGGCATATGTGGGTGGGATGCCAGGTCGTTTTAAAAAGTTTTTGTGGGGTTTCTATTTGTGATTACATATTGTGTGTTTTATATTCAAGTATGTCGTTGTGTGATAAGGCATGCCGCTCATTGAGTATGTCCGTACATTTAACCAATGCTAACCCTACTTCAGTGGGTTTAGTAACTTAAACAGTCTGACAGTGACTCGTCTCTGTCCGATAGTTCTCCCCGGCTTCCTCCCCGTGACACTGTCCAGCACTCTATGACTCTGGCTGTTTAAGTGTTTAACCAAAATTAATCAACCTTGGCATTTCCCAAGCGTTACAAAAGATTTTGACGATACTATGTTTCGGCAGTTTCATTTCAGATTCACCCTTTTTCATTCAGATGAGAATGGTGTGAATTGGCAGGGACTAAGATCAAAGATTTTCAGATCGACGAAACGGAACTCTCTGCCCAAAGTTTCATAGATTAATTCTTTGTAATTTTGATAACATAGCATTTCTAACAGACCGGATTCCCTGTGCTATTCTTTGATGTTGAGCTGCTGGTCATTTGGGGGAAAATCGAAGTTGTCGACTTCTATCATGTCGAAATGGTAAAGATACGCGAAGTTGTCGATTTCTATCATTAAAAAAGACGCACCTGTAGCAAAACCATAATAATGACATTTTGCAATTTTGCTTTTTAGTGAGCTCTTTTTTTATAACTGAAACTGCATCTTTGCGCTATTTTTCTTGTAAAGAGAAGATTATTTTTCCCCTGTGAAGAGAAGCTTTTATTGCGATATTTAATCTGAAGACGAATATTCAATACAGGTGAGTATTGCGTACATAATTATGCACGCGCGCTTTCAAATTAAACGTCGTTGGCACATGTAGGAAAATCCCGTCGAGGAAAGACTTACACAGCGACGAGCAGGGGTGGTGGTGGTGGTGGGGTGGGGGCGGGTCGGGGGGGGGGGGTTAGGTCCCCAAAGTCAAAGATGGGAGCGGTTGTCACAAATTCTTAGAGAACACTTCGGCTGTTATTAGGGGTTGCAGGAGATCCAACACTGACATCTGATTTAGGAAGCAGTTTCCGTGGACCAAAACATAGGTCAATGATCAAATATGTGGAATGTTTGAATACTTTTCATCTCTGTGGTGTGGTGCGATGAGTTAATTCATGAGAATTTTCCGTGATTTGTACGTTTGCTGGAAAGTTTGAGACAACTACTAACCAATCAATCAATTGTTATGTTCATAATATGAATATAACAATTGGTTAATTATTTTGTAGGTCTTCCTGGACCAAATAGGCCATTTGTCCCCAGACGTCAAATATGGAGGGAATAATAATTAATGAATGAAGTAATTAATAATTATTTATAGTAGTCCGAGATAAGATGAAAATGGTACATATATAATTGACGAAGAAATGACTGTCGGAAAAGTGGCGGTGGGCTCTTCCATTTGTGCGTTTCTTTGTTTCTGGCTTCCAGAGGCTCTCGGTACTTGCTTCCAGAGTAATTTAGATATAAGCAAAGCCTTGGACTCCCCTCCCCTTCCCCACATTTTCCATTACTTACATGTATACGCGGCCCAGTGTTACTTTTTTCCGAGCCAATCTAAGGGGCTGAAAACAGTTTGTTTGTTTTTTTTTGTCTCACGTCTTGGGCCCTACACTCGAAGCCCAATACTCGCATCACTTAAAGCACCAGTTACAGAATATAAGTTAGAACCATTATCATTGTCTCTTCTTGGTTAGCATGTGGCACGAATACCTGGCAGAACAACAGATTAGGTACTTCAATACCTGGCTAACATGGATCCCCATCATTTCAATTCTAAAATAAATCATTTTTCGTACGAAAAATGATTCAATGCACACAAAAATGTGTTTTTATTTATTATGAGACAAAAATAGACATACAAACTTCATTTTGAAAGAGCAATTCAGTTTCTTGTTATCTGCTTGTTTTGCATTTTTCTCTCGAAACATAGCTTATAGGCTCTCATTGTAACGATGGCTGGAATCTAGCTTTTTAGATGAAGTCCTCATGATTACTTGTTTCATCTTCCTTTCATCAGCAGCATGAAAGTGTGGAACGCGCTGGCTACAGTACGACGAAAGTGCTGTGGATGGCCTCAGACGAAGACTGGCACGGTCTTTTGTGTGTTTTTCAAATGACACAAACATGTTTTAGAGGAATTTTGAATGTTGGTTTCTGATCCCCGGCCGGGATTCGAACCCTCGGCAACACCGCCTGGCAATCAGGAGTCCAGCGTCTAAACCACTAGACCATTGCACACCGTCTAAAACGATGGCTGGAATCTAGCTTTTTAGATGAAGTCCTCATAATCGGGACGAAACTTAGCATGCATATGTAGTTCGGTCCTGGAAAGGTTTGCCATCCATCGGACCTGGGGTGGGGGTCCGTCTTCGCGCATGCGCAGTAACAATCTCGGAAACTACTGGGGCGATCAGGCCGAAACTTGGGATTTGTATGTAGGGCCGTCAGGTAGTGATTTCAGAAAAAAACTTTGTTTTATAATAGAGAAACCCGTCTGAATTTAAAGACACTTCAACAGCAGAATCGTTCAGTGTCGATAAAAGCTCTACATGCGGAGGAAACCGGAGTCCCCCAAGCCTCTCCTCACATCCCCACCCTCACTGACAGACAACATCGTGGTGAGCACGAACGAGCAGCTATCAGCTCTCCAACATCAAGACGTACACAATCGACGTGCAGTGCGCCTTAATGCACGGTGTCATTGTGGCGCACGTGAGCAAGCGAGTTCAGACAGCCAGCGATGCGTACTAACAATGTGTATTCCTTTGTCGACATTTGTGTAAGGAACGGGAAAATGATAAATTCGAAGATTTTAATAATTTTTAGATGAGCTTAAAGAGTAGCTAAAACCGTATTCTAAAATCGCAAGCCTCAAGACCCCCCCCCCCCCGCCCCTCCTCCCCCCCCCCCCCCTATTTACAGAAGCCATAACAAGACGCACAAAATAGAGTTGCCCCTATAATGCAATATTCAAGTATTCATGCATACTTGCAGACTGACTGGGAGGAATATACCGATTGGAAGTGCGTTTTATAGAATGGATATGTGCGGTCAGCTGCCACCGGACTGAAGACGTCAAACGCTGACCACTTACCCAACATAAAGACGAAAACGGCCCGAACATTGACCACATTAAGCCTAAAATAGCCTTAAATATCTCCAAAATTTCTCGCAGACCTATTGAAATTTGGATATTATCAGAATCGGCGTTTTTGGGTTCTAATGATATCCAAATGTGTATACAATGTGTAGTTTCATTGAAAATAGGTGGAACTTATATTGGAAAAAATACGAAATTTAATAATATCAATAAGTACCGTGTGAGGTAAAGGGTTAAAGTGCCAAATTTTTTTTGCATGGATTTCCCAAAGCAATTGGTCAATATAAGTTTGGGTCGAATTATACAAAGTTCCATCAGTGAGAAAGGGCAAATTCTTTGATTTAACTCTGATCATATCGCGCGAATAATTTTAGCCTTTGAAAACTGGGAAAGAATTTACTACAAAAGTGGTAAAAATGTTACTACAAAAGTGGTGACTTTGTTTTTTTATGACAAAAGTGGGCGACGGTTACTACAAAAGTGGAGACCTCATTTTACTACAAAAGTGGGCGACGTTACTACAAAAGTGGTGAGCTACCACAAAAGTGGGCGTTTTCTACTACAAATGTTGTGAGCTACCACAAAAGTGGTAATTACTACAAAAGTGGGCGTCACAAACGACTCTCTCCATACGGACCTTTGGGATTTGGCAGAAATATTAGCCTATCTCCAAAACACCAAATGTAGCAAAACAGAAGACGTTGTAGAAAAAAAGAAACAAAATACAAATAACATTTCAGGGGACAGGGACATGTACAGCTACATTTGAGCCCAGAGTAAAGTTAGAATACATTTCCTCGGACAACACCCGTCTGTAATCAGGTCAGAGCGCCCTGCATGTTTCCTCATTTCAATCACCAGAATCTGGTCAAGAAAATTAACTTAGCTACGAATTTGGGAGCGGAAAGAGAAAAGGGAAGTCGATATGTAAAAGGAACGACTAAACTCTGCCTCGCCTCACAGTCACAACTTCCCAACCCATCACTACCACAAGGAAGTGAAGGTAATCCAATATTGTGTATTCACCAACATCCACACTGGGCTAGTATTGCATCCCGCACTCGTGCCCGTCTAGATTTATTGTCTCTTCATATTAGTTTAACCCTTTGAACTCCAGAGGCCGTTTTCCCGACCGGGTCACAAGCTACGTCATAATGTCATTAAGGGGGGGGGGGGGGGAGGGTGACTGTAAGGTAAATGTGTGGTGTAGACCAATCAATATTTTCAACGTGCAGCCCTAAGGCTGCACGTTGAAAATATTAATTTGTCTACCCCCAAATAATTAATATGGACTCTTCCTATTGCTACCATGGAACTGACATGGAAGATACCACCAGGGTTCAAAGGGTTAAACAATTACAAAAATGTTTAAAATTCGACCCAGCCTCCATTTGACTTGTGCAAAAATCTCCAGTTTACAAGGAAGACGACTCACAGAGATTTCCTGCTTAATGTCGAATTATCTATTTTATCTTTGGAATTTTGTATTCATTTAATTTAGATTTTTAGAACTTATTTTTTATTCACTATGATATATACAATACGATTTTGCTTTGAAATAAATATTGTCTAACTGTACTGCTGGCGAATATTCCTGCCCAGGACAGGATTTCTCTTGCCGCTGGAATATGTATAATTTAGGCACATTTAATCAAATTTTCTCCATGTAAATTGAATGGACTTTTTCTCCAATGATTCCTTGAGTTAAATTTAAATGGATTTTTCATGAAGTTTTGTCATGCTGCTTCATAGCAGCCATGACTAGATTAGATGAAAAATATCTTGAAAATACTGAGCAGATGAAGAGTTAAACTAAACTAAGTTGGGAGCGCAGGAAACAGACGCTCAACGTTCTGAACTGAAACTCATATCTTCAGATGATTTGCGCACCTTAGTACCCTTTTCGTATCCCCTATCCGCAATGGATAACAAATATTTATTTATTTATTTATTTATTTATTTATTTATTTATTTATTTCAGTTTAATGACACTTTCGACTGCCAGGTTCACCTCCTGTCGGATAATTTTACGGGTAGATGAAGCCGGAGTACCCGGAGAGAAACAGCGAGCAACGGCGAGCAACCGTCAGACTCCCCAGCCTACTAACTCCGCACAGAAAGGGTTAACATTGATTGAAGACAAGTGCACCATCGACGTGCAGTACGCCTTACTACACAGTATCACCGGGCCCCAAGTTGGCAACCGAATGAAGTGCCTTGCCAAAGGATACAACGCAGTTACCCCTAGCAGGGATCGAACATGGACCTTCCGGTTTGAAGTCCAGTGCCGTAACCACTGAGTCACCGCGCCCCCAAACATCCCTTTAACATATCCATGAGTTGGTTGTACACAATGTAGCACGCGACAAAGTATTCAATAGTGTTTCGCCCCTCCGGGGACTTTTCCAACAAATATCACAATTCTATATGTGTTTAAGCATTGAGTCTCGAGATAACTTTGACCTGAAAAGTGCACATAATTTGCAAATATATCAAATATCAAAATAACATAAAAAGAAAGTAGTTCCAAGTGTCGATGAACAGATTAGCTATTCATAACAGACTAAACGAGCAGAGAACACGTGGGGAAATTAAGAAGTAAAAAGAAAACAGAACAAAACATATCCAGTTCCTAACATATAGGGTTTAATCCCGGGAACGGGTATTCCCGGGTTCCCGGTTCCGAAAGACGGCCCCGATAACCGGGAAATCTGCAGCACGGAACCGAGAATGAAGCGTGGGATTGTTTGTGTATTGAACTGAAGTTTTCTGAATTGAAACTTAGAAGGATTTCGTCAGCCCTTCCACCCCTGAAATTTTTACAGTCCTGTTTTCTGACGAACCATTTTCAACAAATCACAGTAGCTCTCAAGCAGTTCTGGAGGACCCATCCCCACCACCCTCCCTTTGAACAGCAAGATCTTCTTCACCCGCTTCAAAGTTCAAACTCGTCTTCATTTTCAAAATTACTAGTATCACTGTTCACAACCTCCTCCAACATCAACACCCTCTTCACTGCCGACACCAGTCTCCTCTGCTTAAAGCAGAGGAGACAGGTGACGGCAGTGAAGAGGAAGGTGTTGATGCTGAAGAAGGTCGAGGTGATAATGCGAATTATTCTGAAAACAAAGACGAGATTGAAGCGGGTTTGGGTTTTCATACTTATCTTAGGTAAAGGACTTTTCCGTTTGGAGATGGGAGATTGCCAATGAAATATGCTCATTGTCATTAAAATAAATGCGTTATGTTACCCTCGTAAATTTGCTTGATATTACCCGGTAAATTTCCCGGTTCCCGGTTCTGAGTGAAATTTCATTCCCATTCCCGGTTCCTAGAAAACCAGGGAATATATTAATCCCTACTAACATACGTCCACAGTCTATAAACAACAGGTGTCTAATTTGTCCAACACTCTCGATAATGAATATCTCTAGGAACCTAACTGCAATAAGTCTGTACGAATATAAACTAATCAAGACTTGGGGAGGGATTTTCGAGTTGTTAACCCTTTGCAACAGGGGCGGTGGAAGCTCGATAAAAGTGGAGGGGCCCAAATTTATAATGTCACCATGGTTCGACCCAGTGTGAGAAAGGTAACAATCGTATGTAGGTAACTGTACCATGACTCCCTATGGTCTCTCGTTTTGGTGAATATGCCGTTGTGTGGTCATTGTCTTGCCCATTTCTTCTACTTCAGCCATCTTCCAACCGGAAGGCCAGCCTTCGGGTTGGGAGATAGCTGGAGTAGAAGAAACGGACCGAAGCGACCGAAAGTGGGATTCATTGGCCAAATATTGTTTGGATTTACAAATAATATTACAAGAATGCCTGTGTATTGACACATTTGCGTGCGTACATTTAACTCATAGTGTAACTGCGAAACATATATGTGGAAAAAAGTGGAGAGCCACGTGCCCCCTGTGTCCCCAGGCTCCGCCGCCTCTTCTTTGCACATCGATTCCAATATGTCAATAAGTCAAGTTACACAATTTCCACATAAACAGCTAGAGAATTAACCAATTCAGTAGTGGTTAGAGCACCGGGCCTTAAATCGAAAGGTCGATGGTTCGTCCCGACTAGCAGTAACTGCGTTGTGTCCTTGGGCGAGACACTTAATCCCGAGTGCCTTTGTGGATGAACAGTGGCGCTGTGTATTAATGCGTACTGTACGTCGATAGTGCACTTGCCTTCCACCGCTCCTAGCATTGCTTGTGCAGAGTTAATACGTTGGACAGTCTGATGCGCGTCGGCGCTAGAAGATTCTCTCTGGGTACTCCGATTACCTCCACCCGAAACTGTCCAACACGGTGTTACCCTGGCTATTGAAAGTGCCATTAAGTCCCAATAAACATAAACCAATCAATTCAATCATGTTCGACAGAGGTCTGTCAAACAAGAAAGAGATGGTTAAATTGGTAGCTGTATTATGGTGAAAATTACCCCAGTACGCAAAGAGTTAACATAGAACTCTCTTACCCTATTGCCTGGGGCGCGGTGGCGTCGCGGTAACCAGTTTCCGTCAGATCACCGAAGTTAAGCAACGTCGAGCGCGGTTAGTAGTTGGATGAGTGACCGTTTCAGCGACTGACTCACACTCCCGCGTTGTGTCCTTGGACAAGGCACCTAGCCCCGATTGCCTACATGGGGACATGTTTTCTGCAAGGGGTAACATAGCCAGCTGGCTGTTTTATCATCACCCATCTTGGAAAAAAACTGAAAAGAAGAACACCGGAAGTCTAGAAAGGGGCTGTGAGGAAGGAGATTCAGAATATCGTCTCGTTTGAGCCATCGATCTTGCTTCGTCACTCAACGGATCGCAAACGTCAGCAACTACCATCAAACAATATAATGATCTTTATTTATCAAAATACACGTAATAAAACTCTTCAATTACAATCAATGATGAGTATCCATTATTGGAGTGGAGGACACGAAGTTTTTACTGGCAGTTTAAATCAATATTTTCATAGCTGTGATAATTATAATTTTCATATGGAAATTTAATCCATTAAGTTTATCAAGTTACACGTTTTACTGTTTAAACAGATTGATTTCTTGTTATTTAGAAGTGATTGGTGGGTTAATTTCAAACCGGCCGAGTTATTAGCACGGGGTAACTTCATATCAGCCTGAGACTGAACGTCCATGGCTGATGTGAAGTTTATAATAAATTATTTATTTATTAATAAAACTCATAGTTAAAAAAAAGTTCTCTGATGAAGTTAAAACTAGAAGTCCTATCATAAAATGCGTACAAATAGCACGTCGATCTACGCGTTAGTCTACGCGTTATGACCATAGTAAGGCTATCAAATTCTGTACATATGGCCTGTATACAAGCAATGTTTCAGTCAATGGACCTCCGGATACCCCGGAGGTCCAATGGCAGAAACATTGCTTGTGTTTGCTATGAGTAACCAGAAGAACCTGCCGTGCTTTGGATGCCATTCGATAAGGCAATTGCGCGCAATTCCTACGTGCAATTAGGCCTAAATAAGCGGACAGTTCGTGACAGGACTTCTAGTTTTAACTGTAGGTTACAGTTTTCTGGCAGTGTTATTGTTGCTCATTCTTTTCACAAAGTCTGAAGTTTCCTGTTCTAGTTCAGCTATCCCAACAGCGCGGCTTCCAGACTGGGGAAGCAGCGACGTTCATGCAGCTGAACTATATATTTTCCCATTTCGACCACTCTTCGCTTACGATTCTGAATCTGAGTTTTCGTAGAATTTTCTGTACAACTCACTTTCTTCTCTTCATCCACCTGATCATTACTTATTGCCATCAATAATTTTTCATCATAAAACACTGTGCTTCAAACCACCCCACCATGCCCGATAACGCCATTTTTCATAATAGCGTTCGACGAATAACTGTGAAGATTTCGATGTAAAACAGACTGGATGTGCCCAGTAACACATCAAGGGGGGGGGGGCAACTCCTGCTTGGTTCATATCGGCGGAGATCGGTGTCCAATCAGCCGAGTTTGGAGCCATACCAGCCGAGTTTGATAATGGGGAATTCTGGAAAAGAAAATCATATCTAATAAATAAATAAAAAATAAGCATCGCCTCCACTAGAAGAAACAGTGAGCACGGCGGCTCTTTGGTTAGAACAGTGTGTACTTCACATTGAATGGACGACGGCTCGAATCTGACTCGCGTCATCTGAGTTAAGTCCAAGGGCATGACATCCCGTCGCAATTGCCTGTTAGGGGCCACTGTGGCGCTGTGTACTAAGACACAGGACACGATGATAGTACACTTGTCTTCAACAGATGCTAACCCTGCTCGTGCCAGTTTAGAAAGTTGGAGGGTCGGACAGTTACTATCTATCTGTTACTAAGTGGTTATCTCTGGATACTCCGGCTTCCTCCACCTGTAAAATTGTCCGTCACGACATGACACTGGCCGTTTAATTCGTCCTTATACCCCAATAAACAAACAAACGAACAAACTCTGTAGAAACGTTCTACTCGGTAAACATACTACTCGTTCTTTGAGGGTATATTTAGACCAAATTGGTCCGCAACGCAGGTTGTGTCTGCAAGATGATTACTTGCGTTTGCGGACGAAATCGACTTGAGGACATACTCGGCTTTGGATTTACGGTCTTAATCGGACCGAGATCGACTCGTTTGCGGACACAGCCGGCAATAATTTTGTATTCGGCTTGCGGACACAGTCCGCCCTGTGGACCCATCCGCTAGAGACAAACGGAAATTTTTAGTCTGTTAGGCGGCGGTCAAATTGTCGCATTCGGTTGTTTAGTCCGTCTGTCGTACACGTATTTCTCGGCGATTCGCAACGTTGCATGGTCACACTATATGTACGTTTCTTTGGAGTGAACGCTGTCCACAAGGATCGCGTATAAATTTGAAATATCATGAAAATTGGGCCAAGTCCAGAAGTTTTTATATTGGGGAGGGGGCATTTTGCTATGATTTTATAAAATTGTCTTAATTTTCAATAAAAATTTGAATAAAAAAATCAAAATATTGGGGGCGGCAGTGGCGAAGACGTAAAACCACTTGAAAACTGATCATTTACATAATATTCATAAGTTCACTACCGTACTGAGGAAAATATAAGACACCAGTAATAAAGATGTACACCTACCTTCTACACAGCACTTTCCAGGAATCAGAAAAATGATGTAGTACATGCATAATTATGTGGTTTTTGATACTTTGCTTTGACCTTGTCCTTCAAAATATTGAAAAAATCGTATACGATTGGATTCGGTCCATCAAAAAATGGAGCATCTTCCATTTTATTCGGAAGGACAAGAGCGACGTATACGAAAATTTTATCTTACACCTAGGTGTGATCACCCCAATGGAAAGCTATAGTTTTCATTTCAATCCGTTGATGTATACGACTGTCGTATTAAAAATCGGATTCATGACGTACGGTGGTGTGACCGCCGCCTTACCTCAAGATTGGCTAAAAATATAATGATACCAAGCGATGTGCGTAGAACCGCTAATGAATTTTTCTTCATTTTTAAAAAAAATAAATGTTTCCATTGAAAACATTGGATATCGTTCATAACAATAAAGGGTTCAGCGAAGTCGCTTCAGACAGTATCATTTTTTTTTGGTGCGGGAGGGGGGTAGGTGGGGGGGGGGGGGTTGGTGGGAGAAGAGATGTTGAACAAATATTCATTGTGGAATTGGGAAAGTTATCTGAAAACTGCTCTGTGCAGTAAAATATTTTATACCACGATTTCTGTGCGTATCCCTTTACCCAACGTAACGGCCAAAACCGGCCAGCGCTATTCTCAAAAATCGTCAATTAATTTTCATTATTTTTTTCATTTTTTGTCTCAAAAACATAGGTTATGACCCCTCATTGGAACGAGCTCGTTCCAATGAGGGGTCATAACCTATGTGTTTGAGACAAAAAATGAAAAAAAATTAGTTATTCGAGAATTTTTTTTTGCATGTGTCGTCTGCTTTTCACGTTAGGTAAAGGGTTATTCAACTTTGCGCGATACAATACAGACACTGGAAAATGGTCTAGATCACTCACTCGTGGAACTCTGATAACGCTTCACCCTTAACCCAACGTAACGACCAAAACCGGCCAGCGCTATTCACAAAAATTGCCAATTAATTTTCATTATTTTTTCATTTTTCGTCTCAAAAACATAGGTTATGACCCCTCATTGAAACGAGCTCGACGAGCTCCATTACTAAGCACCATTCGGGAGAAAATAGGAATTTGAGGTTAAAACTTTAAAAAATCGAAAAATAATAACAAAACATAACCTATGTTTTTGAGACAAAGAATGAAAAAAGTTAGTTATTCAAGAATTTTTTTTGCAAGTGTCGTCTGCTTTTCATGTTAGGTGAAGGGTTAAGAACGTCGTGTAAGAACGCATCTGATTAGACGTTTCACGTCTGGGTGACGTTATGACGTGAATGGAATGCTTCGATACAAAACAGTGTGAAGGAAGTTATCAGACCTTTGGTGACTGAAATCAACGACCTTTGGTGAAGTTTATCCTGTTTTCCATGCGTGGATTCAGTTGATTCCACTCACCTATATTCCACTCTCGTTGTGTTCTGTCTTAAAAGTTTAATGCATTTATAAGAACCTTTACAAGTACAGATGAACTTGATCATTTGCGCAGCCAATCTTTTATTGGATAATATTCATAAAACAGACTTAAACGCTTATCGGGATTTTAGTGATTACCTTTTTTCTCCGATAACCAATTAATTTGGTACTCGCAGCTGACAGCGTTCGGGGTTGTCTGTCATACAAACCTCAACGTGGTAATTACCTTGTCGATGTTATAGATTTATAATCAGCCCTCAGTCATTATGTGTCGTTATGTAATCCATTCGCGCCAGTTACCAGTCTTCGCCAGTACCAGTCAGCGAAGGTTGTAGAATACTTTCAAGAAAATTCATTTCTGGTTTATTTCTTCTATGCCGATGCCAGCCCCTGACATGGTGGTGAGTGCAAAACCTACATTAACTGGAGCCCCAGTATTATATTATTCCATTATGGACTTCTCCCGGGAAACTATTCGTTAGTGAGGATGTTTGTCTAATAAGGTTTAGAGCACGAGTCTGCTGAGGTGTAGTGCACAGAGCCGATAGTGCACTGGCAATAACAGTGTTAGGGTTGTAATAAGCAACTATTGGCAGTACCAGAAGCTCGGAGCAGCCGGTTGAAGATACTCGTAGCGAAAATGGTAGAAAACTGCCCCACACGACAAAGACAGTAGTATCTGTAATAAAAACTGAACGTGAGACAAATAACGATAGCCACGATACAGCCCGTCGCCTGTAGTATACATATATAGTTGAAGACTTAGAAGCCCGTAACAATGGTAATGGCAGAATTCAATAGTAGAAGGCTAGGGCTGAAGCTTACAAATATAAAACGGGGGCGTATTGGATCTTAAACCAAAAGGTCGACTGTTCGATCGATCCTGACCAGCGCGTCGCTTGAGAAACACAAGGTTCTACCTTCCAGTAGAAGATAGAACCTTATGGTTCTCATACAACGTAATTAACTGCAACTGCGTTGTTTTCTTCCGCAAGATACATAACAGGTGGCTGCAGAACTTGGGCTGAGTCTAGAGAGTGTCACCAGAGGTTTCATGTTCTGGGGGCGCAGAGGAGCGTGTTGAGGTGGAAGGGGTGAAATGCGTAATTGGACAAATGGGGGCAGCCAGTTCGTCAAATAGGTGTAACTGGCTGTCAGTGTATTCTTTGCGAACAATACGTGCATGGTCGTTAGTAGTAGAGACATACTTTGTGTATTTGGGTTTTTCCATTTCATTTCACACGAGTGAAGAATGGCAGTTTCCATCTTTTTCATTAACTATAAAAAAAATTCCCGACCATAGATTGACCACTCACAAAAATGAGTTTCATTTCCAAAAGAGAAAACATTGAATGGAAGTTGCCTGTGTTGTGAATTGGCAAATTTGGCGCTCCTGGAAGAAAAGAGTTTTTAGACTCATTGCCCAGATCGTCCGATATGAAAATATTATCTGAAATTCTATGTAACAGGAAATATTATGATTAATGTAAATAATCCAAGATAATGGACGCAAAAATGTGCTCTGAAGATCACATGGACAGAACTTTCAACAACGGAGTATTTTTCTATAATAAGAGAGGAGGATGAAGTGCAGCTTTCATATTATGCGACGTCAAGAACGTTTTCAGATATAATTCATTTTACTAATCAGGGTGGGTGACCTGTCAGAAACTTTTAACTTCAATGTCAATCACAGGTAATTAATACACACGATCATTGGTGCACTCATAAACTTCTAATTAATCCCAATCGATAGTCTGACACCTATACACTATTCCACTATCACCACTAATATCACCAATACCAGTCTGTTTTGTACTGCTACTATTTCTATTTACTTGTTTATTTGCCGACCTTTCTCGGAAAGGGTGGCGGGTGGATGGGGTGGGGGGGGGGGGGGGTGCAAGCTTGCATGGATGTATACTATCATTGTAAGCATACATTGTAGGATACACTAAATTAAATAGATATCCGAGTTAAGTTGACTCGGGCTATCAGGGGAAAAATACAAGAAAGCTTCATAATTCCATTTGTTTTGTGCCAACAGTTTGATATCAGAGCTTTGGACAAAAGACTTTCTTGACATCACTAATTGAACTTGGCGCTCTGAACACACAACTGCTTTTAGACAGCATCCTCTTACAGTTAACCCTTCACCCAGCACATATGATATCAAAATGTATTATTTCAATTACTGTTTAATCTTTTCAAAAACGTTCAAGAAAACCATATCATGTGGACCCTCATTGGAACGAGCTCGTCGAGCTCGTTCCAAAGAGGGACCACATCATGTGGTTTTGTTGAATTTTTTTTCTAAAATATATCGATTTCAACTGATTATTTTTTTTAATTTTGCGGAAGGTACGGCCGATTCGTTAGGTAAAGGGTTAAGCAACAAAATGGTTTCAAAATATTGATATTTGTAAATAAATGTGGCCGTAGAACAGCACCGGTCTACTTTGAATTCTTCTATTACAAAAGCGGCCAGCGAATTTCAACCGAATCGGGACAGGGATGGGCATCTGGTCGAAACGATAGCATCCCATTAATTATATACGTCATTAATCAAACATTCAAAGGTATTATAAAACCCTATCCTTAAACATTTTATCCCGCTGCAAAACTGATGTCAGAAGTATTGAAATCTAAAGCAGCAAATATTTCCCATAATGCAACTAGGAATTGAATCAATTCAAAAGGTTCAGTTTCAGATAAACCAGCCCATGTCTGAAAATTATTTTACAAATAAACATAAATGAATGGATATAATATTATTTGAAACTTTGTGGTTTAACTAAATATAAGATAACGAAAGGAAATTAATCTTAATATATAAAATAAATATGAAATGTAAACAGACTAAAATAAATGGATGCTAAATAAATAAATATCAAAACATAGGTATGAGCATACAAGTAATACAAATGCATTACATTTGATTGCGGTGACTGATATTCGACAGATCTATTTATGCGGTGAGAGACCTGCCTTCAAATCACCATTTGGTATACATACATAATAATGCAAAATATTTCTCTCGGAGAGTAAGATTCAATAGCAGGCTTATGGAGATTGGGATGGCAGGACGAAAGATAAGAGGGTGGGTGTGTGTGTGCATGGTGTGTGTGTAAATGAGGTGGCACATTGAGATGGTCGATGTTCTTAGTAGGGAAATCAAGACTAGGAGTAAGGGATTTTATGAAATGGCTCAATCTAAATGTTGCAAAAAGTGGAGGGGCAGGGGAGGACCTGTTAGTGGGTCTGTGAGACAGTCGAACTTCATTTCCTGAGAACCACAACAAATCAGTTAATATGACCATTGCTATTATCATTATTATGTAAGTATACCTAATGGCGATGTCTGTCAAAATGAAAATTTTAGGGTATGGAGAAGGTAAAACTCGAACAAAGCTCATCACTCTGCAGTATTACTACTGATGTGTATATGCAGTGGCGGCGCCAGAGTTACAAAAGTGAGGGGGTACATTTGGGGATTGTGCAGCGCCGAGCTGGGGTGGGTTGCGGTGGGGGGGGGGGGGGGGGTCCTCTCCCTAAGTTGAGAAAATTTTTAACTGTTTTGCAACAAAATCATGCGAATATGGATATCACTGGAACCGGCTGAACAAGCCGGTTCCAATGATATTCATATTTGCATGATTTCATTGAGTTATACCTTTGAGAATTTTTCTAAAATATTAAATTTTATTTATTTTTTAAAATTGCTGTAGGCTGAATTCCAAACGGATGCCTTGCACGCTCTCGATTCTAGCATTCGTCGAATACTCTTAAGCACTATGTTTCAGTCCGTTTAAACGCGTTGCAATTTGGACCCTCGACTCATGTTTGTTGTTTGCAGCTAGCGTGTGTGTGTGTGGGGGGGGGGGGGGGGGGGCGGCGGGGAGCAAACATAATTTAAAAACTTCTCTGATTTAATGCACTTGGGAACATGGGATTAAGAACACCGACCATTACACGGCAACGTTCAATACAACACAAATTAAAATGATAGTATTGTTTTACAACGCTTGACGAAAAAAATGGAGGGGTAAGTACCCCCACATACCCCTCCATGGCGCCGCCACTGTGTATATGTCTTTCGGTTTCGGAATCATCCGTGAGCGTTAAATCGGGGCATTGTTATTACATTTTATAGGCTCCAGCGAATCTCAGATTTCTGGTCGAATCGAATCAGATGGAGAATTTCAAATCTCGAATCGATTCTCTCACCGCTCTCAAGTTGTTTTTATTGGACATTATTGCAACCGTAAATGTTGTCAGTCTCCATTCAAGTATTGTATACGCAACGGCTTCTCGTCCGTTTGCGCTAATCAGTAAAAAAGTAGTTTCGGAAACGAAACTTGTCTGAACCTTTCTTCTATCATCAGGTCTCCTGTACAGGAGACCTGATGATAGAAGAAGGTTCTGAAAGGAGACACTTTGTAGGATATTAAGAACATTTCAAAGATTCGCAAATTCTGGAAGCCGCGCGACTCGTATCGAATCGAATTATCAAGTCGATCTCGCATCGAATTTCGAAGCTTCACAAGCGCCTACTTTTTATGAAGGTGTAATTGCCGAGTTAACTATGTTATCTAATTCTGGTAGAAAAAAATTGTTATATGGTAACTTCTGTTAACTTTATAAATGAACACCTCAAAGAAAAATTAAAATTTATTGACATTTGATATAAAATTCACCTGCGAACTACATTTTTTGGTAACATTTTTAAGCATTATTTGTTTATGCATGTATCCACAAATTCCTCTACGTCACAGAATATTTGCCTGTGTGCCTCCTCAATAGCATTCAATGAATTATATATCTGCGATCTGCGTAAAACAAGATTTGATGGATTGATGGAACTGTAGGAGTGGAAATAGATGACTCCGGTGCTGACCTTCCTATCTGTTTTTCTGTTGGTTCTCTGCCGACGTATCTCTCTTATTCCACGTTGATGCTATACCACTAACAACCGTCAAGGTTTATGAAATTTGTGTGTCTACAAAGATTGTTCGATAGAATGCGAATAATGTTTTCACGAAATTAAACCTCATGACGTAGGTGAATTCCCAGTACGTCATATATTGGAAAATCCATCCATATTCTTTTCTAAAAGGTTACGGAACTTGTTAGCCAAAACAACCGAACTGATTCCTTGTCAGGCAGTGGCAGATTACATCTTGATTACCTTTTCCTATATCAAAAACCGGATCGCGTACTAATTTACCGGAGTGTTTCTTAAAATACGACGTATTGCCGTGGAAAACATTTTAGCAGTGTATTTGGGTTAGTATTACTTGTTCTCATAACGTACATTACAGCCTAACACAGGAAATCAATACACGAGAACAAAAGACAGATAACGTGAGTGGTTAGCTTTAATCAACTTATGACGTCATCCATGTGGACGCAGTTAGGCTGACTGACATCAGGCGGCGTAGAAGTGAAAGTGTCAGCCAAAAGTACAACATATAGCTGGTATCCAGCATATCGCAAACGTTTGGGAGACTGTGTCGTACTTTGGTTTTTGGACAGTTTGTGAAGATCGGGATAAATAATGCTTCAAAGAACTATTCAGGGCACCAATTTGCCTTAATTTTGCGACACACTTCGGATTTTGTTTCGAATTGACGAGAAAGCCACACAATTTGTTGAAAAAGGTTGGGACACAATTACGGTCGATATCCGCTACATTTCATAACAGCAGACTATCTAAATAATATTATCAAGAAACACCAATGTAATGCTGTCCCATTTCCTGGGTTTTTTTTTTTTAAATTCAGTACTGCAAGTTGTTAGAAATATATCGCGATGTTTTCTTGTAACGTCTAAATGAGAAATTTCTTAGAAGGCATTTACGTCAATGATGAATGGCATATGGGGTTTGTTGTTGTGGCTTCCAGGTCAGCCATGCTATCATGTGATTACATTAGCGATGTGTTGTGTCAGGGCGCTCTCAGGGGTATGCTGTAGGTGTGTGTTCGATTCAAAGAGAGTTATCTAACTACCAAGATAGACCCGACAACTTTCCCCAAAACTTCCAAAAATCCATGTTTTTTGCCAATCCAGACCACCATCTCTAATTGTACTTGATTACCATGAGCTTCGAAGGCTACCAACAGTACTGGGCTGTATTCTGGGTATGCCTGACAACTATTTACCCTGTTCGGATTCTTCCAGAATTCCCGGTTTCTGATTATCCAGAGCGTCCACATTGATTGCACTGGGGTGTTATTAGCCTGGATGGCTTCCAACAATACAGAGATTATTCTTTGGATGCGTTCTATTCGACCGAAGTGTCTTTGCTGGTGCGGAATTACCAAGAACCCACGGTGTCTACCTATAATAACCAGAAACATCCCGACAACCCCCCCCCCCCCCCCCCAACATCAAGAATACTCGTTTTTTCTCCCAAAACCCGACTCTGTTGTCATCCTACCTATCTCTGATCCGAAATGTAGAACGTAGTACTATAACCTGTTCCATTCGATCGGAGTACTTTTGCTAGTTCGGATTCCTGCAGAATTCTTGCTTGTCATTCCTAACTTACTATCTTTACTGTCCGACGTATTGTTGCTGGGGATATCGAATCCAACCCAGGCCCAAATAATTGTACTTCCGATAAACAATCCACTCTATCAATCTTCCATTATAATGTTCGTAGTTTACGATTTAAACCTGCACGGATTGTTGATATTTTAGGTGGATTTCGATGTTCTGTGCTTCACCGAAACCCACCTAAACGAAACATATGACTCAAATGATATTAAAATAGCCGACTTCTCCTTGCCTGTTCGTAACGACAGAGACAGCTTTGGTGGTGGCAGATTACTTCACCAACGGCTGCCCCACAAACGTTTAACTAATCTGGAATTCGAAAATTCTATCATGTTGTTCGAACTCTCCTCGAAGTCATTTCGCTATCTTCTGGGGGTATATCATATCCTTCTCCCCAATACTGCGATCCTAACTACTGGGACCTCCTTCTTGACAACTCAATTGACGAAGCTCTGGATTTAAACCCTTCACTTATCCTCTGTTGTGATTTCAACTCTGATTTGCTAAACAACCAAGCTAAGCTGAATAATATACTGAATCATTTTAATCTTATTAACCCATTAGACTCTAGTGGTATCTTCCATGCCAGTTCAATGGCAGCAATTAGAAGATTCCATATTCATTATTTGGCGTAGACCAATCAATATGTTCAACGTGCAGCCTCGGGGCTGCGCGTTAAAAATATTAATTGGTCTACCCCACAACCCCACACATTTACTGAACAGCCATCCTATTTAATAACGTTATGATGTATCATGTTCCTGGCTTTGAAAAAAGGCCGCTAGGGTTCAAAGGGTTAATGGTATAACTAAAACAACACGTATTACACCGAACTCTAAAACTTTACTTGACCCCATTCTCGTGACCGATTCTGTTCGAACCACCGAATCCGATACCATTGATCTTGAAATGTCTGACCACCTCGGAATGTATACCCATATTGCCTTTGACAATGAATCGCAAGAGGCTTTTTATCGCTCATTACGGAACTGTAAGCAAGTCGATTTTAATTTAGCTAACTTTCTCATAGGTCAATTGAACTGGAACACTGTCCTAGAATATGATGACATCAACCTTATACAAAACAGTTTTGTAAATACCTATCTTGAAATCATTGATAAATGAATACCTCAGTAAAAATACTTATACGTCCAAAGGACAAATACTGCTTCACGTCGGAAATACGTACAGAAATATGTCGACGTGATAAACTTAGGAAAAGAGACAGAGAACCGTAAGCGATACTGAATGGATAAAATTTAAACACTGCCGCAACAAAGTCAATAGCATGACAAAGCATGCCAAAGCCCAAATTTTTTATTCGAAGAAAATTTGCAAGATAAGATAGCTGATTGTTCATCCCCCGAACAATTCTGGCACATCGTCAAACATACATCCAAATCAGTCCCCCACCACTTACCCGCTATCCCAACTCCACTGCTGACATGGCCTTCACCGACGCAGAAAAAGCTGATTTACTGAATTAAACTTTTATAAGCAATGGAATTGTCGATGACCAGAATCATACCATTTCTGTATTCATTCTTTAATGTTCCCGCAATCTCTCAAAAATATTTTTTCCAGAAGATGACATTATTTCAATAATCAAATCCCTAAAACTAGTAAAAAGTAACAAAGCCCATGGACACGACGGAATGAATGCCAGAATGCTTAAGGGAACTGTGAATTAGGTTGCAATCCCACTGAGCATCATCTTCCACAAATCTCTAGATTTACAAAAATTCCCATCTGAATGGAAAAAAGCACTTGTTATCCCAATATACATGACAGATAACCCAACAGGAGTGACTAACTATAGATCTATTTCATTATTACCGACCGTTTTTTTTGAAAAACTAGTTTTGAAGTATCTATTTCGTCATTTCCATGACAACAATTTACTGTATGAATTCCAATCAGGCTTTCTTCCAGGCCACTGCTCAGATTTCCAGTTATTAGAACTGTACCATTCCATTTCTATCTCTCTCTCTTGATAAACGGCTTCAGACCTGCGCAGTTTTCTGCGACATTTCAAAAGCATTTGAGAGAGTTTGGCATAAAGGCCTTGTTTTCAAACTTTGCCAATATGACATCACTGGAACCCTGATTGAATGGATTAAGAACTACCTGCACGAAAGAAAGCAAAGGGTTCTCGTCCAAACTACCTTTTCCGACTATAGATTTACTGAAGTGGGGTGCTCCAAAGCTCCGTTCTCGGCCCTTTTCTCTTTATAATCTATATCAATGACATTGCTGAGATCATCGATGCCCTTGCTAGACTGTATGCCGATGATACCTGTGTAACTGACAACAACAAAAATACTCAAAATCTTACCGTTTCTCGAAATCGAAACCTTGGAAAAATAAACATTTCGTCTCCGCAACGGCTTGTCTCATTCAACCCTGCTAAGACAAAGGCAATTCTATTCCACTATAGAACTAAAGACGAAACAGATTATCCCACCTTGAACGTTGGTAGTAATCCAGTCTCATTCACTGTGGATCACAAGCACCTGGGGATTAATTCTCCAATCCAATCTAAACTGGGACTCCCAAATAACGGAAATATGCAAGACAGTCAACACTCGTCTTTCTTTCCTTCGCAAACTGAAATTCATTTTGAATCGAAAAAACTTGGAACAGAACTGTCTTAGCTTTCTTCAACCACTACTAGATTACGGTGAGATAGTGTGGGACTGCTCACCCGAATATTTCATTCAAAATCTTCACAGACTGCTGCTTGATCATTCGCGTATCATTACTGGCTTAACGCGATCTGTCTCTGCAGATCAGCTTCTGGCTGAATTCGGGTGGCCTTCCTTTTCAAGCGTCGTGAAGAGTACAAATACTGTGTTCTTTTCAAAATTATCAACAATGAAACTCCAAATTACCTCAACGCATTGTTACCCCCCAGAACGCACGATATCTCTATGTACAATCTTCGCAACAGATTCACGTATTATCCGTCAAGAACGGAGCGCTTCAAAAATTCCCTTTTCCTGTCCACCACAAAAAACTGGAACAACTTACCAGATGTACTCACTGGAGTCGCAACACTAACGTAGTTCAAACAGACCTATGCCCAATTGAACTGTATTCCCAAGCCACCTCTTTACTTCCGTGTGGTAAAAAAGGCCAACATTTTACACTCAAAATTGCGTAATAACTGCAGTGACCTAAACAATGACAAGTACCAAAACTATATTTTGGACACACCAAGTGTATGTGTGGTAATCCCTGTGAAACTGCTCAGCACTATCACCTGGTATTCCCTCAATACTCTGACCTCGGGAATACGCTACTCGATTCTCTTCGAGATTTTGATATATCACCCACACTGACAACAAACCAAAACGAATATATCTTTCTGAAAACCCAAGCTCTCATCCTAGCTTGTGGCCGCATCAATTGCGTCATTATATTCTCGGACTAGCCACTCTCCTGCACTAGATGAAACGTCTTATAAACGTCATATATCCCTCATCCTTGAACTTGCCATCCAAGAGCTGTCGTGGAGAACGTCAACAGCTGCAGTGTCCAGCCCTATGTATTCCCTGAGTCCAGACCGTATAACTTGGCTGCCTGTTTCAACAACATGCATTTCAATTGTAAATAGCGTAAATCTCTATTCATTTGTGAATCAATCTATATATCTTATAACCGCATCTATGTATTGATTTTCTGTTGTATTTTTGGAGAGGAGTTAACATAAGTTGCATAACTTGTACTCCAATCCTTTTGCAAATTTATGGCAAGTAAATATGTTTAAACCAAACTTACTGCTACATAGTGCTATAGGGCTTGAGAGCCTTCCGCGGTTTGTTTGATTGAGTGTACTCTCGCAGCAGAGGAGAGTAGTTTATTTGGAACAGTTTCAGCCTATTGTTACTATATTTAGATTTATATTATCTGTTCTGGAGTACTCTAGTAAAGCGGAAGAACTTTTCACCTGGAAGAATTTACATTTAAACCTTTTTGTCACTTGCTACTACAGGCTCTATTCTAGCTACTCTCACCCTAGCTATATCTGATAGCTACTCTCGACCTAGAAGTCTAATTAGTCTTAAGAATGACTAGTCCCGACCTCTGTCTTCGACAAGTCTTAGTAGATCCAATCATGTTGCTCGATTCACCTAAGCACCATCCACTATTACTACACTGGGTGTATAGACCAAGCCGTTCGTAATGCCAGTCGCCATTGAAGTACTGTATTGCCAGTTGTTTAGGCGAGTCAGTTAAAAGTGCGGAATATTTCTGAAATGTGGCGTGACAAGCATTACTTATTCCCTGTTCCTTATTCGACTATCGTTATCAACCGATTCTTATCGAATAAAGAACTAGGAATAAATAACGGTTGTGACGTCCCCATTGCTTCTTGTCTGTTTCTTCACTTGGGATGTCTTAGGTTATTGTGAATGTTTTGGGGGAGGACTGTAATTTCATTTGTCACTATTTTTTCCGAAAGATTTGCAGATCCTCACTCTTGTCAATTTCAAATCGCGATATGGTATTGTCTTATGTGAAGTGGGTCGTCTCTTGGCGTTTTGCACTCTAACGTGTCGAGGGAGCGCGGTTGTAGGATATCGCACTGATGAACTTTGGTAGTACGCCTGATTCTGGAATGCGTTCTGATTTCTGCACAACACTGAAGCAGAGGGGGGCCAAAAGACTTGAAAAGACACTTTCACCGCATGAAAGTCTCCTGGATAAAAGGGCTTCTCACTAAAGATAATTTTACTTCATTATTCCTCAGGAAAATATGTAAAATAACATCTTTCTCTGAAAATGTTAGTGAACAAAAATATATTGCGAAATTGAAAAAACATACTGCGCGCCACCCTTTTTAGCATCAGGTTCTGCATTCATGGCAACACTACATAGAATCAACTCAAAGAACACCAACTGATTTCATAAAATCGCCTTTAGGTTACAATAAGGAATTGACTGATATCGATAAGATTATCAGCGCTGTAGAGTGGAGGAAGAATGGAATAAGATTCGTTCGAGACATCTTCGACTCAAACGGGCAAACCCTCACATATCAAGACTTTAAAATTATCTACGGGAATTTCTCGAACTTCATTAGTTGTTCGAGTATAATATCAACCATTAAAAATCAAATAAAAAAACTAAAATAACAGAACAAATAACAGCTTCTATCCGGCAACCAATAACCCCCACAAGGTTTGTAAATATACTGTCAGAAAAAGGTCACAAACTCTTGAATACCCAATCAACTGAAACTGTTCTGAAGTGTAAATCACAACTAAAATGGGAACTGGAATTTGGAACCGAATTAGACTGGAATGCAATATACAGAAACCCGTTCAACTGTGGCCTGTTGGACCCCAAATTAAAATATTTTCAATATAAATTAATTAACCGAATTTTGGGATTAAATAAATCTGTTTCCAAATTTGTCACAGAAGAATCCCCACCGTGCAGTTTTCGTGAAAGGGAAGAGAAACCTACAGACCATTTATTTTTTACTTGCGAGTCAACTGAAATGTTTTGGAAATACTTCACAGATTTTTTGCAAGAACGGGGTTTAAATGTCAATTTGGGAAAACGGGAGATCATTTTTGGAACTGAAGACACTAAGGACGTTATAAATAGCATATTGATAGTAGCAAAATTCCATATATACCAAAGTAAATATAAAAAAGAGCTTCCCAAATTAAGCACGTCCATAATGAGTCTTACAAAATTCTATCATGTAGAGAAGTATATCCACCTAAAACACAATCTTGAATGCGAATTCATAAGCAGATGGAGCATTGGGGAGCTTGTTGAGAAGTTCGTGTAAGTTGAGTGTAAAAATAATAACAGATATAGAATATTACTTGTCCTGTTATTCAATAGGGAGAGCGACTGAAACACAGCGCAAAATTATCCAAGATACGTGAAAAACCGCCGTAGCCCCGTGAATATATGGTCAACCGGCGCTGCCGCTCTCGCAGGACTTCATGATTTTCAAACACACTTCTGCAATTCTGAAGATGCTTGGTGCATCCGGTTGAGCTCCGTGTCCTGACAGACTAGACGCGCTTGTCCAATTTCGGGAGATTACTCTAGAAATGGGGCAGGTATGTCGGGTTTGCAGGTACATGGAGTGACGCTGGGGGTATCTAATTTGATCTCTCATTTGTTCTCTAGTTATTGTATTGCCACATATCAACAAACTCTCAAACTTTACAAATTAGTTCTCCCGCATCTCCGACACCGCCTAACACAATACAACGTAAAAATAATTGAAAGATTCTTCTGTTTGTTTGCTCTCTCGAGTTTTCCTTTTCACAATGAAACATACTCCCTCGCCCCAATCCTATCCCCCGCCCCCTATATATATTTTCCAATTGAAACAGAGATACAAGAAAGTAAAATGATGTACTTATAACAGAATGAACTCTATTATCCCCTAGCCATGTGGAAATGTATAGAAACCTGTAAAATCGTGGCTCGTCAATACCACAATAAACAATTGAAAAAAAAACAAAACAAAAAAAACAACACTGAAACAGCGGCAGCGTATATTTGAGACAGTTCGATTAATTTAAAACTGAAAGCCGTTTTTTCAGTGTTGGGTATTGTGAATTTGAGGCAGTGAAGTACACATATTCATATTTTAACCTTCTTAACCCCCGCTCCCCATCTGAACGGTGTTGTCAAAATACCGCATTGTCATGCACTAAAAATTGTCCCAAAATGTAAGTAGGTATTTATCCAATTCTTTTTGTTTGACACACAATATTGAATAGATTAAGCACCTAGTTGCATTATGGGTTCACTAACAATTTGATATTTCCACATCAGTATTTAAGGGGTTAATTTCAAAAAGCACAACAATAATTTATACAATAGATAACCCCAGTTCACAGCAGTGGATAATGGGACATGAGGGATGACCTGTTTTTCATTTAGAATTTTGTCGAAAATTGAGAGTTCAGTCGATTTATTCTTCATTTATTTTCCCATTCACAGAAAAGTCTAATCACATATTGCCAGTTAGAGATAATGGGGGTAGCCATCTAACATCTATTTTGCATCACAGACTAAAAGTTTGGACGGAACAAGGTGGAAAAAATAATAATCTTGAATAAATTTGGCGATGCAAAGTATCGACACGTTATACTGGTGGAACGCGGCGATACTTGGAATTGCTAGTTGCTAGTTATTAAAAAACTCAGGTCACACAGAGCAGTATTTGGAATCGGTAGTTAAGTTGAAAAACTAGAAAAATCAGGACACAGAGCGATATTTGGAATCGATAATTGAGTCAGAAAACTAGAAAAAGCTGTACGACCCCATCCCCCAACAGTCTTCCAAGACTTCACCAATAAAGGGAGGCATTTCTCTCACATAATATTTCTGCGAACTTTGGGTGCAGCCCATCGGGAAAAAACACATTGTTCATACCCATAACTAGAATTCAACTGTGTTTCAAATTTACTTTAAATGTCGTTCAAATTGATTTATGAGATCAAATCATCTTCTAGTACGAATAAGTGATTCTCGAACTCTTAAAAATCTTTAATCAGTCTGGCTTTTGATAACTTTAGCTTTGTTTTTGCATTGATTGCTCGATTCAAGAATCACGTAGGTTGTTTATAAGCATCCATCATTTTGTACAGCTATGCAAAGTCTTATTAACGATTAGCTGCTCTTGTTACCTCCATTTATCATGAAACGTTCGATCAAGCGAAGTCAGTGTGCATTTTTTTTATTTCTAGATGTGCCTTTTAAAAATACTTTAGATACCGAAGTTCTTGGTGGCGTGATCGTTCTTGTACACCCAAATTTCTGATCCGGCAAATGTGATTTGTCAATTACCTGTGTAAACTAACGTATTTTGGGGGATTTGTCTGGAAGCCCTACTCTGCTAGAAGACAAGGATTTTTTTTGATGACCCAGAAACATTCGTGATACCGAATGAAATGCTTGCCCCGTGAGAACCCGCGACGTGGATCGATGCTTGTTTACTGTGATTGTCAACAGGACCAGGTAAACAGCCCTTACGGAGAAGTTCTCTAAAGTAGGCGGTAAAGGTTCAAACGATTGACCAAACTGGATTTTAATGCTATAGCCATTGCCAATGCCGTGATAACAACCTTGACAGTCAACCAAGTTTATTCACCACAGAATTTCCGATTTCCACGCTTATATTTGACGGCTGGTTCGCCTCACAAATCATCCAACTAGCAACTACCTATGGCAGCCTTATTCCTATAGAGCGGCCAAACTATCAATCCGTTTTAATAGTGACGGATGCACTGGACAACTTGGATTTCATATAGCTATCTATAACCATGTGTTCCAAATATACAAATCGCCCCTTGAGTGTAACAAAGCGCCATCTGCGATGCGAAATAAATAAACAAGCAACTACCTACACTAAAAAATCAGTTGGGTTAAAATTCAACCCAAATCAACTGGGTGGAGTGAATATGAACCCAATTGGGCATTCAACTTTAAACCGAAAGGTCCACCACAGTTCGATCCACGCCATGGGTCACTGCGTTGTTTCATTGGGTGGAGCGCTTAATCCCGATTGCCCACGTGCAGGCAGGGTGCCGTTGTGTACTAAGGCGTACTGCACGCCGATGGTGCAATTGTCTTCAACCAATGCTAATTCTGCTTGTGTGAATTTTGTACGTTGGGGAGTCTGACAGTTGCACGCCATTGCTCGGTTGTTCTCTCCAGGTACTCCGGCTTTCTCCACCCGTAAAACTGTCCGACGCTAGGTGGCCCTGGCTGTCGAAAATGTCGTTAAACACCAATAAATAAATAAATTAATAAATTAATAAAACAACGCAACTGATTTTAGATTGTATGACAGCCTTATTCCTGTACAGAGGTCAAGCTACCACGCCGTTTAAAAGTTACGGGTGCACGGAACAACGTTGTGGGCTTTACGTAGCAACCAATGGCCATGTGTTCTAACTTCGGTTCTGTGTCTAAATGTGCAAATTGTCCCTTGAGTGAAACGATGCGCCATCTGGAATGCGAAATGACCCCTTGTTGCTCTCAAGGGACGCATTTGTGATAAGCTTGCTGCTTGGTCTGAGTTCTATCACGCAATAGTTCTATGCCCGACAAGATAATGACAGTGGGAGAGGAATCATCTCCCCAAGATTTAACGCTCCTTTTACCATCTAAACGGAACATGCTTTCGTCAGTGATTATTATTATTGGGCTTTAGCGGCACTTTCGAAAGCCGGTGTACCCGGAGAAAAACCACCAATCAGCGACGAGCAATGTCAAGACTCCCCAACGTACAAGAGGGTTAGCATTGGTTAAAGACAAGTGCACCATCGATGCGCAGTACGCCTTAGTACACAGCCCCACCGTACCCCCACGGACATAACGAGATGGCGTACCTTGCACAAGGACATAACGCAGATATCCCTGGTGAGGACCTTTCGGTTTGAGGTCCAATACCGTAACCATTAAGCCACGTGCATCGGTTAAAGGCAGGTGTACTATCGTCGTGCCTTATACTTTAATACACAGCGCCAACGTGCTCCCACATAGGAAATCGGGATGAAGTGTCTTTACCAAGGGTGCAGAGGACATGGTCGTTGTCGAGCCCACTAATGCAATGCTGTAAACAAGAAGGCTGCAACGATACGCTTCCCTAACGATACGATATGTATCACAATTCTGTGACACACGATATGTATCATGATACACATGATCTCTCTTGTACTGCAACAACAGATGTCAGCTGCGTGTATTCATTTCCAGTAGCTTACTTGTGTTACAAATTACGATGCACTCTTTAAACAACAGATATCTTCTCAATGAGATCTAACCCATGACATTAAGTAGTTTAGGTTTTTTATTTTATGATCCATTTTTTAGTGCTTTATTCTTCTCTGAAAATATGTTCTGAACATTTAATCCCTTATATCTTATTTGACAGAGCTCATTGAACTCTGTCAAACAAGATATAATGGATTAATCAAATAAATATTTAGTACAATAGAGGGAATACGCCAAATGTTGGTTAACTGAATAATTCCTTTAATTGCATATTTATCACTATCAATGTTGATATGCAAAACCAGGGTTTCTCTGAACTAGTTTTTAAAATCCAAGAGGTTATTTTTTTATATTTATCGTATCGCGATACATAGTGAACAACGATACGTATTGAATCGTGAGCAATGTATCACGGTTCAAGCGTATCACGATTAATCGTTGCAGTCTTAGTAAGCAATTAACCACCCCGTTTCCATCTTGTTCCCAGTAATTGCGTTGAATCACCAAAATGAAAACCCATGGAAATCTAGCTTCTAGTACTGAAGATTTATGTGGAAGCGAGTGTAATCTCTGCAGTCTAGCTATTGAAGTGTTGGAGATCAGATCTTCTCGAATCAATAAGGATATCCACATTCAGTTACCTTACCAAGTGTCACAATGACTACCGGATAAATCCTCGCCCTTTTGCCTGGCCATGGATCTACTTAGTATAACAGACACTGATATTATCGGTAAAAGAGAACCGATCATTTTAATGCCTGTAGTTAAACATGCCGAGTTTCCATATATCTAATTGAAAAGTATCGAACAGATTTCCGTTGCCGAATTCCTGGCTCTTTTCAGTCACAATATACTCTAAGCTCCATTCACCAACAGTATTTATGACCGATGTGCAGTAAAAATGTCCTCCAATGTAATATGGCCTCATTTTTGTAACAGATAGAATGACCTGGAGGGAGAACGAAAACGATTGAAAAGGTCCTGTTTGACGTGAAGAATACAATAGATATGACTTGGCAAAAATTCTATAAGAGCAAAAAACTTTACCTTATGTAACGGTAAAAACAAAGCTGTGCTAATCATCATTCAAATATAATTATATAAAAAAATTATTATTATATAAAAAATATTATTATGTAAATGAGTATTATATAAAAATATATTATATAAAGGGGCGTCAGGAGAGTGTAATTGGGCGTTCCAGGCCACTTAAAAATGTTAAGACTTTGAAAACATTTAGATTTGTTCTTAGCCTAGAAACTGTCTGTGCAACTTTCAGTGTTAATTCTAAACCACACATTAAAAATTCGTTTGCAGTTTACACACCAGAAATCGCTGTTCCGTTCCAAAAGTTTTCAAAATTGTTATTTCCTTTTGAAAAATCCCGTGTTGATGTCCAAATCCTCTAAAATCAGTCTCAAACTGTCCGGTGGAATCCTCGTTAGAAAAAAATACGAAGCTTTCAAATTGTTCAACTGATTTAACAACCAAAATCACATAGATATCTTCCCAATTTAACACTTTTAAGTTCTGTGTGTACAGTCACTCACGGTTGACTGCTTCCCATCGAAAATAACCAGACGATCGATTACACGATCTGTTGCGCAATGTCCTCATGTACACCCTTCTTCTATATTTCAATTTAAAGAAGAAAAACCATTTTAGAAGTATATATTATGGAGTGTAGTAATAATTATAATAAAAAAATAATTTTCTATTATTTTGTCTTAATTCCGAGTTATAAAAGCAAATGTTTCGTAAAAACAATACCATGGGAATGAATTTCAAAAAAGAACTGCATTTGAAAAGCCTGTCTTTAAAAACCTTTGAACCCTAGTTGCCGTTTTTCCGGCCAGCAACATGATACGTCATAACGTCATTAAATAGGATGGCTGCTCAGTAAATGTGTGGGGGTAGACCCATCAATATTTTCAACGTGCAGCCCCGAGGCTGCACGTTGAAAATATTGATTGGTCTACCCCCAAATAATGAATGTGGACTCTTCTAATTGTTGCCATTGAACTGGTATGGAAGATACCACTGGAGTTCGAAGGGTTAAAAGATTCGAACGAGAAATTAAATCTTTACTATACGACCGACGATTCAGGTCAAGATCGCCACAGATGCGTCATAATGGATAAGAATAATCAAAAAGTCATGTTCCAGAGTCTTTCGTATTCCGTAGACTTTAACAAGAAAGTGACAGAGAAAAATTACGAACAAGCAATAGATCCGGATAATAACTCTTTCATCTTCGATTCTCAGGAAGGATTTCACTTGTACATGTTTAAATATTCTGGGGAATGGTTCATGACCACGGACAGAACTTTGAATACCATTGATACATTCTGGGTCGATCCAATAGATGCAATTGGAAAGAGATTCGTGAATTTACTGAGACAGGAGGTAGAATGAAGACTACTCGAAGAGGGGGAGTCTCCTCCACATAAAAACAATTTTCCGGCACAAAAACTGTACGTCATAAATCGAACTCCGAAAACAAAGAAGAAATACATATCGCTACGGTGAAGTGATCTGGGTCGTAGTATCACGTCGAGTTGAGGAGGTCAGATCGTCGGATCAAACGAGATGCTGCAGGCAGCGAGTTTAATCCGGCGATCTGATCTTCTCAAGGAGACGTGATGCGACGACCCAGATACCTTCACTGTTGCGATAAAAGGTTCATTATATGACTTACAGCTCAACATTGCATGCCAACGCTAGCATTAATAATTCCCCCAGACATTTTTTTTGTAAACTGAATTGCAGTAAAACGAGCTTTTTTTTGTTTTGTTTACACTTATGTTTGTACATTTTCCTCAGCAATACAAACTGAATATTTACAAGATATTTTGGTTATTATTGGCAGAAAACAAATGCCGAGATTAGAAAGGTGACACTGTGTTCCGAGTTGTCATACTAGGCTTCGTTCGGAGTTTATTGATGTGAAAGGGGGGGGGGGGCGGTGGCTCAGTAGGTAGAGGTGCAGGCTGCAAGCCGAGAGGCCTCGGTTCGAATCCCACCTGCGGCAATCGCTTTCTGTCCTTGGGCAAGACACTTCATCGCAATTGTCCACGTGGGGGCACGGTGACGTTGTATACTATGGCGTACTGCATGCCGATCGTGCTCTTGTCTTCAACCAAATCTAACCCTGCTTGTCTATTGGGGAGCTGACAGTTGCTCGCCGTTGCCTGGTTCTCTCCGGGTACTCCGACTCCCTCCTCCCGTAATACTGTCGAGGTCATGATTAGCCAGTGTGTAGAAATATGTGACCTCAAACACCAACAAATAAATATATAATAAATAAATAAATAAATAGTGATGTGAAAGCTGTTGCGTTGTGACTACAGTCACAGCGGCACAGTTTCACGTCACCATACGTCATGGATGGTTTGAGTTAATTCGATGGTTGAACGGACGTCATCTTAAGGGGGCGGGAGAGGTCAAATTGGGTCGCAACGTCCAACAATTCAATTGTATGGTGATCGTTGATACCCTCATGTGGAATACAACTGCCGTATGTTCTTGTTTTCTATTCTCGTTGTTTCTCTCTTTGATACACGAGAAACTCCCGTTTATAACGAATTCACTCCTAAAATGTTGCTCCGTCCCATCTTTGAAAAAATCTGCAGCCATCAATGGAGATGACCTTCTCGCGCGATTGTTTCATTCAGAGATCATAGGATACATTCTGAACGGGAATATGTTCCAGTTAAACGGAAACAGAAACTGTCGTGCCCTTGACCGTTAGTTAGGTAATAGGTTAATGTTGACATTTCCGTGAAGATAATATCATTCTGGGCTAACAGAGAGTGTATTTACTCTTATCCCCATATCAGACTCAAGCAGTAAAAAAATATTGACTAACAAAGTCAATTATCGACGAATAATGTTTGAACTTAGGATTGGAGAACTGTATCCACAGATCAACCGAATGTGTTTCGCGTGATGTATTCATTTATCACTAAATGTGCTAACACATTATCAGCGCGAGTACACGTTGTCACTTGTTTTGCCACTCAGAACACGACTTGTGTCTTGTCATGTGCTTAAGATTTTTACCAGTAATGCTAACATATGTTAAGCAATACGTCTTGATTCCGAATATCGGCTAATCTTAGAATAACACAGGCATATTATACAGCAAAAGAAAGGTTGGTTTGCATAAAACCTTCGCGAATGCATGTCTACAACTAAACTGCTATGAGTGTATTTCGTAGATTGCAGAGATTCCCGAATACATTTGTATTTGAACTGGAGACGTTGCCAAATAATATTAAAACCATCTATAAAACCCCATTTACATGACGAGATATATTCCTAGACTATTTAATATCTAGGATAAAAAAATAACCCTGGATATTAATTTTTTGTCATGTGAATGCAATTATTCGGGGATTATTTATTTGTTCGGGGAATATTTTCTTCAAAAATACTCCACCCCGAGAGGTGGTCCAAAATCAAATAATCTAGGAATAAAATGCACTTTCGCGCTCATGTAAATCGCAGGAGGAAAATAATTCTAGATTATTCAAACAATACGTCATCATTTTCATCACTCATTCAATAGTTTGGTCATTTCCTGTCTTGAAAAGCGCGGCAAGTGTAAGAAGCGGTATTATATTGTGTTTCAAAACAACTAAGAGATAAAATGCCTGGGAAAAGTCGGAAAGGTCGTGGTTCTGCTTGGTCTGACCTTGATACAAATACGCTGTTGGATGCATGGCTGGAACTGGACGTAGAGGCTATTCTTGACAACCCTAAGCTCAGCCGAAGTGGTATATATATAATGATGTAGTTGGTAAGCTATCTGAGCTCGATGTCGAGAAAACTGTGGATCAAGTTCGCACGAGGATGAAAGTGTTGAAGAAAAATTATCGCGACTGTCGGGACAGACTTTCCAGAAGTGGTGGGTCTGGCAGAACATGTAAGTTCTATGAAAAACTGCACAGTATACTAGGGAGTCGCCCAGCTTCATCGCCTTTAAAGGTAATCGACACTGGAACCCAGAATATATCAGATAACGACAATGGAGAGTCGGATGTCGATGCTGGTAACCTGAGTGGGGTCGAAGCAATGTCTGACCGTGGTTCAGACACAGAAGCCATTGCAACTGTTGATATTGAAACAGCCTCCCAAACTCAAGACTCAACAGAATCAACAACGACTGTCACCACAGAGACCGAAAATGAACAAACTATTCATGATTCCAGTGATTCAGCGAACAGCCAAACAACTAAACGCCGTGCAACAGCTTCATTCAAAAAAACTATTAAACCTGCTAAAAAGTCAAAGTTCGAAACTGCCTTGGGTACCGTAATGGATAAGTTTACTTCTTCGAATGAAAGGATTGAAGAAAAACATTTGGAATTGGAAAAACTAAAACTGGAGGCTGATATAAAAAAGACAGAAATGGAAAGGCTAAGGATCGAATCGGAAGAGCGACGAAAGAAAATGGAACATGATCATCAATTCCGGATGATGGAGATGATTATGCGGTTAGCTACCAATAATACAGCGACACAACAACCACCAGAAAGAATGGGTCCTCCTGTACATAGTGCTAACTTTACTCCACGCCATGCTTCTGTAGACAACAGCTGGCTCAGTTCATCTGCAGAGAACTTTGAAGACGGCGTGTCCAGATCCTTCTACCAGCTTTGAGTTTACTGTTACAACGACAGAACATTTCGTGAAATGATAAAGGTGCTGAAAATCGGCTTTTAATTTTAGTTTTATGGAGAAGCAAGAACTCACTTTAACCCCTTATTTGTACAGTGCTTTGTGGAAAATAAAAAAATACTACGTTTTTAGCCGCGAATTCAATTTTTTGACCCAGTAAAATCATGTAAATATGGAATCCGGGAGAGCCGGTGCAACAGGAATGGAAGTCCGTAGGAACGATAGTCCCCCTGGACTATTATTCGTCGGAATAATAGTCTCCGGACTGTTATTCCTCTGAATAATTGTCCTAGGTCTACCATTCCTAGGAAGAATAGTCCAATGGACTACTATTTCTAGAAATGGTAGACCTAGGATTATTATTCCGCGGAATATTAGTCCACGAGGACAAATATTCCCACGGACTACCATTCCTTTCACACCGGGTCGATTAACAAGTCTTAATCGTAGCCATATTTGAAAGTGCAAATTCTAAATTCTCTCTTACACCCCCGCCCATTCTCTCCCTATTTCTCTCTCTCTCTCTCTCTCTCTCCCTCGCCCCCTCTCTTTCTTTCTCTCCCCCTCTCTCTCTCTCTCTCTCTTCCCTCTCTCTCTCTCTCTCTCTCTCTCTCTCCCCTCTCTCTCTCTCTCGCATGTGCAGGAGAGAGAGAGAGTGAGAGAGAAAGAGAGAGGTGCGATAAAGAGGGGAAAGGAGGGCATGCTTTGTCTCCCTGTGATGATCAGACATAGTAACTTATACTGGGGCATTTAGTTCCCCATCCCGCTAACATACATAAAAGGGGACTCGTAGGCGTATGAGCCAGGGGAATTCACGAATTCAGGCAATCAATCATTTTTTCTGATAGAGGGCCTATAAAATATTAATAGCGTTAGTTAACTAAATAACTAATTGAACGGAAGGAAATACTGCCTAGATGAGAGCTAATTAGTCGAAATCTGAATTGCGTGCCCGGAATCATGTTCAGTTCCGTTTAAAACTTAAGATCAAAGCCACACAACGCCGACACAAGACCTGTAGGACTAGAATAAGGTGCGCTATTTGTTAAGAGATATCAAATCAAAGCTGCAGAATGCCGACGCGAGAATTTTAAGGCTAGTATAAAGCTAGTAATTGTATGACTGTGGTCTGGGACCTGACTCCCACTCCCCACATGATAGAGGCCTATATGGGGGTGGGGGTTAGGTAGTCCCAGGCCTCAGTCAAGCAATGACTAATATCAGCTATGCATGCTATTAGTTGTGAGCAGACTGAATTGCTTAGTTATAGTGTTATTGTGTACAAACCTACGTCAATATAATATCGAACCACTGATTACGACGAAGATTTTTCGGACAAAATTGAGCCAGTCGCCCCTCCCAATCCCCTTCATAAAATCGTCTCATACGCCTATGAAGGGACTTGTACTAGCTACTTGAGCTGGTGACTTCTTTGGACCTGTTCCAAAACAAAATTTGTAAGAAGTCATATTTATATATATATATCACTCAAGGATACTCGAAAAAAAACGGTCGGAACACAATCAAGTGCCTACACCTGGTACGAATTTGGGTGTCAATGGAACCAGCTCCATACGCTCATTCCACTGACATTTATATTCGTATTTTATTGGTCATTGTAAGGAAAGATGTGAATTTTGTGGTTGCTTTAGCTAACAATGAACCATTTTTCTAGCCCCTTTAACAAGAATGTAACTGCCAGGAGTAAGGTATTGTTTTTAGACCTAGATTGCAAATTCTAAATTTCATTAGGAATTTTGAATGCCGGCATTCTGGCCCCTCCACTTTTTAAAAATGTTTCCACCGGTACTACACATTCGGATCTGTCGGATCGATTGTGGCAAATGATGACACTCAATATAACTCTTTTATTGGTAATATGTTTAAAACATGAATTTGACAAATAATCTCAATCTTTTTGGCAACAATTTCTCCATTTTGTGTTAAATGGTGTTAATGAAATAGTCGGCGAGTGTGTCCCGAATCTCCTTGCCGGCCTGTCCGCCAAATTCTTCTCCATGAACATCAAATTCCTCAACAGTTTGGTCATCTCCATTGGGTTCTTGGACTAGAGTTTCATCAAAATCTTCCTTCATTGTTTCACAGAAATTGTGGAGCACACAGCAGGTAGCTATCACATCACAAGCAAACAGAACTTTAACGTCGAGTCTTTTAGCGAGAACTCTCCATCGACCCTTCAGTCGGCCAAATGCGTTTTCAATAGTCATTCTTGCTCTACTGAGTCTATAGTTAAAGACATTCTGGATTGTTGGAAGTGATCCTCGTCCGATAAAAGGCTTCATGAGTCATTTGCGCAAAGGATACGCTGGATCGCCGATGAGTGTTAAAGGCAGAAACAACTCTTCATCTCTCAAACAAACCTTGACCCCTGAATCCGGCATGAACAGCGATCCATCTTCTCCACGGTCACATATGTTAGAGTTAGCTAAAACACGAGCATCGTGCACTTTTCCTGGCCAACCAATATTAATTTCACGAAATATGTACCGATCATCACACACACCTTGTAATATTAAAGAATATTTTCCTTTCCTGTGTACGTAATCTCCGTGATTTAACTCCGGTTTTATAATTTCGATATGACAACCGTCTATTGCACCCCCACAATTTGGAAAATCCCATTTTTCTTTATATCCTTTAACAACATTCCTTAGATCATTTCCACTGGGAAAGTGTATATATTTTTCACGCAGTTCGTCAGAAATCACTTCACAGACACGATGAACAACTTTGCAAACTGTTGGTGTAGCCACGCCAAAAAGATTGCCTATGGTCCGATACTCTGCATCTGATGCTAGCCAATAGACAGTCATTGCAATCTGTTTATCCACAGAAATCGCCTGACGCACACATTTCTCAGAAGGCTGGATGTAGGGAGCCAACTCTAAGCACAGTTGGTCAAAGGTGGATTTTTTCATCCGAAAATTATCAAACCAGTCTTTGTCGTTGAAGGTTTTTTTGACAGTTTCCGTGTACCAGACCTCTGAACGAGGTCGCTGCCAACACGATCGAAGCCGCAAACTGCCCACCGTAATCCCGATTGAAAGAGCATATGGCAAGACTTTCTGTCTAGTGCGTCGGAGTCGTTCCATCTCTTTGCATGAAATGACCACGTCATCCGAAAATACTCCAGATTTCTCAAAGTACATGTGAACGCAGATTATTTTTCAAATTATATTCCTGGAATAAAATTTTGTGATTTTTATTCCCCGAATAAATATAAACCTGGATTATTTTCTGCCATGTAAATTGCCCTTATGTCTGAGGTTGCTTTGGGTATCCAAGAACAAAATTAGTACACTAGATTAGTTGGGGTAGTGACACCTGTCATGTATGAACAAAGGATTCCAAATCTATGTTTTTTTCAGTTCACGAGAAGTCATTGTTTCTTGAGGTCACGTGTGATATTTGACTGACGCCACGTGTGATATTTTAAGTCAAACAACAGAAAGCAGATGACACAACACGTAAAAAAGTAAAAAAAAACATGATATCGCGAATTGAATCATCAAGTGTTATGTAAATTACCGACATACTAAAACTATCCAGTTGCAGTGTTCTTAAAATCATTCCGCTCTGCGGGTTACTTTTAACCCTTTATCTAACATGAAAAGCAGACGACACTTCCAAAAAAAATTCTTGAATAACTAATTTTTTTTCATTTTTTGTCTCAAAAACATAGGTTATGACCCCTCATTGGAACGAGCTCGATTAGCTTGTTCCAATGAGAGGTCATAACCTATGTTTTTGAGAAAAAAATAAAGAAAATTAATTTGCGAGTTTTAAGAATAGCGGTGGCCGGTTTTGGCCGTTACGTTGGGTAAAAGATTAAAGAATTTCATGTTGAAATATTTATAAAGAACTGAGGCTTACGCGTGGGGCCCTACGAATCACCCACTTTCGATTCAAATCGAATCTCGAATCGAATCGGGGCTATCATTCGAAATGGAATAATCGAACCTCGAATCGAATCAGGTGCGCCTTGAAGATGACCGATTGCGTTAAAGGGGTGCTGTAAACCTGATTTGTTCCGAATGTGATGGGTCACGTCCCGACTGAAAAAATATTCCAACTTTCTCATTAAGGCATATCTCAGTCGATTATAGTTGAAAAACCGAAACTGGCGGGAGAATTGTCGACACTAGGCACTACACAGGGCTAGCGACCAGCAACAGCTTATCATTGCATTGCCTGGAAACTTTTAACTTGCTTTCAACAGTGGGTAGCGACAAGTGAGCCCGGAATTAGCATGGCTGGTGGCATGGGATATAGATGCTTTTTATGTTAAGGAAGCTGAAATTCCTCTCAGTCTTCATTTTCAATATTATTTTCGTACACTTTCCACCAGACCTGTATGTTTTGTGAGACGACTAATACGAAACAATATTTAGTGAAAAGATTCGAATAGAATCGTGTAGTCGGTTTGGAATCAAATCAAATAACAACTTAAAATTGGAAATCAAATCGAATCTCGAAGCTTCGCAAAGCACCGCCAACGCGTTTTATCACGTGATTATCGCGTGGTATGTACTTAAAATAGCCGAACCATGTTTTAACCCTTTACCTAACGTAACGGTCAAAACCGGCCAGCGCTATTCTCAAAAATCGCCAATTAATTTTCATTATTTTTTTTTCATTTTTTATCTCAAAAACACAGGTTATGACCCCTCGTTGGAACGAGCTCGTCGAGCTCGTTCCAACGAGGGGTCATAACCTATGTTTTTGAGACAAAAAATGAAAAAGATTAGTTATTCGAGAATTATTTTTGCAAGTGTCGTCTGCTTTTCAGGTTAGGTAAAGGGTTAAACATGACGTGATGCAGGCACAACTAACGCGCTGAAACACTGGACTGCATGTGCCCGCAGTCGTTTTATAATGCAAGACGTGCACTTCGTAAACCATATCTGAGAATATTATCGACTGGTCGATACTACCAAGAAAGAGTGCTATATCATTTGAAACGTGTTTTGTCGAATTCGAAAAAGTTATAAAAATGCAATTATAAATTCTTTTTAACCCTTTACCCAACGTAACGGCCAAAGTCGGCCAGCGCTATTATCAAAAATCGCCAATTAATTTTCATTATTTTTTTCATTTTTTTGTCTCAAAAACATAGGTTATGACCCTGTCGAGCTCGTTGCAATGAGGGTTTCATAACCTATATTTTTCAGACAAAAAATTAAAAAAATCACTGATTCAAAAAATTTTTTGTCCAGTGTCGTCTGCTTTTCATGTTAGGTGAAGTGTTAACTTCCCTCTTATGCTTCGTGAACATTTATCTCAATGTTGATATCATAAGTAATATTATATGTGCTTTAGTCCACTTTCAGCATCATTCGTCTTGAACGGTCATTTACAATGGATGTAGCCCTAACGATTCCAGTTGCTCAGATTTGCCACGACTGAGTGAGGTGGTGGGGTGGCTCCTGATGTTACATGTTCTGTGCCCAGCATCTAATAAAGCAGCTTATTATTTGTCTATCAAAATAGCTGTTCATTACCGCTGTAGTTTGCCCATCAATTCTGGCTCAATGGGAAACTCAGCGGTTACAAACTCATGTCATGCCTGCCTCACACGAGGCTCACATGACGTCACTGAAGTGCGCTGATTTTCGAGGACACAGTTTTACGGAATCGAAAACATCCCGTTGAGTACCTGCTCATCACTCTCGACAAACTCTCCATAATAACATTTTTTTCTTCTTTGTTTTTAAATATCCACTGTTACTTAATAATCAAATAATTACACGAATTAATCAATTCCGTATCATCGAGAAGACCAGGGGCCAATACTATAAAACTTTTACAATTGTATTTTCTAGAATTGTATTTTCTAATTATGACTTTAAATGGGTTAAAATGAACCAATATCATTTTCAAAGAGCATTAGCATTTTAAAAGATATGGCAATTTGCCAACAGGTAAATTGCCATATCTTTTAAAATGCTAATGATTCATTTTAGTCTGTTATATTAATCGGTAGAAACTACAATTCTACAAAATACAATTGTAAAAGTTTTATAGTATTGGCTTCTGCAGATCGACTAGATCAAGCTGGACACCTGCCGTTATTTTTGTACTCTGCAAAGCCAGTATACATTCATTCTCAACAATATATAGAGGATCACTGTGAACAAGATTTGTTTTACTGGTGAAATAGAATCTTGTAACCAACCACTGGGATTGACATCCTCTATAAACGATTGGCTAAACTTGACATCATTTCTAGTTCTGCGATTACGATATAACCATAGATGCTGAAAAGGGACTTTAAACATAAATAAATAAATAAATATAAATAAATAAATAACCACATTGACGTACACACTAATTTGACTGGGATTTTATAACACTTTAAACAGCCAGGATCATGTTGTGTCGGACTGGTTTACGGGTGGAGAAAGGTGGAGTACCCAGAGAGGACCACGAGGAGCGACGAGTAACTGCCGGATTCTTCAACTTGCTAACCCCGATCATGCAGGGTCAGCAGCAGTTAATGGTACGTGTTACATCGACGTACAGTGTCTTTGGCGCACTTTTCCAGTGTACTCCCACTTGCACACTTGGGGTAAAGTGTCTTGCCCAAAGACACAGCGTAGATGACATCGATCAGGATGGAACCTGCGGCTTTTTGTTCGTCTATCTTTCAGTCCTTTTCTACAAATAGAGTTACTCGAAGGGTCGTAGTATCATATTAGAACGTTTCTTTTCATGTTCTGCCGGTCGATAATACCTGAGTTTGTGTGATTTCTGAAATAAAACCTGAAGCATCGAAGCTGCTGAATGTTTTATTTCAGAAATCACACAAACTCAGCTACTTTCGACCGATAGATCATGAAAAGAAACGTTCTTATTATTTTATTTTGCCGAACAAAAATAAGCTTTCATTGTTAAGCGTTAACTGCAACATGCCACCAATCTTGTAACAATGTAGTCGAATCCAAAAAACATGCTTTTAGTGATGTCATTTCAAACGAATGACATCTCTTTTGGAATTTCGAGATCACCAAATTCGAAAATGACTTGTTACAAGTGTCGTCGCTTTGGGAGTTTCCTTATCACCAAATGTCAGTGCTTACAACTTCATCATGCTGTTCATGTTAAACTTCATTATTAATGCTTGTGTGATAAGTGGTATAATGGAATATAAATTCATGTTTCTTGGACGACGACAGCTGTCAGAATTAAGCGGAGTGCAACAATTTATTTTGAACTTGAGGCGGAGACTCACTGAGGTCGAGGAGTAAAACTAACTTTGTGGAAATATAATTGATTGAATCTGAAGTCACATTCATGATTCACTAAAGTAAAGTGGTGAACAACACGTGAGTTTTTAATATTTCTGATTCTTTTGAATTCATTGTTTGTAGTTAAAATTGAAAACACACCAACTGAAGATGTCATATTTGTTGGTAAGTTTGGGTCTATCGGTGACGAAAAACGTTAAACAGACACGGCGCCAGCGTTTGTTGTTGAGAAATTCCAATCAGAGAGTGCGTAATCGACGCTGATCGATGGAAGTGGAGCTTACATTTTCTTTGTTCGCATGTCTCCAGGGAAGAACGTTCCGATAGTACCCGTGTTTGTTCAAAAACTCCAGTACTATGACTTTTAGAAGGTGTCAAATTAACCAATCACGGCCGATGACACAGACGTGAGGCATAATAATTTACTTTGGTATTGCTTTTTTTCATCACGCGTCTTTGTGGAGTTAAGAGTCATTATTACTTTCCAAAGTATGATTTACTGGGATTTCCGGGTTTGATTATAAACGATAATTTCACAAGTGAATTATACAATCAACACTTGGGCCATGTATCCGTGCGCGCAAACGAAGACGCTTTGCCGTGGGTGTAATGGGGACTTCATTGGGTTTTTGTTTTGGTTTTTTTAACCCTTTACCTAACACGAAAAGCACACGACACTTGCAAAGAAAATTCTTGAATAACTATTATTTTCATTTTTTTTTTGTCTCAAAAACCTAGGTTATGCACTCGTGTTTGTGCAACGTCCCTCACCTGTCATGAATTATTTCACGTAACCAGTCCAGTCAAGCGATTACTCTCTATGTACTGAGGGTTGATTTTTTTGTTCTCTGCACCTCGTCACACAATAATACCCATAATTATTTATAGTAAGAACATCCGTCCGATCCTCCATGATCATGTGTCTATTTTCAGTTCTAATGAAATGTTTTAAAGTTAGAGCATTCTCCCTCATTTCTGTGAATAACAGATAGGTCGCATGTACCCGAGTAGTCGCCCATGTTCTTTTGATCTGAGCTGGCATGATTAGAACGAGGGTATAGGAGTGCAGCTAGTCTGTTAGTTTTCCCGTTCGTTTATTTGTTTGTCAGAAAGACATCTCTGCAACCAGTCGAGCCAGAGTACTCAAATGTCGACCTTATCCCTATCGGTATACATGTATACCACCCTATTTCTCAATAGCACTCAAGGCAACAATGATCACCTTTGGCATGCAAGCCGGTGTTACGTTGTTCTTGTCTATTTTATAAGTTTAATGCCAAGTGTTGGGGATATATGGTCAATGAGCAGAGCGTTTGGATTCATCGCAGTTACGGTAGTCTCAAATACAACCCCCCCCCCACCCCCCTGTATCATAAATGGAGACAACAACGCTGGCAAAATAAGTCAATTTGAATTAGGTGCCAGAATAAAGATTGGTGTGATTTCTGTATGATTTGTTTCTATACATGCACTTCCCCACGAAATCCAAGAAACCATTGTAACTATATGAGGCGGCAAAATTTGTGGTCAATTGTGCATGTAGACTGATCAATAAATTGAAGGAGAAGGCCGCATGGGTAATGAGTAAGATGTTAACACGGATGACCGCTAAAGCAATGTTCTAAAATACACTGTGAGCATTTTAATCCTTTCGACCTCTTGTGCATCCGTTTTTGTACAAAGGAAAAGTTGGCCGTCCACGGACAATAAACAAAAAAAAATACGAAATTGAGAAGGAGGTTCAATAATAATTGAATCCTACAGCCCCGTAGGGCTATATTTAATTGTTACTGTACCACCCATGCGAAAATACACTGAGATAACCCTGCGCAACATCGTCCGTCCATCCGTCCGTCTGTCCGATGATCAAATTATGTTTTCAGAAATTGTATGGAATCAGAAGTCTTTGTCAAATTATACAGCAAGTGCTTACTGTTTGAGTCTTGGTTTACATGTGCGGGCCACCAGCACTTTATGGGAATCTAACCTACTAGACCAACATGTTGTAATGTTGTGGAACCGTTGAAAACTCCCCAGATCCGTGTTTAATCATTTGAACACGGAAGAGAGATTTTTCTGTCTAAGGCCAGACGGCTTCAGACTGCAGTTATTATTTTATCCTCCCTGTATTCTGATATTGGACTGACCCATCTCACTACAAGTTTACACAAAGGCGATACCATTCCAAGAAACAACGGTTCAAAGGGTTAACACATAAAAGCCTGACATCGAGTCCATTCGCCCCAATGTTGTACACGGAGAGAACCGATACTGGCATTTTAGATAATGGAGAACAAGAGAAGTTGTGTGACTGGGAAATTGTTTCTTGAAACAACGGCTATAGGTTACTGGTCTTCAGAATGTCACGTTCAATAAATGTGTTGTGATTTTTCAGGTCTGTGTGAGTTATTAAAGGGCTATTTTTTTTAAAAGCACACTAAATTTTGATTTCAAAATCAAAGCGCCATGTCAGATTTTCCGTTACTCGGGGATATGGAGAAGTTTTTTGGCGAATAAATTAAATGGTTTGGTCCGAAAGACATGTAATAGAAAAATAGCGCCGTTCAGCTAGGAATTGTTTTTATTTAAAAAATTTATTTTTATATACAGTTGCATTACCCTTTTCCCAAAATAACGGATAAAACCGGACAGTGCTTTTCACAAACATCGCCCTTCGAAGTTTATTATTTATTCATTTGTGTCTCAAAACACAACTTATGGTTTCTGTTTGGAACGAGCACGCTTAGCTCGTGCAAAGATGGGTCATATGCTATGCTTTTGGAGGCAAAAAAGAAAATATTTAGTTGTTCAAGAAATATATTGTCTGATATTCGGAAGCTGAATGGTTAAAATATATGGCACGGCCTATATTCGCGGTGTACATGTATTTGAAGCCTGTCCCCAAGTACCTTCAGATATTGGTTTATATGAAAACAACATTTTTGTCAAGAGTTCGTAAAAAAATTGGGGGCCTGGTGGGGTCATGCAGATTTGGATCGGTCGGGAAACCAAAACCATGTTTATAGTTTCTCGTCAAGCCTTAAAATGCTATCAACACGACTGTACGTTAAACAAGCCAAAAGACACTTGGACACTTTGACTCTATCACCTTGATCAGATATTCATTACTTCCATGCGATGTTCATGTAGTACCAAAATCTATATTTTATCATTGAAGATTCGGTGTCACTTTGTTATGTATAATTAGCACAGTTCGGGAATTGTATTGAATCTGTAATGTAAAGCTAATCAGACAGAAAGACTTGTCAGGTTTTAATTATATTTATCCCTCATACTGACGCACGTTTATACATGATATAAAATAGTGAGGACCAGAAGCACATGAAGTTCAGTTCGTAAGTTCAGCCAACGTTGCTTTGCTTCTTGTAGTTTTCTTTTTAGGAATTTCAACTAACTAACGTTACATTTATGACGCTCTTGCGAAAAAGGATCTCCATAAACATCTGAAATTTGGTATTCATATTCCACGTGAAGACATTTTTATCACCTCTGTCCTTGTGCTTCTCGTAAATAAAGATGTCGCCCATGCAATGTATCCTGTTTGATAGAGGTCAGCGTCCACAAGTCAGATAAACATTTTGTCATCAATACACCAAAGGTACTTCTCCGATAGGATTAAGGCTGTTTACATTTTCATCGTTGTTCAAATGCATCAATTCATTTTTCAACGAATGTTGTCGAACGTACATTATATTTGTGCTACATACCCCGACTGATGAGGTAAATCGAATCCGCCAGTCTTGAATGAAGATAGAGAACTCACCCTAGCAACAGCAACAAAAAGTTCTTCGTCTGCCTTCGTTCAAAATGAATTTAACAGATTCACAAACCATTTCCAAGTAGTGGACATACTATTTAAGTATTACCCGAGGGTAGGCGTATAATATTAAAAAAGATTATCAGGTCAGTGAATTTTATTTTTGTTTGTTGGATCGCATCTCGCTGAAGACCCTCACCAAACAGTATCGAACGAGTCGGCCACGCCGACTCGTGCGATACTGCTTGGTTGGGGGTCCTAAACTCAGTTCGATACAGCACACCAGAAAAATTCACGGTGCTGTTAATATTTATGCATCTCTGATATTTATACACTTGTCAGTCTCCTCACTTGAGCACTGGCTTGCGAAGTGCAGGCCCGTAACAACCAAAAATATTTGGGGGGGGGGGGGGGGGTCATCATTCTGCCCAACTGTCAGCGCATATTGCCCTGCATATATATCACCTTTTCAAGTGCTTTCAACAGTACATATCATTTGATATCAGGTGCTCTGTATGGCAGGGAACTCCACACAGGAAGATAGATGAAGATATTCTAAACTGAATTGTTGAATTTACAAGGACACCCTGGCCCCCTTTTGCATGGGCAACAGGACATATGAACTGCGGTGGAAGTTGTACAAGATCATGATATATCCGGTGCCCAGAGAGCCCTGGCTGTTCAGCTCTATTCTGCTGGGCAGGGCAACATTCTGGCAAATAATTCCTTGGCAGGGCAGTAGTTGCGTGGGCCGCGGATCGTGGTAACCGGATAACCTGCGCTAATCGCTGCCCTGCGAGCAGAAGATCGGAATATTTTTTTTGGTGGGGTGGGGGGGGGAGGGAGATGGGTGTACCAACCCCACCCCTTCCCGGATTTACGCCCCTGGCGAAGGGTTACTTGCCTTCAGTTTTGGCACAGAGAGACATACGCCCCAAGTTTTTTAATGTTACAGTTTGAAAATTAAGAAAAGAGAAAAATTAGACTTTCTAGTTTAGCTCAGTTCGCGTTACATACAGCCCTGTTGCCGTTTTTATCACCGTGATGTTCCACCATAGCATTCCCTTTGCATGGAATGCTGTCTAGAAGAAGGTGGTATAAATATAAAGGAATGCTGTGGGCGTGGGTGACCGATCTATCAGCCAAGCTGGCCTATTTCTTTCACAATGGTTCATTCACGTTAAAAGTAATTGTCATTTATAAGCTGACATTTGGTTATCTATTTATCAAACCATTTCCCAAGTTAAGAGGGGCGATGATCGAAATAGAGACCCCAGCTGTCAGAGACAGCCATTAGCGTTCCTCCATAGACTTCTAACACGGATTGCTGACTACGAAACTCGCGACAAGTGGTGTAGATGTAAATCATATAAAGGGTTGCTGGGGTCAGGGTTGACCGATCTCCCCACCAAGGTGTATTTCATACGCACTGATTCATTCTCGCAAAAAGTAATTGCCATTTATAAGCTTACCTTTGGTTATCTATTTTCAAAACCTACTCCCATGTTAAGCGGGAAGATATGCTGTCGAAATGCAGGGCCGAGGTCATAATATTTTCGAGAGAAATTAAAAATGGTTTGATAAATATATGCCCCCGTGTTAAGCGGGGAGATATTCTGTCGAAATACAGTGTCGAGGTCGTAATATTTTCGACAGAAATTAACATATGGAATACTCATAATAGCTTGGTGTACCAAATGTTCACCACGAGTGGTGAACATTTGGTACACAAAGTTCCTCTGGGTATATTTTATTTATACCATGATCGTCAGATGAATAAGAGTTTAAATGTTGAATAAATCAATATTCACAAGTACGAATCTGTTTTTGTTTAAATGAGTACTGATAGGCGGTACTTCCGCTGGCAATTTTATCGTCGAAACGAAATAGAAAATGAAACGCGCAAATTTCGGGGTCTTTTTCATTTTAATAACACAATAACTTACTATTTCGAGTTATGGATGCTTTATTCACATGAGACAACGTATGTTTGTTAATTTTTGGTATCTCATTTAAAAACGTAACAAATAATTTCCGGTTTCATTTCACTCTTCACGAGGCGACGAGTGAAAAATTTAGACAAGTTTGCATTCACGGCGAGGTCACCAAAGGCCAACTTGGATGTAGTTCCACTTTAGGTGTAAATTTTAACTTTTGAAATCCCATTGCTGGCGTGTTCACCAAGGTTGGTATGTGAAGCTAACATTTATGTCATAGGCTTTTTAATATATAGTAGAATAGGTAATCATGGTATAAAATGTTGTGCATCGTTAACGTCTGTCTACAGTTGAAAGTTTGTCCACTTCCAATGCACACACAGAAAAGAAATATGTGCTCCATTGCCAATATGTCTCTCAAATAACTCAAAAGTTCCTCCGTATGTTCCGCCAAACAATAACCTATAAACTCACAATGAAGCATGCCTTTCTTGTTTTATATTCCAACAAATATCTAAGTTATGGTCTAAAATGCAAAAAATAACAAACTTTAGAAGGTTACATTCATGTCCCGTGCTAGATATATCTTCTGTTAGGTCAGTAGCCAATATCGTAAACACAATTACCTAACATCATGTCTCGTATAGATATTGTCTCATCGCATTGTTATTCTATGCAGGCGACAGCAAGGACACATTCTAGCACATTATCTAATTAGCTTGCCATTATTCGCAATCCATCACTTTGATGGAATAATTGTCCTTCGTCAGATGAATAATGGGTCTTCAACAATGTTAGTGATCGTGATGTTTTAATATGTATTTGATCAAAATAGCATGTTACAGTTAAAACGAGAAGTCCTGGCACGAACGCTGCGCTTATCTAGGCTTAATTGCACGTAGGAATTGCGCACAATTGCCATATCGAATGGCACCCAAAGCACGGCAGGTTCTCCTGGTTACTCATAGCAAACACAGGCAATGTTTCTGCCAATGGACCTCCGGGTCACCCGGAGGTCCATTGGCTGAAACATTGCTTGAACACAGGCCATATGTACAGAATTTGATAGCCTTACTATGGTCTTGACGCGTAGATAAACGCACAGATCGACGTGCTATTTGTGCGCATTTCATGACAGGACTTCTAGTTTTAACTGTATGTACAAACCTGCATTTTGACACACGCAACCATTTCCGGGATCTTTTCAGAACTAGAAGAATAAATGGAGCGGTTTGAGAACCAACAGATGTTATATATCATGCGTTTTGTTCCCTTTGCAACATTACCTCTTGGGTTGTTTATGGCATAATTGACGATAACGCGATAGGGGCTCTTTTCCATTCGGTTCTCCTATATACTTGATCTGTGAAGACGTAGGATGATTTAGGCGGAATTCATATTTATTTTTACCAAACGAATATGCTCAAATATTCATAATGCCAGTCGACATTGCCGGATTGTCTCCTTTCTGTGGGTGGCATATTGCTACGAAAGTCAGTTGCAGGGGTCGAGGAGGGGGTCGAGGAGGGCGAACCAGAAGTAGAGTAATCATGATCCTACTCATGATTATGAAAACAAAAATAACTGCCTTCCCTCCCCTCCACACACAATCACACACAATCACCCACCGTAAAGGTCACCGCGTGTATACAAAGACTAGGGCATTCAACGTTCAGAGAACGTGTGATGGACCGTTTGGCGATATCGATATAGAACGATAACTCTGATATCGACATATCGATATCGGCAAAATTATGGCCGATAAACGATAACTGATATGGAATTCATCGGGCAAATTGACTGTGGAGTCCACGAAGCGCGGTCTACAAATAACATTAACCCTTTACCTAACGAATTGGCCGAAAGCGCCCATGTAATTTTCAAATTAAGTTGTTAAAAAAATATATTTTTCAAAACATTTGAACGAAACCATATTATATGACCCCTCATTGGAACGAGCTCGTCGAGCTCGTTCCAATGGGGTCATATGATACGGTTTCGTTCATTTTTTTTTCAATTAACAAAAAACAAATATTAAAATAATAACTTTGGATATCGTCTGCGCTGGTTAAAGGGTTAAATGTCCTTTAAAGATATAAATGTGCCAACAACAAAGGACAAACTTATGTTATTCACATTATCACCACTAAGATTCCAGAAAGTTAAAAGTCTGCATTACTTGGGCCTAAAAAGTAAAAGATCTGCTTCTCATGCCCTATCACACGGTCCCTTTGGCCGCCGCATGTACTTTTTTTACAACCCCAAAAATAAAAATTAAATCGTTTATGTCTGATATTTTACCCAAGTTAATAAAACTGATAAATTTGCCCCTTGAGTACAACAAGGCTTTGCAATGATCTAGCATTGGAAAGCCTTCTTCCACTCAAGGTACGAAATACCACCACCCATGCTACTTTGTAGATTATGAGGCCGAAAACATAAAACAAACCAAGAACATGAACTTTTGATGGCAAAGAAATAATTACAAAAATAAAAAATAAAATAAAAAACCACCCGCCCAAATGCAATTTTACAAACAATGGCCTTAGACACAGTTCTCTTTTTGGGGCCTTAGGGCTGCACATTATTTGAAGGATTCCATTGGCTGTATCGAAATCAATATCGCGGTATACCGGAATATCGACTGACTGACTGAAAGAAAGATATAACAAAGCAACCTAATTGTGAATGTCCCCACAAAACATTCACGATGTGCACATTAACCTAAAATTGGTCGCTATCGGTGTCGGGTCGATATTGTAGCGGGAAGTATCGGCTTTTCCAATAACAGCTATATCGGCCCCCGAACTTCAGATAGCATCCGTACAACTGGAGAAGCCACCCGACACGAGCTCCACCCGCTTCGTTCCTTTGACAATGAGTACAATATTTTAAACTTTTTTGGTCTTTTTCTCAGGCATGTCGACTATAAATCGAGGTGTAAGGTGACATATATTTCACCCACTACCACAGATTAGGAACCTTAGCCATACGGTGGCGATAGTCGTCCTTATACGAACGACTATCGCCACAAAATACCCACACCCGTGACTGGCTGTCAAAGATCAGCAGTGATCGTCCAGTTCGACAGCCGTAGAAAACAACGTGACCGTGCCTATTAAATGAGACACTCCACTTAGAGCACACAATAATCATCTTCTTGTCCGTTATTTTCTGTCAGTTATAATCAAGCTTCGCGGGCCCTATGCGCGCCGGACTAATGTCGGGGTTCACTCCTTGGAGTCTGGAATGCCAGGTCAGTGGGAAACCAAGGAGCTACGCATGTGCAGTAATAAAGCGTATCATTGATCTTTATGACGTAAAGGAGAGGGCCGTGAATCAATGGTTATAGGGTTGTATTTTAAACCGAATGATCGACGGTTCGATCCCTCGCCATCTGCGCTGTGTACTTAGGCGCAGATTACCGTTGAGCTCGTTCCAATGAGGGGTCATAAGCTATGTTTTTGGCGCAAAAAAATGAAAAAAATTATTCAATAATTTTGTTTGCAAGTGTCGTCTGTTTTTCATGTTAGGTAAAGGGTTAACTCTGCAAGTGCTGGGCTAGTAGGTTGAAGAGTCTGAGTGCTACTCGTCGCTGCTCGGAGATTCTCCCAGGGTACTCTGGCTTTCTCCACCCGTAAGACTGTCCGACACAAGATTGCCCAGGCTGTTCGAAAGTGTTTTTAAACAGGACCTAAACACACCTGCATGACGTCCATAGCATTTGAATTAGATAAAGGTGTGAATAAAATATTCAACTTGGGAGGGGGTTTGATACCCAGCCGGTAAACTATGGTACGAGTTCTTTCACGCGCGTTGACAGCTTGCACAATAACATTCAGACGAAAGTGAAATTAAACGAACAATTACAACTTTAATATTAAAACAACAAATGAGGATATAGTGCACAATGTACGCCTTTTGGAAGAGATTGAGCATGAATACCTACAATACTAAACACCTAATTAATAGTTTAATAAAACTTAAAAATACCAAACAAAATAAAAACGTCTTACTGGTTTGTTTACCTTGTATTAACAGCAGTAAAATAGATCAAACAAACGTCAATACTGGAGAAATAAGCCACAAAATCAGTTCAGTTTTTCTTACAAGGATTGCCAACCAATTTACTTAGTCCCTTGAACCCCTGAACCCTGGTGGTGTCTCCCATGCTTCTTCAATGGTAGCAATTAGAAGTGTCCACATTCATTATTTGTGGGTAGAACAATTAATATTTTCAACGTGCAGCCCTTGTGGCTGCACGTTGAAAATATCGATTGGTCTATTCTACACATTAACTTAGCAGCCATCCTACTTAATGAAAGTATGTGGTTTCGCGTTCCTGGACAGAAAAAAACAACACCGATGGGTTCAAATGGCTAACCCATCCCCCTCTTTACCCAGAAATGCAGATTTATTCGAATATCATTCGTAGCGTTTATTTCATTGCTTTTGCTTTTGTCTAATTTTGTGTAGCGATCTTCAGCCTGCATCGTTTGTGCCTGTCTCCATACAACCAGCCGTTACTGCTTTGTTCCAAACGGCAGCGCCAACCCCACATCTGATGTTAATAGAGAGTGTTCTGAAGTTTGGACAAAGGAGAAAACGCGTCTCCTTGTTTTCCAACACAACGATCTAAGAATATTTTATGTCTTGCGGATCTCTCTAAAGAAAATATTACTGGTATGTTTTACTTGTTCTTGTGCAAAGATAAATCTGAGAATCTCGGAATACTGTAGTGTATTTATAGAATCTTTTCCAATAAGATGATGATTATGTTGACATTTAATACACTGGTGGAAATAATTAAAAAAGCTCAACGCAGCTGTGTATCAGTCGCAGAAATTTGTAGTCACAGCCGATGATCAGCTAATTTTAACTCTCAGTTATAAGTTGCAATACATCTTTTTTCCATTGACGACAGTGCTAATCTTTCCTCCTCTCCCCATCTCATCAAGCTGATTTGAGCAAAAACAACCATCTATCAATTTAGTTTATCATCTCATGAAAAAAAATATACTGAAAAAAAATATAGGTCGCCATGTGACTTTTTTCTTTAAATTTGGTGATTTCTGTACTCCCGTCCAGTTTCGCACTGAATGAAATAGACATTTTTACCTAACCCCGCCCAGTTTTTATCTTCTCTCACACTTTTCAGAAGATAATTGTCACCAATATTTGATATTTTTTTTCAAAACATGCACTTTAAAATTGTATTCACACTTACAAGCTCAGTTCATTTTCCACCAATCGGATAAATCAGGGGACTTTTATCATCCATTAATGGTTGGGGTGTAAACCGCTAAAGGCGCTGTTTGCACCAAAACAGTGTATTGTAACCTAAAAAAGATATTTTTGTATTTAGCTTTTACGTGTCGGCTAAAACTGCCAAGCTTCCTTAAAATTCTATTTATCAATTTTTGCTGTCAAAGCATAACTTGTTACCCATAATTTTAATCAACTCGTTTCCCCCTTCCAATGATGGTTCATAAGTCATGAAACTTTGAGCGCCCCACCCAGCAGGTGTATATCGTCTATTTAGTGAGACAATGCTTCATCTGCAATGCTTAGCAGATGGGGCTTTGTTCCACTCAATGGGCGATATGACCAGCGAGTTTTTAAAAGCAATATTTTCTTTTAAATTGTTTGTGGAATAATATCATAAATTTGGTGTGTAAGTATGTCTTATTGATGGTTGGCCCTATGTTTAATGCAGATGTAATTTTGAGTATTTTGCCAGAGTTATTGCCCTTTATGGACTAGAATTTTTGTTATTGATGAACATAAATTACAGTATCGTCTGCTAGTCACGTTGGTTAAGATTTAAACAATCGTGAATGGACACCAGATACAGTTCAAGTACATTGTCATGTCATTTGTCGAAGATATAGAATGTTAGCAAACAGGAAAAGGTTGCCATTCTTTTTACTGGAGGCACTCAATCACGAGCCAAGCAGGAGGAAGCTGAATAAATAACAACATACCTTATATATACCAGACAGGAATCGAAGGAACGAGTCCAAGATAATACAGAATGACGATCAGATACACTATATGCATGTTAGGTTGTAAGATACAGTACAGTTCAGCTGATTGAGCATGAATACCTACAATACTAAACACCTAATTAATAGTTTAATAAAACTTAAAAATACCAAACAAAATAAAAACGTCTTACTGGTTTGTTTACCTTGTATTAACAGCAGTAAAATAGATCAAACAAACGTCAATACTGGAGAAATAAGCCACAAAATCAGTTCAGTTTTTCTTACAAGGATTGCCAACCAATTTACTTAGTCCCTTGAACCCCTGAACCCTGGTGGTGTCTCCCATGCTTCTTCAATGGTAGCAATTAGAAGTGTCCACATTCATTATTTGTGGGTAGAACAATTAATATTTTCAACGTGCAGCCCTTGTGGCTGCACGTTGAAAATATCGATTGGTCTATTCTACACATTAACTTAGCAGCCATCCTACTTAATGAAAGTATGTGGTTTCGCGTTCCTGGACAGAAAAAACAACACCGATGGGTTCAAATGGCTAACCCATCCCCCTCTTTACCCAGAAATGCAGATTTATTCGAATATCATTCGTAGCGTTTATTTCATTGCTTTTGCTTTTGTCTAATTTTGTGTAGCGATCTTCAGCCTGCATCGTTTGTGCCTGTCTCCATACAACCAGCCGTTACTGCTTTGTTCCAAACGGCAGCGCCAACCCCACATCTGATGTTAATAGAGAGTGTTCTGAAGTTTGGACAAAGGAGAAAACGCGTCTCCTTGTTTTCCAACACAACGATCTAAGAATATTTTATGTCTTGCGGATCTCTCTAAAGAAAATATTACTGGTATGTTTTACTTGTTCTTGTGCAAAGATAAATCTGAGAATCTCGGAATACTGTAGTGTATTTATAGAATCTTTTCCAATAAGATGATGATTATGTTGACATTTAATACACTGGTGGAAATAATTAAAAAAGCTCAACGCAGCTGTGTATCAGTCGCAGAAATTTGTAGTCACAGCCGATGATCAGCTAATTTTAACTCTCAGTTATAAGTTGCAATACATCTTTTTTCCATTGACGACAGTGCTAATCTTTCCTCCTCTCCCCATCTCATCAAGCTGATTTGAGCAAAAACAACCATCTATCAATTTAGTTTATCATCTCATGAAAAAAAATATACTGAAAAAAAATATAGGTCGCCATGTGACTTTTTTCTTTAAATTTGGTGATTTCTGTACTCCCGTCCAGTTTCGCACTGAATGAAATAGACATTTTTACCTAACCCCGCCCAGTTTTTATCTTCTCTCACACTTTTCAGAAGATAATTGTCACCAATATTTGATATTTTTTTTCAAAACATGCACTTTAAAATTGTATTCACACTTACAAGCTCAGTTCATTTTCCACCAATCGGATAAATCAGGGGACTTTTATCATCCATTAATGGTTGGGGTGTAAACCGCTAAAGGCGCTGTTTGCACCAAAACAGTGTATTGTAACCTAAAAAAGATATTTTTGTATTTAGCTTTTACGTATCGGCTAAAACTGCCAAGCTTCCTTAAAATTCTGTTTATCAATTTTTGCTGTCAAAGCATAACTTGTTACCCATAATTTTAATCAACTCGTTTCCCCCTTCCAATGATGGTTCATAAGTCATGAAACTTTGAGCGCCCCCACCCAGCAGGTGTATATCGTCTATTTAGTGAGACAATGCTTCATCTGCAATGCTTAGCAGATGGGGCTTTGTTCCACTCAATGGGCGATATGACCAGCGAGTTTTTAAAAGCAATATTTTCTTTTAAATTGTTTGTGGAATAATATCATAAATTTGGTGTGTAAGTATGTCTTATTGATGGTTGGCCCTATGTTTAATGCAGATGTAATTCTGAGTATTTTGCCAGAGTTATTGCCCTTTATGGACTAGAATTTTTGTTATTGATGAACATAAATTACAGTATCGTCTGCTAGTCACGTTGGTTAAGATTTAAACAATCGTGAATGGACACCAGATACAGTTCAAGTACATTGTCATGTCATTTGTCGAAGATATAGAATGTTAGCAAACAGGAAAAGGTTGCCATTCTTTTTACTGGAGGCACTCAATCACGAGCCAAGCAGGAGGAAGCTGAATAAATAACAACATACCTTATATATACCAGACAGGAATCGAAGGAACGAGTCCAAGATAATACAGAATGACGATCAGATACACTATATGCATGTTAGGTTGTAAGATACAGTACAGTCCAGCTCTGTGGACTGGTCGTAATCCACATGTGGGCAATGAGTCAACGCATGCATTTACCAGGTAATAAAAATCAGACGCAGCACAATTTTAATTAATGAAGCACCGGATAGTACTCGGTGCTTCATTAATTAAATTTTTGATGGTTATTCCTATAATTAGTAACTGGAATCTCATATTATTGCGTTCGTGGAAATATTGCTCACCCGTGTTGTGTTGTCAGATAATTGTGTGACTGAAAAAAATGATCGACCGGATAGAGCAGATACAAACCTCCCATTTTAATAGAGCAAAACTATTTGTACGATAGGGTGACAAAGTTATGAAAGATCCTTCGTCGTCAATCGACGATAACGTAGGCGTAGTAGAATGCGTCTTGAGTAAGATGTCAAAATTTTCCGCTTACCTGCGTCAGAGTAATAATCGATGTGACCGATGGAAATCATTTCACCATTTGTGCTAAGTAAGTATGTGTGTGGGAAGACGTATCCTTATGCGAAATAAACATCATAAATAATACCATAAAACAGCCAGTAAAGACATGTGTGTTTCTTATTATTCTGAAAGGCCACAGCAACTATTTACACTCAGATTATAAGCATGGGCAGTATTACCACAACAATATCTCTAAGGATAGAAGTAGGCATCTTATTAATTATCTTTAACCCTTTGAACACTGGTGGTATCTTCCATGTCATTTCAAAGGCAGCAATTGGAAGAGTCCATATTTATTATTTGGGGTTAGACCAATTAATATTTTCAACGTGCAGCCTTTGGGCTGCACGTTGAAAATATTGATTGGTCTACACCATGCATTTACCTTGTAGCCATCCCCGTAATGACAGTTTGACGTAGCTTATGAATCGACCGGGAAAAACGGCCTCTGATGTTCAAAGGATTAAGCCAAATTCTGTTTACAACTTTATAGCAGACATTACTTGATTTTACGAGAAACTGAAGAAAATTCTAAGGTTAAGCGCTAAAACAAAAGTATGAGATGAGAACAAACTTAGGAAATGATCCCTTGTGGCTTCTGTTAAATTTCGGTATTAGATAGTTTAACAGTAAGACCTGTTGTGCAGCTTTATCATGTGCTGTCCATGATGAGTGTAATAAAAGCAGACTCACAGAAATTATCAAACTGCAATTGTCGAATCACACGATATGGATTATAACATATATATAAATGGTCTATATTCTGCTAAAATAAATCTGTTTCAAGTGTGCTGGATCTGAGAGATGCAAGAGCCTAAAGCGAAAGAATTCGACTAAAGAAAGCTGAAACAGCACAGGAAAAATACAATTTTCACCAACCTGTCGGTCTGATGAAGACTTTCTTCAGGGTACAGACGCAACAAGAAAAAAGAAAAACATACACACAGACGACGAAAGAAATGAAATGTGGCGATAAAAGTTTTCGTAAGCCAAGTTCTGAGTGGACGGGTGTGAAAGAAAGGAAACCGGCGTAAAAGTAGCAATCAATAGGTAAACAAATACAGGGTATATTAATATCAGGTTTTACTGGGAGTTAGGGCTAACTAGAATACTTTTCAGAATTTGTCTAACAGTGTTTTGTGGTTAGGGTGGAAGCATTCGGGGTTGAGATAAGTATATGGGTCTGTTAGTTTACAATACACTTCAGTCTTAAGTTTCCCATCGGGTTTGTGAATTTTTACATTTAAGAAATTGACGTTGTTGTGCGAGCATTCGAATTTGAATTTTACACTGGGATGGAATGCGTTGAATTCATCCACAAAGTCTTGTAGTTTCTCCTTCTCGTGATTCCATAGTAAAAAAATGTCATCAATATACCTTAAGTAGATATCAGGCTTTAGACTTTGTTTTTCCAAAAAACTTGTTTCCAGGGAGGCCACGAACAGATTCGCAAATTGAGGAGACATAGGGGATCCCATACTACATCCCATATTTTGATGGTAAGTAGTATGTCATGCACGTTTCAAGTCATATTGGCCGGATCTCATGCCGGATCTCATGTGACGTCATAGTCACGTGATCTGGTGGCACCCTGTTGTATTGTCATGGTAACCCGCGTGAGCGGCCATCTTGTGACGTCATCCCCATAGTGATACGTGGTGTTAGTGTGCATGCGCAGCGCGTGTTGTTATTTATTTATTTATTGGTGTTTAAGGTCACATACTTATGCACAATGGCTAATCGTGACCGTGACAGTTTTACGGGTGGAGGAAGTCGGAGTACCCGGAGAGAACCATCGAGCAACGACGAGCAGCTGTCAGCTCTCCAACATCGTAACTCTGAACTCTGCACCGCAGCACAGGCAGGGTTAGATTGGTTGAAGACATGCGCGCGTGTTGTGAGGGTGATACGTGTTTCCGTCGTCCATTTTGTATACTGGAGACCGCCATCTTGGTTTCTATGGTACCACGTGGTTGCTATGTGTCCTAAAGACTTCTTATAGGACAGGGGTATGTTTGGAGGGTGTGTTCGATTGAATAGGAGTAATTTCCCGATTCGAAGAATTACCACACACAACCCGACAACTTGTACTATTTCGAATTCTTTCAGAATTCTCTGCTTCTATTTATCTATGCAATAATTTTCGTCTACCTGACCATGTTCCTTTGTCCTGGAGCATACTCCAGTAGAGTAGAAGAGCCTATCAGCTGGAACATCCTTGCTTATTATTACTACATTTAGCTGTTCTGGTCTGTTCTTGTTAGTTCTGATCATATTCCGAGTACTCTTGTTGTTTCATTTATCTAGATCACTCAGTCAGTTCACTTTACTGGCGCTAACTACCAATCAGATTGCTTGATTTCCCATAACCTCTATGCAGAGTAATCGTCCTTCTGTATGACAAAAGCCTATATCATTCCCAAAGCCAATAAGCTATCGAGCAGTTACTGATAAACCATTGCTCGAACGACTCAGAGCCCATCGAGCAAATGTGCTATCGAGCAATTGCTCGCACACACGACTCTTAGCCTCATTTCAGAAAAAGGGGTGCCTGAGACCTGGTATTGTATTATATGAGGATACCTTCTGGAGAATCCCTTTTTTGTCATGTGTGCTTATGTGAAAAGGCACAATGTGACACATCGTGCATTAGCACATAGGTACATGCTGGATGTGCCGATATGTGCTTATTTGAAAAGGCACAATGTGACACGCTGTGCCCTAGCACATAGGCACATACGGGTATTTGAGGATGCCTATAAACTGGTATTGTATTATTTGAGGATACCTATTGGGAATACCTTATGGAGAATCCATTTTTTGTCATATGTGCTTATGTGAAAATGCACAATGTGTCACATCCACTTGCTTGATAATTGCTCTGCAGTAGTCCCAATTCCAGATACGATTGGTCTCCCATGCACGCCCTCTTTATGAATCTTGGATAAAGTATAGAAAATACCAGGTCGCGGTTTGCATAAAGATCTGACAAACCCCCTGTCTTTTTCTGGAATTATTTCGATAAATCTCTCAAGTAATGTCTGGTACGATTCTGTAGGATCCTCTCCGAGAATGCTGTGGTAGTCATTGTTCGATAATTGGCATTTAGCTTCGTTCATATAGTCATCTTTATTCAAAATAACAGTAGCACCTCCTTTATCAGCAGGTTTAACTGTATAAGGATTACTGCCGAGACTTCTAATGGCACGTCGCTCTGTAGGTTTCAGATTGTATTACATTTTGACGGTTTCTGAGAGTATTTCGGTCCTTACTCTTTTTCGAAAGGATTCAACATATAGCTCGAGTTTTAAATTGCGACCGGAAGGGGGGCGGGGAGGGGGGGGGGGTCTTCTGTCTGTTACCATGTTACAAACGTTGACGGCGCGGAAGTATCTTCGCGGCCATGAAAGTACTCTTTCGAAAATATTCCTCCATATCCGCACATGTTTGAACTTTATCAAGCCTTGTAGTGGAACAACATGAAACTCCTTTACGAAGAACAGATATTTCAGAGTCCGATGAACTGTAATTTGATAGGTTCACAACCGTTGACTGTTCGAATCTGACATTTTTCACATCGGTAGTTTTTCTGTTTTTAGATTTTAAATCGTCAATTAAGTTGGAAAGTTTTTTTCTTTTTTTTTTATTAATGCTGCTAAAAATGAGTGTCTGGTATTCTCTATCATAATATAGTATATCAATGCGCACATGTGTATCCTTAATCTGTCTGATTTTCCGTCTCAAATTCTTTTTCTTCTGTTTCTTTTTCCGACAAAGGGGCTGTCCCTATATAGTCTGTTTCTTCCTTAGGTATTAATCATTCTCTCAAATTCCTTCCTACCCTACGCAGTCGCTGGAGCCAGGATTTTAGAAATGACCACGTGTTTCCATTCTGAAACTCCCTTGTTTTGTTCCCATATTATATTTTCTTTTGAGGGACGTTTTGGGACAGATGCTCGCGCATGTGTTTTCTCGACTTTCACGAACTCGCTAAGATATTTTATTTGTCATGCGTCGGTGGGTTAGGCCCTACTTAACAAGACAGAGGGAGGGGGGGATGGGGGGGAGGAGCTTGTGTTTTTTCTCCTAATGAACTAAAATAGTTAATTTTGTATTCCAAAGCGTATAATTCACAAATGGGACGGCCCTTTTGGGATTATTTCATTGAGAAACCAAAAGCTATGATATGTCATTACCAAATTGTCAAAAATAAAATAAAGTTTTAACCCTTTACCTAACATGAAAAGCAGACGACACTTGCAAAAAATAATTCTTGAAAAACTATTTTTTTCATTTTTTGTCTCAAACACATAGGTTATGACCCCTCATCGGAACGATCTCGACGAGCTCGTTCCATCGAGGGGTCATAACCTATGTTTTTGAGACAAAAAATGAAAAAAATAATGAAAATTATTGGCGATTTTTTAGAATAGCGCTGGCCGGTTTTTGCCGTTACGTTCGTTAAAGGAGTAACGTCTAGTATTGTTCATAGCATCAGGTGTATTTGAATGTACATTTTGGCTCCTATCACTGTAGTGTTTTCAAGATGGTTTATTGGAATCAAGACCTCGACCCTGGGTCGTATATCACCAAGGACGAAGATCGAGACTTCGAAACACCATCTCGGACCCCCAGGATCGTAATGACCCATTTGTCTGAAAATTCACCATTTAAAAAGTTACCAACGCTTCATTTGAACAAGGAACTATTTTATTGTCGCTCAAACCAAAACCAGCAAGGTTGTCATTAGTGATTCACTGCGTTAAAAACAATGTAATTGTCAGAGGAGTTTTCGTTTTGTTTAGCGTAAAATAATTGATTTCCAAGTAAGCTTAATTTTGTTAGACACATCAGATCAGTCAGCTTCCGTCTCTCTTCGTTGGTGTAGCCACCCTCAATACAGATTTGTATAGACTGAACGTTTTTGTATTGGAAAAAAAATATTGTAAGATAAAATAGCGACTGATAGCTGAAACGAGATGCATCTCCAATGATTTAAATATGTTTTAATTAACGGTAGAATAAGCTGTATTATGAACAGTTAAAAAGAAAAGTTGGAGACGCTCGTGGAATGCCATGCGCGAAGACGTTGGTCGGGCATGCAAACTTGCTTTAAAACGTATACCTCAAAGTGCAAACTGTGTCTCAAAAACCTGTAGCCAGTCTTTAGTTTAGCAAGGCGGCTGTGGTGTACACCCATTTTTATCAAAGTTCTGATAGATAATTTGGAAATCATTCAATAGATATGGTTCAGGTACATGCAACAAAATAATATACAGCACATCTATCCATGTTTAGTACATCACATGTTAAATTCTAGGACGCTGATTAATTGGATAAAAATAATATATTTACTTTAACCCTTTGATACTTTTGTAAGTGTTATTACGTACGAAATCAAACAGCACGTTGATACTTTGTGGTCATTTGTTTTGTTAATGTTTTTCGATTTTTTAAAGTTTTAACCTCAAATTCCTATTTTCTCCCGAATGGTGCTTAGTGATAATCGTTGAGCCAAATGTTCTCGCAGCTTAAAATACTAATATAATCCTGCTGTCAAGACTTCTTAACTGGTTGAGTGCTAGAAGCCACTATCATGGCTTTCAAAAAATGAGGATACCAGAGCAAAAGTCAACACTCTCCTTGCTTATATTTCAAATTCAAACACAAATAATATTTTGTTTATATTAATTTGTTTTATTACAAATTATTGGAGAGTGCCTGTGGGCACTCTCCAATAATTTGTAATAAAACAAGTTTCGAATTACAAATTCAGACCACCAAAAATAATCTAGCCCTCAATCAGATGAACAATAATGTGAAAAATATCTTGTTATTGGTGCTTTCTGGCGTTTGACGTCGCATTATGAAAGATGTTGAAGAAACTGAATTCCCAGTGACGTTTGAACGTCAGGATAATTAAAGTCTCAACGGGTATATGTATCCGACGGGTCTTGGCTACAGATGGATTATAAATGTAAAGAACGTCATGATATGTGAATGCGTTCGTCACTACGGCCAGAGTGCTAGCGCGGAAGGACAGAACGAGAGGCGCAGCAACGATTTCTATCCTTCCGCTGTGGCATGAGTGCCGTATTGACGAACGCATTCACACAGCGTGGCGTTCTGTGTTTATTACATGTCTCTATGACATAGAATCCATTAATTTAAAAAATCAAACTTCACACACAGAACATTTCAAACGTTAAAACACTTTACTATTTATTGATCGTCTGCTTGAAATTAAAAACAAAAACAAAACTCAGGTTTGATTGGCAAACGTGTGACAGATCGATATGTAAACAGAAAAATATAAATGAAAATTATGTCCACATAGGTTATTTATTCGTATTTCAAAAAAATTAGCTGCTGTTATCTGAGAGATATTCGCTTCCAAGTAAGAACTTGAGTATTATTAAATCACTCTCCATTTATAGAATAAGTTTAATTTCGTTAATTTTGATGGAGTTCGAACCAAAAAGATTATCCAATTGACATTCGATTTTTTCGGCTGTCATCACAGTTCCGAATTGATCTTGGTCAGAATGTGACAATTCGATTGCCCGATTACGAAAATGGAAGGAGTTTAACTCCTTCGATAGGTTCATGGCATCAAGTGGAAAAATTGTCCGTCAACGGAAATTCGTAAGGAACGTGTGTTCCATGCAGATTTGTAAATATGGAACTTGAGTAAACGTAATAGGCGTGTAATAAAACGCGATAAAAGATAATTAAAAGAGTTGCTTGCAGCAAATACATTCTCGTGTATTTCTAACAAAATAAGTAAAAAAGACAGAAAGTACAGATGTACTGAATCCATTGTGCACTTCTTTCCACAGAACTCTTCTCTTTTATTATGCGTCACGTCTGTGGCATCGCCGTGATTGGTTAATTTGACCCCCTTCTAAAAGTCATAGTACTGGAGTTTGTGGACAAAACACGGGTACTATCGGAACGTTCTTCCCTGGGGCCATGAGAACAAAGAAAATGTAAGCTCCACTTCCATTGATCAGTGTCGATTACGCACGTGCTGATTGGCATTCCTCAACACCAAAACGTTGGCGCCGTGTCAGTTTAACTTTTTCGTCACCGATAGATACAAACTTACTGACAAATATGGCATCTTCAGTGGGTGTGTTTTCAATTTTAACTGCAAACAATGAATTCAAAACAATCAGAAATATTAAAAACTCACGTAGTGTTCACCACTTTACTGAATCATGAATGTGACTTCACGTTCAATCAATTATATTTCCACAAGTTTAGTATTACTAGTGTTCCTCGACCTCACTAAGTGTCCGCCTCAGGTTCAAAATAAATTGTTTCACTCTGTTTAATTCTAACAAATGTCGTCGTCCAGGAAGAATTTATATTCCATCATACCACTTATCACACAAGCATTAACAATGAATTATAACATGAACAGCATGATGCTGTTGTAAACACTGATATTTGGTAATATAGAAACTTCCAGCGCGACGGCACTTGTAACAAGTCATTTTCAAATTTTGTGATCTGGAAACTGCTATGGAGAGTCATTCGTTCGAAATTACGTCACTAAAAGCATGTTTAGGGAAAGCTGCTTCAGGTTTTATTTCCGAAATCACACAAACTCAGGTACTATCGACCGATAGAACATGAAAAAAACGTTTAATATTATAATAATATTGTCTAGTCGGGTACAGTGTAGTGACTGATCTTCTCCATATAGTGTTGTTTAGTTAGGCATATTGCCCGAGCCAAATGCTTCGATCACTATACCTTACTAAACAACATTGTCCGAGAACAGTTCCCTCGGGCGAAGTCCACAATAGAAAAAGGGTTGTTATGGTTTGCATGGACATAGTTCGGAGGTTTCGGTGATTTGAAAATAGGAGGTTAAAATACGATCTATGGTATTACACCGGAATTATGTTTTTGGCATTATCCAGATGAATAACAAAATACAGCAGTTCAAATGGATTAATGGTTGATTCAATTTTTGTATCTTTCCATAATGGAAGTCTTTTGTGCTGAGATTATATTTTCAGTACATTTATTATTGAGATGTCATGATTTCCTATATCTAATGGTCTATCTTATAATATAGCGACTAACCAAACAAAAGAAACTGACTTATTGCTTCCTTCTTACAGCACGTACAAACAGTAATCTTTTTTTCCAAAGTAATCACGAAATTTACTCGGGTTTTAAAACGACACGACCAAATCTGTGGATTTTGACTCTTTGATGCGGCATTCACGACTAGCACGTCTGTTTGTAGTATTCGGTGGATGGACTCTAATTTCATGAAAAATTCTGGCTCATGCCGATATTTCGATCGTTCATTACTCGCTTTATGAAAACTGACTCGGTATGTCGTGATCCTTGTCTAACATGTTTTGTAAAAGCTATGAGGTTATTAAAAAACTAGACAATGAATATTAATTGTAGTGACCTAGTCATTTAGTTAATTAATTACCTCCAACGGTATGCTTCAGTTTAATTATGAGTCTACTTTGACTTTTTAATTAACTATTGTGAAACAAAAGTAATAGGGTCCTGCGAATATTCGAGATTCGACTCGATATCGATACCATACGTCTGCTTCGAGATCGATCCCGAATCAGTCTCAGGATTCAAGTTTTTCGAATCTCTCGTACTAACTTCAATTTGTTACATTTCCAACAAAAATTGGATAAAATTGACATTAGACAATTCATTCATGTAGGCTCAATTCATATTTAATTGATTAATTGACAATGGTTAATTGTTAGGTAAGTAGTGAATTTTGTCCGGAACATTTTCCAAAGTTTTAGTTTTTGAAGGCTTAACTTGTTACTATTCACGTTCTTAAGAACGTGAATAGTAACAAATTGAGCCTTCAAAAACCAAACCTATGGATACTAGGCCAAGCTGTTTCAACGACGGTGCTACAGAGAATATTTATTTTTTGGTGTTTTAAGGTCTCAGTCAGTCTTGTAAGGGTCGTCACAGTGTTCCGTAACCTCCGTTTGGTGCAATATAAAATAATTTGTCTATTAAGATTCGATTCAAGATTCGATTCGATATCCATATCAGAGACACGAGTCATTCGAAAAAATGTGTGATTCGCAGATCCCCAGAAAGTCAAAAAAGACTCCCTCCCCATTAACAGTACACAAAGAAAATAAACTTCTGCAATTATATTTAAATTATGCTTTCTGTTTGTACATAATCTCTGTTACAGGACACAGTTTAAATCGCATGGGCTCGCCCAAACGGAAAATTCGGACGAGTTTCATAAATATTATATGAGAAAAACACTCATTTCATATTCTATTTTTCATATGACACACACACACGCACACATTAGCCAATTAGTATGACTTTTTAACCCATCACCTAACTTGAGTTGCAGACGGCACTTGGAAAAAACATCCTCTCCTCGTATAACTAAACATTTTCATTTTTTTCCATCCAAAACATAGGTTATGAGCCCTCACTGGAACGAACGCGACACGCTAGTTCCAACGAGGGGTCATAACCTATGTTTTTGGAAGCAAAAAGTGAAAATATAAAAAAAAAATGAATGGCTTTTTCTTGTATTTCGCGAGACGGTTTTTGCCGTTACGTTAGGTAAAAGATTAATTCAATGTATCCCACCCTAAATAGGACAGATAGCGTAAATTCTCCCTACTGAAATTATGCAAATGTGACCCAGTTGTATTTTGTTTAGCCAATCGAATTGTCTAGTTTTGAAATTGACCAATGAAATTGACGGAAGGCTTTATTTATCACTGATTAATATGAAAACAAAATATCAAGTGTTTTAAAGTGAACAAAACGGACGAGTCATATGATAAACAAAAATCTTCATCTTAATGCACGTTGAGATGAAATATTTTTTTAAAAGGTATGGTAGGCACCACTTCACAGTAATGTTGTGCAGACTGTGTCTAGCCTATATACCCCAGGAAAGCCACCGTTTAAACACAGCAGTTTCGAGGACGGTCGTATCTCTATTGTTTGGGATACCCCAGTGATTGTTTTCAGCCAGCATTCCTCTTGACTTGGTATGATGGAACTGATATAGTTATGATCACAAAAGAAGTAGCAGATACAATTCATCATGTTTTATTCAGAAGAGTTAGAAATAATAAATATTAAGTAACATTTCTCATTCAATGCAACTGGGATACTGGGACACTTAAATGACATTTATGGGTATACCTTAACCATGCTGCTTGTCAAATCAAGTTAATTCTGTTCACACTCCCATGGTCCTCTCAGAGTGTTTCTAGGATTGAGTTTGTAGTACTTAGAGCCTATACTGGCATAGAACGCATTAACTGAAATGGCTCGCCATACTTTCTTGACAAAAAATTGTTCGCCACATCAGCTTGGCGGATTTTGTTTACCTGAGCTTCATTAATATATTTTCAAAACTTTCACACTTTGTTTCTTTGTGGAGCAATATGTTTAATATTCAGCTTTCAGGTCATATACACTTCACAAAGGCAGATCTGTTGGTATTGCCTTTGTCGAGGTTGGCCCTTACAACAATAATGAGAATGACTTCCTCGAAAAAATATTCTCTGAAAGTGAATTTATTAAATATTTAAATTATTAACCCTTAGAATCCGCGAGGCCGCGTTTTCTCCCCAGGAACAGTAGGGTGGTTGCAAAGTGAATGTGTGGGGTACACCAGTCAATATTTTCAACGAGCAGCCCTAAGACTGCATGTTGAACATTTTAATCTGTCTACCCCCAAATAATAAATATGGACTTCTCCAATTGCTACCATTGGAATGACATGGAAGCTACCAGAAGGGTTCAATGGGATAGAATCGGAACTGAAACTTCCAACATATGCTAATTACAATGTAGAATGCAGATGAACTGGCAATACATCACACACTAGAATAAATAACCCATTTGCAAAGTGTGCGATTTTGGAAATTTCTTCGTATTATTTCTGTTTTGATTTCCCTTGAACATTTCAACGCATTATGCATTTTTTATATGAAACGTGGAGCGGCAGTTTGCAACATAAGACAATAGATGAATTAACCCTGTACCCAACGCAGATGATTTCAAAATTTATTTTAAATATCATTTTTTAAATTTTTTCAAAACATTTCAACAAAATCATATCATGTGACCCCTCTTTGGAACGAGCTCGGCGAGCTCGTTCCAAAGAGGGGTCACATGATATGGTTTTGTTGAAATTTTTCGAAAAATAATATTTTTTCAGCTGCTGAATTAGCATATTACGCGGGCGGATGCGGGCTTTTCGCTGGGTAAAGGGTTAAATGGGTTTGCAATAATTTGATCTCCGGCTCTGTAAGTCTGTAAGATGAAATCAATATTTTATTTTCATTCGTTTTTCTTCCTCCAAAACAAGTCGTATCCCACTCCCACTCGCCGAAAATGGTATTCCACTCCCAGCATCATATTTCAGTCTCAGCAAGGACGAACTATTTTTCTTTTGTTTGCCATGTTTTGAAAGTAACCATGGAATGAATTATAAAGGTTTATTTTGGAAAAACTAATAGGGAGAAAATAAAATGAATAGACAACTTCACTGCTCGGATTGTTGTACGATTTTATCCTCTCGTGGGCAGCGCGGATTATTTGACTCGGCTAACGCCTCGTGAAATAATCCGCCGCGCCCCACTAGAGGATAAAAATCGCACTCGAATCCGAGTAGTGAACTATTGTGTATTTATTTAACCACCCAGTCAATCCAAGATAGAAATGCACGTTTACGTACGTCAGTAATATTCCGATATTGTCATTCAGAAGAATGGTGTTGATAGAGTTTACTGTACAGAGGATCTTTGGCGAGTCACGAATCGAATTCAGTGAACTACGTTCAGAATTTTGCAAGTGCAGTCGTGAAGAGTTTGAGATTCTTTTATCGCATGTTACGTAGTTCAACCCTTTACTTAACGTAACGCCCAAGACCGGCCAACGCCTTTACAAACATCGTCAACCATTTTACTATTTTTTTTTTAATTTTTGTCTCGAAGACATAGCTTATGACCCCTCATTGGAAAGAATTCGATGTGCTCGTTTCAGTTAAGGGTCATAAGTTATGTTTTCGAAGCCAAAAAGGAAACGTTTTAGTTAGTTGGGCAATATTTTAGCAAATATCGTCTGCTAGTCGTATGAGCCAGTTCCTGAAATATAAGAGAAGATGAATTCAATTCTATTTTCGTCCAACTCACTCACAATGGTACGACGTCACCTTGACTTCTGGTGTCTGATGTCACGTGTTTATTAAACAAGCTGCGGACGATATTTCCGTAATGTACTATTTGAGGGTGACTATGTGATAAAAACGTATGTGACTTTTAGAACTTTCTTTCATGACAGCGACACATCACATCACAGTAAAATAACTTGAGGCTCTCGAGAAATTGAGTTTGGCCATTTCCGTTTTTTGTACTTGTGTCAGAATGAAGACGTTTGTTCTGTCAGTATAAAGAAAAAGTGGAAGCCGAGCACGCCATTTTCAAATTACTGCAGAAAAGAGAAAGAAATAACGGCCGCACACGGTATAAAACATCTGAGAAAAGACCCCCGTGTTTAATAATACTGAAATATGAAAAGCCAGCCATAAAATCCCTATTTAGCTAGACTTAATGTCAGTATCCATCCATTTGCAAGTAAAATCGGTAGGTGTTTAAGACAGAGAGGATAACGAGACATGGCTGTTTATTATTACCCATTCAGCGGGCGTTCCTTGGGGAATTATCTGTAATTTCTTGGGCATTAATACACGATCAAGTCATCATGTGATCACTCATTAGCGCCCGGCTGTCCGTCACGTCACGTGACCGAATTACGCCTCGTTCTGAATCTTCTGTTTCTGTTTCCACTTTGTAAGTTCGGATGCCGCGTGAGAAAAACAAAACAAATCTCACAGCAGTTGTCTTGGTGATTAGGCCAATTAAAACGGTTTAAACCTCTCTACTGGAACACAAGGAGCCAAATAATGTTATATGGTCAGTATAGATACGTATCATTCTGTTTTTGAAGCAGCCAAACTCGGAGGCTGGATTTTTGCTTAAGTTATTTCGTTCTCTTGGTTTTTGAAAAACTTTAAAAATTAAATGCCGACATCTCATGAATATTCAAAGTTCAAACTCTTAACGTAATTGTTCATTTTCTATTCACATTAAAATGTCAGTATATTTCTTGATTGAAAGACAAGTATGTTAAATAATTCTCTGATTTGATTAAAAAATTGACTTGCAGTTATTGTGCGGTTACTTGAATGTCCTTCCCAATTGGTTGTAATAATAGTCATAACATGACATTCTCGGGCATTACTATTCTACTAGCAGCCCCCCCCCCCCCCCAAAAAAAAAAAAGATTAACAGCCCTCTGTCTTATTAGCTGTCCTCGACTTCGTTCAGGGTCGCTTAAAAACCTCTGGCTGGTAATCATTTCTGTTGGGCCGTTAATGAACCGTAATACCCTTGAAAATCATGTTATTGTTATAATACAAAATACATGACACGTGCTGAATGGCTGTCTACGTTGGTTGGACAGTGCGATAAAATTCCTAATACTTTACGCTATGTTGTGAGGTCTGCCCTGTGATAAGAAATATCCGTTCAAATAAATGTTCATAATACAACGAAAGTTTGTAATGGGAGTATAAAGTAAAGCATAAGGATATTTAGAGACAAAAACAAAAAAAGAAATTATTACACGCCTATTACTTTTCCACCAGCTCCATATTTACAAATCCGTACGGAAAACGTATTCCACACGGATTTTCGCTGACGGACTATTTTTCCGCCTGACGCCATGATTCACCAAAAGAACAACTCTGCCCATTTTTGTAATTGGCCAGTCGACACATCGCATTCTGACCAAGATCAATTCGGAAACTACGGGTAACAGCCGATAAATCGAATGTCAATTGCAAAAGATTTTTGTTCAAACCCACCAAAATATACGCAATTAACCCATTACCTAACATGAAAAGCAGACGACACTTGCAAAAAAAATTCTTGAATAACTATTTTTTTTCATTTCCGTTTTGCTCGAAAACATAGGTTATGACCCCTCGTTGGAACGAACTCGTTCCAACGAGGGGTCATAACCTATGTTTTTGAGACAAAAAATGAAAAAAATAATGAAAATTAATTGGCGATTTTTGAGAACAAGGCAGGCCGGTTTTGGCGGTTACGTTTTTAAAGGGTTAAACTTATTCTATAAATTGGGAGTGATTTTAATTATCACAGTACTAAATATTTCCCCATAGGTGACCATTATAACGTTCAGGCGGCGATGTACAGTATGATCGCATCAGTTTAATTTTGGCATTCAAATACCTTTGTGAAATACAGCCCTTCAGACAACTTTATCTGACCCGAAAACAGTGGGTCATGCATCAAATAAGAGAGAAAAACTGACAGGAAGGGAAGTACCGGTCACGTGTACATATTTTTCAGGGAATTCCCAACAAAAACACACCAACAGTCACTTGTATTTATTAGGTCCAAAAGTCATCAAATCACTCTCTTTATTTATTTGATATATTAAACAATAATGTATGATGCAGGTAGAATGCTTCAAAAGTTTATTGAAACGATATATTTTCCTAAGGCTGCTTAGATTTGGAGATTGCATCATTTCCGAGTGCAACTCTTCAAGGCGGGTAACTCCGATTCAGATATGTGATACATGCATACCTATACAACACCCGAGTTCTGACTTTGAAGCGAATATCTATCAGAAAACGGCGGCTAATGTTTTAAAAAATAAAAATAAATTATCTATTTAGACACAATTTTCATTTCTATTTTTCTGTTTACGTATCGATCTGTCACACGTGTTTGCCAACCACACCCAAGTTTTGTTTTTATTTTTCTTTAAGGAAACGTCAGAACTCTCAAATTCTGCAAATAAGACCGATTTTTTAAATTAATGGATTCTATGTCACAGAGAAGTGTAATAAACACAGAACGCCACGATGTGTGAAGGCGTTAGTTAATACGGTCTCGTTCTATCCTTCCGCGCGGGCACCCGTGTTGTATTGACGATCGCATTCAGACGTTCTGTTTATATGGAATATTTGTCCAAAGGCGCTCTAGATTTTTATTTCGTGTCTGTTACAGTGGCGCCTTGAAATCTTCGCACGTTAGTGTAGTGACATCACCTGAGCGTCACTTGAGACTGGCACGATATGGAGTTGGAAAAGTTGAGATTTCCGTGTTTTGGTGGTCTAGAAGAATTGACGAGCAAACTATCGTCGGCTGAGTGCGAGAATGTTCTATGTCCCATAGGGGACATACATGTAGAACATTCTAGTACTCAGGCGACGCTATAGCGATATTGAGGACAGCCCCCCACCCCCACCCCGAATCTCACATATTTTGACCAATCGAATCCTAAATAGAATCAGGAAGAGGATTTGGAATTGAATCAAATCAACGAATCGAATCTCGTGGCTCTTCAAATTGTAATTTTACCTTATTACAACCGAAAATGTCGCCAGGCTCCACTCCAGTATTACATTCTACGGCGACTCGTCTGCTTGGGTCTAAAAAGCGGAATTTTCCAGAATAGAGACAAAGTAGTTTTGGAACCTCATTTTACTCGTTCTGCTATCATCACGTATCCAACCTGATGAGTAGTTGGAATATTTTATCAGTCGGAACTTGGTCCATCACATTCGACCAAATATATATCCCTGAATTGGTCATCTTCGCGACGCCTCTGATATTCAAGTAGTTACTTGAATTTTGATTTCCAACATTTCGATATATTTATTTATTTATTTATTTATTTATTTATTTATTTATTTATTGGTGTTTAAGGTCACATACTTATGTACAATGGCTAATCGTGACCGTTACAGTTTTACGGGTGGAGGAAGCCGGAGTACCCAGAGAGAACCACCGAGCATCGACGAGCAACTGTCAGCTCCTCAACATTCTAACTCTGTTCAAGCTCCGCTCAAGCAGGGTTACAGCGGTTGAAGACATGTGCACCATCGACGTGCAGAACGCCTTAGTACACGGCGTCTTCGCGACTTATGTAGGCAAAGTGCCTTGCCTAAAGACGGGGATCGAACTCAGGACCTCTAGCACAGAAGTCCAACAGGCTACCACTGAGCCACCGCGCTCCCCTCCAACATTTCGATTTAACTAATAGTGAATCGAAGGACTTCGAAGACTGCTCCAGTCAGTGCGAGTAATGATCAAAAAATGCTGAGCTCTCTCTAAGTTGACACTGTCAAATACCGTCTGTCATCTTAGTGAGAAGTTGTGGTTTTTAACCCTTTACCCAACGTAACTGCCAAAACCGGCTAGCGCTATTCACAAATATCACCATCCAATTTTCATTATTTTTTTCACTCTTTGTTTCAAAAACATAGTTTATGACCCCTCATTAGAACGAGCTCAACGAGAACATTTCAGTGAAGAGCCATAAACAATTTTTTGAACACAAAAAATGAAAAAAATTAGTCATTCATGAATTTTATTTGCAAGTGTCGTCCGTCTACCTTTTGTGTTAGGTGAAGGGTTAACGTAGCAATTCTACAAATACTAAATCCTCCTCAAGTCCTCAAAAGCGGCTTAAGAATATCAGCGAATTTACACTCCCAGTATAAAAACCTCGGGCAATCGCTACAAAAAATATAATTTTTTGTTGAAAATACATCAATGCTAATTAACAGAGCTTAAAAGGAATGTAAATTGATTTGTTGTCTGTGGCTCTAGTATGAATTATTTCCCAATAATATAATGAAATTGGAAGTGCTTCTTTGCCATCCAATCTATATGCAAAACAAGTGTAATTCACTGGGAGAGTTTCCTTCTGATACCATCAATACCTTTTTCCGATGATCTGTTCCTCGTTCCTCAGTCCCTGGCGTTATTTACGTACCACTCAATAAAGTAATGAATGTCTTTCCAGTGAATCAATGTGAACCAGACACTAAGAAAGTTGATTCCAAGTTTTCATTGTAAACATAATCGTCGTTTGTTGGAGCGTATGTAAAGAGGGAATTATTTGCTTGTTCAAACAGAGCTAGAGTATGCAGTTCTCGACTTTTGTTATTTTGGTGGCAGGGAGAAGTTACCGGACTCGTTTTGCAATTACGGTGTTCATCTACGAGCCCGTCTATGATGTTTGCTTGCATATAGATAATCTGACTTATTCATGTTTGATATTCCGTTACAGGGACACCAAAAATAATTTTGAATGGCGAGAAAATATATGATGAACTTCACTTACAGTCATATATGAACTAAAAAACAAATAAGCTAAGACGTCCATTCATTTTCATAAATATCGCCATAAAAACTTTAACTTTTCATTTTCTTGCGTGAACGTAGTGCATAATCTGCTGATTGTTTGTTTATAGTTTACTGGTGTTTAACGACACGTTAAACAGCCAGGATCATACCGTGTTGGGCAATGTTACGAGTTGGGGAAGCAGGAGTATCCAGAGAGGCCACCGGGCAGCGCGGTGAAACTGTCAGACTCTCCAACGTACTAACTCTGCACATGAAAAGTTAGCAGTGGTTGAAGGCGAATGCCCCCCAATTTCAAAACTGGACAATTTTATTTATTGGCTAAACAAAATACAACTGGGTCACATTTGCATAATTTCAGTAGGGAGATTTACGTTACGTATTCTATTTAGGGTGGGTTATATTGTATTAATCTTTTACCTACAAGAAAAACGCCAGTCATTTTTTTTATATTTTCACATTTTGCTTCCAAAACATAGGTTATGACCCCTCATTGGAACGAGCTCGACGCGCTCGTTCTACTGAGGGGTCATAACCTATGTTTTGGAAGCAAAATATGAAAATTTATAGTTATAAGAGGATGTTTTTTCCAAGTGCCGTCTGCAACTCGAGTTAGGTGATGGGTTAAAAGTGTCATACTGAGTGGCTAATTTGTGCGTGTATGTGTCATATGATAAATAAAATATGAAATGAGTGTTTTTCTCATATAATATTAATGAAACTCGTCAGAATTTTCCGTTTGGGCTCGCCAGAGGCTCGCCAAAACGGAAAATTCTTAGACTCGTTTCATAAATATTATATGAGAAAAACACTCATTCGATATCCTCTATATACAGGCGAAGTAAACAATATTTATCCCATAAATGGACGTTTATTCGACCAGCAAAAGTCTTGGATAAATGTTTGCTTTATTCACCTAGTAGCAGCTGCTAGTATGGCAATAAATTTTCCCCGTAGGTTTAACACTGAAAGAATTTATTCCAAGAGTAGAAACAGACTTGTTGACCTCTGACCTCTGTCGCATTCGTGTAGTCATGACCTGTTTTACGTTTGTGGGAGACCAAATCAACCGACGTTTATCAAACGTTGACCGTCGCTGTTATGTTCAGTTTTAGAATATACGACACATTTCAACTCTGTCTAATAATAAAACGAACAACAATTAACGAAAAAGAAAACACAAAGTAAATCAATCAAAACCAAGTGTTGAAAAGCATACAAGTTCGATTGTGAGAGGCGGGGACATGATGAGTGATGTTTTATTTTCCAAATTAGGAGAGTGTAAATAAACAAATGTACGTGTCGTCTGCTTTGTTTATAAAACTCAAGTTGAATCGACGACGAAAAAAACAACAATAATCAACGAAAATAAGAAAGATAAAAATTGTTCATTTAATAAAGTATTTTTACAACTTTATCTCAAGTTTGTAGGGCAATTATTTTTAGACAGAAATGTATCACTGCGCCTTGTTTATTTTTATCAGTTTTGCTTGTCGACCGCAATTCGAATTGGACCAATGTAATTCTCACATCTCGCATTGTTTTGTACCGTGTGACAGCACGATTTCGCCACGACTGCCCTGTAAATGATTTATGGGATAAACAAAATAAACGTATAGTGTTTTCAAGTAAAAACAAAATTCTACTCGCAGGATTAAGAATGAAACCGACTCGCCAGAGGCTCGTCGGTTTCATTCTTAATCCTACTCGTAGAATAAATTACTTTTTACTTGAAAACACTATACGTTTACTCTATATTTAACATGTCTATTGACCCCTTGCACACTAATGTCAAAATTTCAAGTAGTAATTTTAACCATAATGCAACTGAGAATTTGACCCTTTCATTCTTGTTTAACAGAGCTCATGGAGCAACGTCAAACAAAATTGAATCGATTGAATTCGCAGTTGCCTTATAGGAATCAATGTCTACTTGAAATTTTGGCATCAGTGTGAACAGAGGTAACAAAACAGATTGATAGTGCACACCCGCGCAGTGGCGTGGGCGCACATAGGTAACCCACTGGTACGTATCCATGATTTTAGAATTTTTCTATATACCATGCAACAGAGTTTGGGGTGCCATCTGGCGGCGTGGCTCTCCCACTGGCAAAAAAATCTAGAATCATTGTAACGGATATTTAATTGTTTTTGGTTTTTCCAAGGGCATTATGTAAAATATATTGTCGCAGAATGCTGGAAACTATGAGAAATAATTAAGTAATGAAGTGACTTTTGAAGTTAGGTTGTTGATGGAGAGTTAGGTATTGTTTGAAAGTCCGAAGTGCCAATGCCGTCCGTTGCCGGTTTCGTCAGATTCAAAGCCCAGTTTCAATTTCAATTGAGAACGTACACTTCACAAATTGTTGACAACGAATAAAAAAATAAAACAAGTGATTTATTGATACTTTTAGTGGGCCTTTTTCATTTGTGGGGAACTTAGCGCGATTTCCTTAAAAACAGCCGGAGTTCCGATGAATTCAAGTTATGTTGACGTTCGGTCTGGGGAAATCTTTATTCTCAAAACACTGACGCCGAGTGACGGGCATGCAGTCTTGCAGTAAAATTTTACAGAAACAGACATGCACGCGAATAGCGATATTCATGTATTTCCTCGATTTTTCTTCACAAGTTCACTGGCTCTAGTCTATGAACTATTTTTACCAGTGATACAATACAATTTCAGTTTAAGACTGTCAGAATTACAGTGTAGCGGCCAGCCAATTTTGTGATCCGACGTGTTCCCCTAAAGGCTAAATACCAGAACCACTCGGAACTCCCATTTAAATTACACTTCCTCTGTATTTTAGTAAACAATGTTTTAATTCCTGGATGCTTTAGACTTTGCAACCAGAATAGAACCGAATTCCTCTTCAAATTAGTCAATGTCGCCCTCCTCGTCTGACCAACATCTGGAGGTGGGGATTCTGAATTTAGTATGTTTAAAAACTTTTAAATTAAAAAGCCTAAATACCAACCTCCCCAGAACCGACCCCTAAATAACATTTGCACACCGATTCCAGAGAAAATATTTCATTTCTACTAATTCTAACTTGTTTTAGCATACAAAAGGAAAGTGAAATTGAATTTATTACAAAATGTGAATGCATTTCTGCCTGTCTGTCCATCCATCCATCCATCCATCAGTGAGTTGGACAACTCATAGCCTGGACGATTCGTACCTCTGGCAATTGGTACCTTTTGCTGGACAATTTGTACCCCGATGTCTGGACAATTTGTACCTTTTCCCAGGACAATTTGTACCTTCTGTCTAGCTGATTCGTACCCCTCCTCTGGGCAGTATCCGACAGTTCGTACCCCCTCTGGACAATTTGTATCCTTTTCTTCAAATTCATACCCTGCTTAATTAACCCCCTCTGAAAACTTATACATAGAGATGGGATTGGGAGAGGATTATAAACTTGGAGAAAGGATAAAAAAGGCGATGTCATTTCTATTATTTTAAAAAGACACAGAATATCAAATTTCATGACTTTATAAAATAAAAAGCAAGTAGACACTTAAAAGATTCAACGTCACAGCGGCAAAAAGAAAATGCTCTATTGAGGGAGCTCAGAATTAAAAATTCCCAAAAGAAAATGCTCAATTGAGGGAGCTCAGAATTAAATTAATTAAATTATTAAGGCAGCATGCTCTTTAACTTATTATTTGGGGCGTCATAAAATTATTTATTGTTAGATCTTCATCAAATTAAAGAATTATAGTGGCTTCATTAAAAAAAATAGTGTTTTAACTGTAACACTACATCCATTACTATCTACTATAAATTTTCTTTTACCATGTTCGGACCCGAAGTTGATAATACTAGAGATCGCTTTTTTACTTATGCTGTTAAGCGATGGTTCACCCATTGAAGTTTCATTTCTATTCATAAATCTTGTTTTGATTGGTTGTTTCATGCATATGTTTATGTTTATATTACTATCACTCCGTCGACTTTTCATTTTACTCAGCCAAAGCATGAGTCAAAAACATTTAAAATAGTTAATACACGAGACAGTTTAGTACACTTACTTTAGACAACTTGTACCAAAAAGGAGACAATTCATACCTTTTACTGGGACAGTTCGTACCTTTTGTCTAGACAATTTGTACCTTATTGTCAAGACAATTCGTACCCTCTAATTGTGGTATGAAATTATGAATTGTCCAGGGTGCAAGTTGTCCAAGAACCGTCCATCACAGGCAGCGATTCTTTGCTTTTTATTTGCCCGGTTGTACATGTACATTTTCAGAAGCTGGCTTCTGACTATTTTTCACACTATCACCCCCTCCACCTTACACACACACACATACATACACAACTATATTAAACATGAAAGAGCACTATCTTTTTGAAGCAAATATCTGATTCATCCTCTCTGGAAAACATACATGGACATTATATTTTCCTTAATTTTACTCTTTTTATCAAAATGGGTCATGAGTGCCTGTAGGGATTAAATCCAAGGTTGTGAAAGTGCTTTTATGGGTACTTGCAGCATAAGCACCACACTACAGAATGAATATTTGATGGTTTTAGGCATTTTAATGGTGCTATGAGATGCCACATGAGCTGCACTGTCATGCTGTTAGAAAAAATCAATGTGTAATGTTTTGTCAGAGACATACCAATAACTCGAGATGCCTTAATTAAGAAATCTGAGTGATTTTTAAAAAAATTTTGTTTTCAAAAATTGCTAAATATTCATCAAACACAATGTGAAATATCTTCAGAAGTCAGAATGTGATTTAAAAACTATCACAAATGGGAAATTTAATATCACAAGAGGTTTGTTATGTGTCAACATCAATTAATTTATGAATTTTATCATAGTTTTTGATAAAAAGGGGCATACTGGGGGGACACCTTCAGGGTTATATTTTGCCACATCAGTATGTAGAAGAAAATTTGACATCAGTTGTTAGGATAAAATGGTACTGTCTATTGATATTGGTGTATTATATAGCTGCAACCCCAATTTTTGAATAAAAATTGACATTCTTATTGTTTCATGGGGTTGGAACACCACTCTTTGTCTTGCTGTATGGTTAAATGTGACACATGTTTCCTCAGAGTATTGCATGCTGATGCAGATTTTAGTTTTATTTTGGGATTAGGTTAGTTTTAAAAAAAAGCTACATGAATTCCTTACCTCTCAGCTGACTCATTAGGTAACAGAGTAGAAAAATGTGTTGGAGGCAACAGCAGTTTTTAAGTCATTTGACACAGTTTGGACAGTTTTCTTTAAAAGAACAAATTTCCCATGTTTTTAACTCAGTGGAAGCCAAAAGTTGATTTCTCATGCAGAAATGACTCTTTTGTCACATGAAAGAGGTAAAATGTATCTTTGATAGGATTGGGGTTCACATTTAAAAATTAATTTGGGTAGTAATGGGTACCACACACCTTACAATACTTTTTTATTGTTTTGAAAAGTATGTTTTTGTCATTGTCAGCAATAAGGGCTATATATTGCAAGCAAATTCACATCTTGAGCAAGTTTAGTCTCCAGGGACACATTACAGCCTCCAGCAAATTCCAGATAACAACCTATTTTACCCTACATGTACACATGTATTAACAAATGTAATTAAACCATGGTTCCCCATCATAGTACTAGGGGCAGAGGAGGGTTCCAATCTTCCAACCCCCTTCCAAATCACCATTCAAACCCACAGCCAGAAAACCCATATTGCACTTTTATTTACTGGTATTTAGATGTCTGTCTGAATTATGCTGTTAACCTTTACTTGTGAAAAGCTGATTAACCTTACCCACAAACTTATTGTCTTACTAACTTTTTGTGTCAAAAACTTGACTTTGTACACCATTGGAATGACCTCATTGCAATGAAGGGTCATAAGCTATGTTTTTGACACAAACAACAAGAAAATAATGAACATGGAATGACAATACTTGTGAATAGCACCAGCACCTTTTGACTGTTATATTTGGTAAAGGGTTAAAAAATGTTAGAAAATAATTTCTTCATGGAAAGAAAGAGTATTTTGGAAGACAAATTTGGGGGTGGGAGTGGAAAAAATAACACAATAAAGTTGCAAATGTGAATGAATGGCATTTGTGGGGGCATGGTGGCGTTGTGTACTAAGGTGTACTGCACGTTGATGGCGCACTTGTCTTCAACCAATGCTAACCCTGCCTGTGTGGAGTTAGTATGTTGGGGAGCTGACAGTTGCTCGCCGTTGGTCGGTGGTTCTCTCTGGGTACTCCGTAACGGTCATGATTAGCCATTGTGCATCAATATGTGACCTTTAACACCAATAAATAAATGAATGGCATTTGTGCAAAGCTACCAGTAAAGTAGTCTAGTACTAAATTTTCCCTTTTATTTGATGCACAACCCCCTGTTTTTGGGTCGGAAAAAGTTCTCTGAAGGGTTAAACTTGACAGAGATATTTGAATCCCAAAATTGAAGTGATGCGATCAAATTTTGGTTAGCTCAAGCTTTGTTGTCACGGCTCCCATGTTACAGCACAAAACAGCAGAAACAACTGTGAAATATTGTTTTCTCCCTGAATCAAGTCCCCAACCACCCACCCACCCACCCATACTGAAGCCTCAGTTGATGAGAAACAATTGGAAAGACTATACAGTATGTTTTTGGAAACTAAAGTCAATCTCATACACTCTCAGTTTCCTATGATTTGCTTTGGTACTGCAGCACTCAGGGTCCATTGAGGTTTTTTTTCCGTTTGCCAATCTTGTCCTGGCTCTTCTAACCAAATTTTCCATTGTATGTCAGTTTTTATTTCTGTGTTGACTTTCAGTTTGTGTGACTGCATGTCTGTCTGTCTGTTTGTCTGTCTGTCTGTCTAGCAAAGTGTTTCTTTGCTTTTCATTTGCCTGGTTGTACATTTTCAATAACTGGCAGCTGACTATTTTTCACACTCTACCCCCCCCCCCCCCCCCCCCCCCCCATTCACACACAAATATATTAAACACTAAAAAAAACTCTAGTTTTTTAAACAAATATCTCATTCATCCTCCTTGGAGACATATTTTCCACAATTTCACTCTTTTTATCAGAACGGGTTTATGTGGGGTTTAAATCCAAGGTTGTGAAAGTGCCGTAATGGATAATTGCTGCTCAAGCACAGCACCACAGAATCAATATTGGATGCTTTTGATCATTTTAACAGTGCTTTGAGATACCAGATGAGCAGTACTGGTCATATTGTTGAAAAAAGCAGTGTTTTATGTTTTGTCAGTACCATCCATATTAATGACTCTAGGTGCCTTAACTGAGAAAAATGGCTTTTTTTTTTTTTTTTTACAAAAATTGCAAATGATTCACCAAACACATGATGTGAAATGTCTTCAGAAGCCTGAATGTGATTTAAAACGATCACAAGTAGGATATTTAATGTCACAAGTTATTTGTTTTGTGTCAACATAAATTAATGTATGAATTATATCATGTTCTTGATGAAGAGGGGTATACTGTGGGGTGGGGGGGGGGGCATATTCATTGAGGGCTATTTTTTTTAAATTTTTACCACATCAGCATAAATTTCCAATTTGTGATAGTTTTGTCGCAAGATGTTTGTTTTGTGTCAACATCAGTTATTTTATGAATTATATCATAGTTTTTGATGAAAAGGGGTAGAGGGGCTGGGGTGGGGTGGTCACATTCATTGAGGGCTATTTTTTACCACATCAGTATGTGGAAGAAAATTTGACATTAGTTGTTATGATAAATGGCAGTGTCTGTATTGGTGAATAATATAGCTGCAACCCCAATTTTAGAAACAAAATTGACGTTCACGTTTGTTTCGTGGGGTGGGGGGGGGGGGGAGTGGAACACAATTTCCCTAATCTATTGGAGCAATGGACACAAAAGCAGCTTATCTAAGGACATGTGGACGTGTGAAAGGCATCAATAATTAGGCCACATTGAAACTCTTTTTTCAAATTTATTTCCCCTTCACCTTGTGTGAGGACAATAATAATCTATGTGAATCATTGAATTGTGATCAATCACGAAACGAATGTCAACTCAACAACTCTATTTGTAAAAATGGTCCGTATCGCCGATGCGGGGTCGTGTTTTCGTGACTAACACAACGGTGAACCAAAAAGCATGATAGGACCTTTTTCTAAATAACAAATTTGAACAAAATGACTACGTCAACTCAATAATTCTGCTGTCTATATCCGACCGAACACTTTCGAACTTGGCCGAGACAATTATCCTGGAAACTCATACAATAAAAAAGAATCAAATCGGTTAACATTTGTTCAAGTTATGGCGCTATCATTAGTATCAAGCACAAAATTTGCAAAAAATGACAAATTCAGCCCAATAATTCTTCGGCCGTACATCGGACTGAGCCCGTTTTCGAACTCGACCAAGACATTGTTCCTTGAAACCCATGTGCCAAATATCTGTCAAATCGATTGACGTTTGTTGAAGTATCGCGCCATCAAGCTCAAAATTAGTAGATTTTAACAAAGGGCCATGACTCTTGTGAAAAAGCGTGGACACGCCCTATTTTGTGTCATCGGGTGTTGCACATGCATATCAAGCCACATACCAAATATCAAAATCCGTCCAGAAATAACTAAAGGGCCGCCTTCTCGGCGACCGGCCCTCGCCATACCAATAGTCAAGTTTTTTTCTGTTGAAACATTCTGCTAAAATTAGGAAACTAAATGAATCGGATTAAACAAGAATGCCTAATGATATCACACAAAATAAAGACAAACAGCCGGTCTATGCTTTTTAAAACTGGCAGCAATTGCTTATCAAATAATATTACCGTCTTACTTTTGTTAACGATTCCTTCATTTTCCTATCGCCCCAAGAGATTCATCAATTTTAATTAGCGAACCCGGACCAGAAGAAACAAATTTATTACCAAATAACGCCGACGTTATTTCGTAAATCCGGCGACGGAACCTGACGGAATACCGGCGACGTTTTTTTTCTCGAGTCTGGCAAATAACTGACAACATTGGTGTCATTAAATTGAGAAAGGTCGGATATCACACATAAATCTGCTATTACGCACCCCCTCCCCTTATACATCCTGCAAGTATAAATATCTCGATATTAAAATTTCTTGCCTGATGTTCCCTATATGGGTTAATTTGGAGGGGTGGTGGAGGGGGGGGGGGGGCTATGGCTGATTTTTAGCCCACCGAAGGGAGCTTAACTTATCACTTGCCGTCGTGAACTTTACATATCGACTTATCCCAAACTACTGGACCAAATTGAACCTAACTTGGTGTGCATGTTCCTTATCATATGTCAATTCAAGTTTGTACAAATAACCTTGCCGCGCCCACAAGGGGCACCACAAGCCCATTACTCTGCTAGCACCCATACATTTTTTTAAAAAAAATAAAAAATCGTCTTCTCCAGAACCATCATTTAGAATCTTTTGATATTTGGTATATGACATCTCTAGGGGTGGGGGGGGGGGGGGGGGAGTCAGATTTAAGTTTGTTCAAATCGAGTCCATGGGTTAATAATTGGGCTCCCTGTAGGAGCCCGAATTTTAACTTAGTGAAATATGAGGAAATTTCTTTAAACATCTTTCGTATTTGGTATGGGATGCTTTCATATTTGGTATACAACATCTCTAGGGGGTCAGATTCAAGTTTGTACAAATCGGGTCCCTTAGTTAGTATTTGGACTCTCTATTGGAGCCCAAAGTTTAACTTTGTGCAATTTGAGGAAAGTTCTTTAAAAATCTTCATCTTCAGATCCACCAGTCAGAATCCTTTCATGTTTGGTATGCAACATCTTGAGGTGGGTCAGTTTCAGGTTTGTTTAAATTGGTTACCTGGGTAAATATTTTGGCTCCCTGTTTGAGCCCAAAGTGATAAATTTGAGGAAATTTCTTTAAAAAATCTTCTTCAGATTCACCAGTCAGAATCCTGTCATGTTTGGTATACAACATGTATAGGGGGGTCAGATTCAAGTTTGTTCAAATCGAGTCCCTGGGTTTATATTTGGGCTGCCTGTGGGAGAATGAATTTTAACTTAGTGCAATATGCGAGAATTTCTTTAAAAATCTTTTTCTTCAGATTCACTAGTCAGAATCCTTTCATATTTGGTATGCAACATCTTGAGGTGGGTCAGTTTCAGGTTTGTTTAAATTGGTTACCTGGGTAAATATTTTGGCTCCCTGTTTGAGCCCAAAGTGATAAATTTGAGGAAATTTCTTTAAAAAATCTTCTTCAGATTCACCAGTCAGAATCCTGTTATGTTTGGTATACAACATCTATAGGGGGGTCAGATTCAAGTTTGTTCAAATCGAGTCCCTGGGTTTATATTTGGGCTGCCTGTGGGAGAATGAATTTTAACTTAGTGCAATATGCGAGAATTTCTTTAAAAATCTTTTTCTTCAGATTCACCACTCAGAATCCTTTCATATTTGGTATGCAACATCTTGAGGTGGGTCAGTTTCAGCTTTGTTCAAATTGGTTACCTGGGTAAATATTTTGGCTCCCTGTTTGAGCCCAAAGTTTAATGTGAGGACATTTCTTTAAAAACCTTCTTCAGATCGACCGGTCAGAATTCTTTCATATTTGGTATATAACATCTCAAGGGAGATCAGGTTGAAGTTTGTTCAATTTGAGTACCTGGCTTATTATTTGGGCTATCTATGGGCAGGGGTGGGGGTGGCATGGGGAGCATGTTAGGTTCAGGTTTGTTCAAATCGATTCCTTATTTTTCCATAAGATTTGCCTTTCATGACTTCATTCCTTTGTAGTGTAGATGAACCATGTATAACTGAATGTGACCCCAAATACTTCTTTGAACCACTTTGGTAGGTAAGCGATTAAGGCCCCTTGGGGCCTCTTGTTTAGTCAAGTTGTGACGAAGTCAAGCTCGACTTGTAGTTTGGCGAATGGCGGGCGGGCGTAAACAATTGGTTTCTGGGTGATAACTTGATAATGGTTCGTCCCACGTTCATGAAACTCCACAGGAAGGTTGGCATCGGTGAGTGGAAGAACTCTATTTATTTTGGACTTGCTTGGTCAAAGGTCAAGATAAAAGTGACCATGAGCATAGTAAATTGTAAACAATTGGTTTCCGGATGATAACTTGTCTATGGTTAAACTCACATTCATGAAACTTCATACGTAGGTTGGCTTTCTTGAGAGGAAGAATCCTATTTATTTTGGACTCACTAGGTCAACGGTCAAGGTCATAGTGACCATGAGCATAGTAAATTAAAACAATTGGTTTCCGGATGATACCTTGATAATGCTTCGACCCACGTTCATGAAACTTCATAGGTAGATTGGCATCAGTGAGAGGAAGAATCCTATTTATTTTGGACTCGCTAGATAAAGGTCAAGGTCACAGTGACCTTCAACATAGTAAATCGTAAACAATTGGTTTCCGGATGCTAACTTCACTACGGTTGAACACACATTTCGTGAAACTTCATAGGTGGGTTGGCATAGGTGAGTGGAAGACCTCTATTTATCTTGCACTCGCTAGGTCAAAGGTCAAGGTCACAGTGACCTTGAACATAAATCGTTAACAATTGGTTTCCAGACGATAATTTGAAAATAGATCCACCCACGTTCATGAAACTTCATAGGTAGGTTGGCATTATTGAAAGAAAGAGCCCTATTTATTTTGGAATCAGTAGGTCAAGGTCACAGTGCCCCTTCACATAGTAAATTGTAACAAATTGGTTTCCGGACGATAAGTTGATAATGATTAAACCCACTTTTGTGCTGTCACAACTCACAACTCGACATTGGATCGGTGATCCTATCGGAATTTTTTTTGGGGGGGAGGGGGGAAGGATGTGCCCCAGAACGCTCGCCGCCGTGCCCCCACTTGGGTAATTGCGATTAAGTGCCTTGCCTAATGACACAACGCAGTTACCCCTGCAGGGGATCGAACCGTGGATCTCTCGGCTTGATGTTAGTAGTAGATCATGTACCCAACCGACCCACATTGGCCGGATCTCATGTGACGTCATAGGCACATGGCCCAGTTACTTCATTTTTGGTTGTCATGGTAGCCCGCGTGAACGCCATCTTGTGACAACATCCCCATAGTGATATGTGGTCCTAGTGTGCATGCGCAGCGCGCATTTTGTTGAGGTGAGACGAGTGTACGTCGTCCATTTTGTATATCTGAGGCCGCCATCTTAGTTTCTATGGTAGCACATGGTTGCTATGTGACCCAAAACCTTCTAATAGGAAAGGGATGTGTTCGTCTTCAGATGGTGTGTTCGATTGAATATGAGTAAATTTAATTACAACAAAGAACCCGACAATCCCTCTAAATAATCCAAAACTATCGAGACGAACTTAGCAAACCCCCATCTGGGGCTTATAATAGTAGCACGTAGTGCTAAATGAATGATGAGAGGTCCCATGTGGATAAATTCAAGTGAACTAGAATACCTCGAATTACCACACACATCCAAACAATCCCTCTAAACCGTCAAAACAACTTTATTTGGCACGGATTCCTCAATTTTGGGCTTAAAAGAGTAGCATGCAGTGCTTTAAGGTGCGTTTCCTGGTATGAGTATTTGTATTTGTTCGAATATTTTGTAAAATTACCCAAATAAATCCAACAGTTCTTTTACTAGTGCGGATTTCCCACTAAATATTCGGTTTCTATCTGTTGTCCCCTAGAATGTTCCTTTTTGCCCAACAATTCCTTCGTATAAGAGTAACTTTATTGTTTCGGATGTGCACCATAGTCTCGGTATTTTATCTATCCCGATATATTCTGTGGTTTATCCTTCTATTTCTTGGCCTGTTTTGCCTTTTACTGGTCCCATTCTGCCTATCCCAACAGTCTATTTTGTCTAGGCCGTCTCTGTGTTTGCCTTCCCTGTGTATAACGAAGTCGTCTATGATCCACAAACCCAAAATACAATCAAGCAGGCATGGGTATTATTCGAACGACTCGAGTCTTATCGAGTAACTAAGCTTTTGAGCAGTTACTGAAAAAGTCATTGCTCGAACGACTCAAATCCCATTGAGCAAATGAGTATCGAAATAGCGATTTCTTTTACGACTCTTAATGCTCATTGGGGTATAGGAGGATACCTATGACATGATGATGTAGTAATATATATACCTGATGATAATTTAGTTCCTAGCATCTGCCCAGTTCTAGACCTCTCCATGATCTTCATATCTCCAACACCACTATTACTGATTTTCCGAATATTGCCATCGTCTGTCCTATGATTAGCTTTTACAGTAGTCACCAAATCCTGGAGTCTTCTTCCACTCTTGTAGCCTTGTACCATTACTAGCACTAGTGTCGGCTTGCTAACCATCTCAGATTGCTCGACCGACCAGAATCCCATCGAACAAATGAGCCATAGAGTAATTGCCTGAACGAGTGACTCCACGAATGACTCTTTTGTTCGTCTACGTATTGAAGGATGGGAAGGATCTTGGGAACTAACAACGTGATATAATAACCATAGTTATTGAAATTGACGTACAATCCCGCTCATAATATAGCCTTGGTTTTTGAAAGTGTTGTTAAAAACCTAATGAACCAATTTGCCATTGAATTATGATCTTTTGTCAGTTTAAAAAATGAAGGTTTGTTTTACCATAGCTTGTCTCAAGTTTGATCCTTCTGCAATCTTTCAAAGTTTCTCGATTGTCATATCTGTCGCCACATTAACATATGAACATACATGTGTAGTTCTGTGTTTATTGCATGTCGCTGTACAACACGTTTTGACAAATTGTTATATTCCACATAACCGCTGCTATTTCTGCGATATATACCATCTCTTTCCTGAAAAAATCTTGCTTGGGGCCTGCAATATTTACCGAAATTAACAATATTGGGTGTGCACCATTACGTGTCACGTATTTTCATATTAATGAAGTATACGTTCTCGGTTTAGACCTGAATTTCGTCTCATTTGTATCTCTCTTTTACGGGAGAGATGGGTTGTGAAGTACCACATCTGCAAATTGAGCACAATGTGGCGAACTGCCAACAAGCTGACAGACGTTAGATCAAGCTGGAGAGATAGAACGCCTGTATTTCCAGTTGCTGGTGTATGTTAGGGGTATTTTTTTATTATGAATCAAGGGTGCGCGGTGGCGTTGCGGTAACCAGTTCTCGTCAGCTCACCGAAGTTAAGCAACGTTGAGCCCGGTTAGTCCTTGGATGGGTGACAGTCTGAGCGATCGATTCGGACTCCCGCGTTGTGTCCTTGGACAAAGCACTTAACCCCGATTGTCCACATGGGAGCACGATGACGCCGTGTACTAAAGCCTGCTGCTAACCTTGCCTGTGCTGCAGTGCGGAGTTACGATGTTGGGAAGCTGGCAGCTACTCGTCGTTGCTCGGCGGGTCTCTCCGGGTGCTCCGGCTTCCTCTATCCGTAAAACTGTCACCGACACGATATAACCTTGGCTGTTAATGTGTAGTTAAACCTTAATAAATAAATAAATAAATAAATATATTAGGGATCAATTAAAATCTTTAGAGGCCGCCTGTCACCTTTTTATTCTATCTTAGTGTTATTTGGTTTCATCACAGTTCCCGCTTATGTGTCCTTATATACGCCTTCCTGCTGGTTATGGTCACACCTTTGAGCTTATGAATACGTCAGAAAATCCATTTTAACCATCTGTACACTGATGTCAAGATACCAAAATTTCGAGACACGAGTTTTTTTCCAAAATGCATCGAGAAATTTAACCAATTCAAAATTGTTTGACAGAGCTTAGTGAGATCTGTCAAACAAAACTGAATTGGTTAAATTCCTAGTTGCGTTGTGGGGAAAAGTCGCCTCCTGAAATTTTGGCATTTCACATAAATGCGCTGAGGTGGATATAAGCTGCATAAGCACATGGGGTTTACTTGGAAATGTCACAGTTTTAAAAAAGATTATATCACTAACTTCAGTGCCTCATAAAGAGGACGCCAGTGGAAGACAATAGGTATGTACAGTGTTGTATTCGACAGTGTTAAAAGATATTGATGTTCACTACCTTTTTTTTAAAAAATTCGCTCATTTAATTTAAACATATTTTATTTACTTTAAAAGTAGAGTGGGATTGATGAACACGCTGGAGCCTATATTAACACCATTCCCTTACAAAAACAATTTACAGAAAATTTGAACCATTGTGCAAGTGCAGATGTTTTATGGTTTGGTTTGAGTGTTTTCTGTCTGTAAACTATGGTCTTACCCTCACTGTTCTGGGGAGTTCTCAAAGCTGGGTTATCTCCCCTCCCCGTAGGGGAGATAACACAGCTTTGCGAATTCCCCATCTTGTCGCTTACATTATCGTTTAAATTCTTTTGATTCGAGATATGATAACCTTCATAACGTGTTTCGGAAACGCGACCAAGCAATGTGCGGATCATTACAATACTTGGCGGAAAATGGTCTTAAACGCCACACAATTTGAGAACAGTTACCATAATTTGAGTATAACATTTACCGCCGATAAAATGTCGGTATTTAAAGGATTGTGAAGGAATTCGTTCTTCGTCTATCACTGAAGTTAACCCCCTTTATCTGAACTTTACCTCATCTAATTTTCTTGTTATCCTCGCATTTTCCAAAATGCTGTGGTTTTGTGATAATCTCCGTCCTTACCTCCCGTTTTGAGCTATAATTTTGAAACATACCATACTTCTTAAGTATCGTATATAGATGACACTTTTTGTCGCCAGGTGGTGCCAGTGGCGCCACTTAAAGACAGCTAAAATACTGCTTTCCGACGAAAGGCTCCTAGGATATGTAATTTTGGTTGTTTGAAGTGTGTCTGTATGTTCCAGTAGGGTCTATACATGTGTATAAAGGTCTCGAATTTTTTATTCTGCCCCATGTGGCGCCCGTAGCGCCACTTTTGTCGTTAGAGAATCGGTTTCCGGCGAAAGGCTCCTAGGGTTTTAATTCGAAAGGTTGAAAATATGTTCATGTGTTCCGGTAGGGTCTCTAGATGTGCATAAAAGGCTTCGGTTCTTATATTCGGTCCCATGTGGCGCCCGTGACGCCACTTTTGTCGTTAGAGAATCGGCGTTGGGCGAAAGGCTCCTAGGGATTTTAATTGTAAACGTTAAAAGTGTGTTCATATGTTCCAGTAGAGTCTCTAGATGTGCATAAAGGTTTCAGATTTTGCTTCGGCCCCATGTTGCGCCCGTAGTGCCACTTTGTCATTAGATAATCGGTTTCCTGCGAAAGGCTTCTAGGGGTTCTAATTCAAAATGTTGAAGGTGTGTTCATATGTTCCGTATAGGGTCTCTATATGCGCATAAAGGTTTCGGATTTGTTTATTCGGCCTCATGCGGCTTCGTAGCACCACTTTTGTCGTTAGAGAATAGGTTTCCGACGAAAGGCTCCAATGGGCTTTTAATTTGAAATGTTGAAGTTGAAAGTGTGTTCGTATGTTCCAGTAGGGTCTCTAGATGTGCATAAAAGTTTAGGATATTTGGATTCCGCCCCATGTGGCGCCCTTAGCGCCACTTTTGTCGTTAGAGAATCGGTTTCCAGCAAAAGACTCCTAGGGATGTTAATTCGAAATGTTGAAAGTGTGTTCACATGTTCTAGTAGAGTGTCTAGATGTGCATAAATGTTTCGGATTTTTTTATTCGGCCCCATGTGGCGCCCGTAGCGCCACTTTTGTCGTTAGAGAATCGGTTTCCGGCGAAAGGCTCCTAGGAGTTTTAATTTCAAACGCTGAAAATATGTTCATATGTTCAGGTAGGGTCTCTAGATGTGCATAAAGGTTTTGGCTTTTTGATGCGGCCCAATGTGGCGCCACTAGTGCCACTTTTGTCGTTAGAGAATATGAATTGATTTGTGACCATCGTGGTGACATACTAAAATGCAGGGATACACCCTATTTTGCTTTGGACAGAAATGACACCGTTCTAGTATTCCTTTTCATTTCATCAACTTTAGTCTTTAATCGACCATTGATTCCGTTTCTCGGATATAGCGAAAAGTTCAGGAGGATCTTAGTCGCGTCTATCGATTGTCCGTGAAACGTCTTCTCCATAACAGGAAGACTGTTTCAAAGATAAGGTTTGTATCACCTCCATTGTCAAAGATACAGGAGGTTCCGAGTCCAACCAAGGATGTTGTAGGAACTTTTGCAAACGGAGGAGGTGGAAGTGGGGGACAGAATTGCCGCAGATGCGCCGGACTTCCCAGTGGCATAAGATTTCAATGAAATTTGGTGTGAGAGGTTCTTGTTTCATGCCGCCCCAGTACATTTATAAAAAAAGTTGCCGGCATATTATTCACCAGAGTTACGGCTCTTACTTTGTCACATTTTCATGATTTCTTTCCGTCTGCAGAATATCTAAATGAGTGGATGGAAATCAATGAAATTTGGTACGAGGGATTCTTGCGACAAAACGCTCCTGCACATGTTATAAAAGGTTGCCCTAATGTTTTTCACCAAGAGTTACGGTCCTTGTATTTCCAAGACATGTGCTAAATTATTTCACATAGCGGGGCACCACAATTTTACGAATCTGCTTGTTAACTAAGTCTACTGTTGATGAGCATCCATCAGTTTTACTGATTTTCTTGTTTCACGAAGAGACGATGGCAAATAAAAATCTTTAACCGGAGGAATCATGCCACAGAAATGAAAGAATACTCAGTACCTTTTCCGTTTTCGGCTTATCGACATGCCGTTGCAAGTTGCAATGTCACAACACCACTTATAAAGTGGAGCTCGGGAGTCGTGTGGACCTGAAAGTTTTATTTTTCACTCGCTCGCTCGCTCAAGCGCTCGTGAAAAATAAAACTTTCAGCTCCACACTCATGAGATAATTCCCGAAATTCACTAAAACATCGCAGATATCCTCTACATATTATTGTGCTCTGTTTTATATGGGGTGGGTGTTTTGAGGAAACGTATGTACACTCGTTGTTGCACTTAGATAATAAAAATATTAATTGACTGTTTACTGTTAATCCAATGGGCTTAGCTGGTTGTGAGCCTTACCAAAGGCAGCATTTAATTAAATAATTACTTCATACCGTCGCGAGTCGCTCGCGACGGTATGAAGTGTTTATCTAATTAAATGCTTCTTTTTCTTAAGTTAATAACCCACAATGTTTCATTGAAATAACTCTACCTCATTACCACTCACTGACCACTAGTGTTGAAAGATTTTCGTTACGTTAGCTAAAAGCTTAAATTAACATTATGTGAAAAATAGAGTCTCGAATTCGTCGCGAATGGTTGTGGAGTTTCAGAACCTCATTCACCAAAATCGATCTGGAAAACCTCAGCACTGATCGATTTTTGTGAACACGGTTAAGAAATTTAATATGAAATCGCGACTCATTCGCGACCCTTTATATATTAACCCTTTGAATCCTGGTCGCATCGACCACGTAAGTTAAATGGGAGTAATTGGAAGAGTCCATATTTATTATTGGGGGTGGGGGGGGGGGGGGGAAACCAATCAATCAAATATTGATTGTTCTACCCCACATTTAACTTAGCAGCCACGCTACTTACTGAAAGTATGACGTATCCCGCTTCTGGACCGGAAAAAGTGGTCCCTCGGGTTCAAAGAGTTAACAATACCATATTTTCAGTTCCCTTTCATGTTGATTGAAAGCATTCTAATCTACAGATAACCCCTTAATATGATTGTCATACCTAGCAATTAGGCTTTGAAAAGTCAGAAATACCACACATGGATGCGGACTGCGGACGTTGCTTTTCATAACAATTCGCTCTAAAGGCAGCATACTTAAGAAGAGTGTGCTCATCTGAATTTATTTATTTATTTATTGGTGTTTAAGGTCACATACTTATGCACAATGGCTAATCGTGACCGTGACAGTTTTACGGGTGGAGAAAGCCGGAGTACCTGGAGAGAACACTGTCAGCTCCTCAACATTCTATGTTCAAGCTCCGCTCAAGCAGGGTTACAGCGGTTGAATACATGAGTACCATCGCCGCGCAGTATGCCTTGGTACACGGCGTCATCGTGCCCCCATGTGGGCAACCGGGATAAAGTGCCTTGCCCAAGGACACAACGCGGGTCGTCCCGCACGGGGATCGAACTCGGGACCTCTAGCATAGAATTCCAACAGTCTACCACTGAGCCACCGAGCTCCCTGCTCATCTGAATAGGAATCACCCGAAATGACAATGTCTGTATTTTATCATGGATAAGAATACCGAAGACATGCTTTCTATCCTTTTCTGTTCTACACTCCACATGAACTCCGTCGTCGAAAAAGACACAAAATTTCGGATATATTTTTTCCGTTTTGTTTTTCTTAAAACTGTCCTGTGTTACGCAATATTATTACACTTAATCCAATTTTATCGTCAGGCTATAACCATGAATGCTGATGTTGCCTGAAATACCAATTAATAAATAAATATTCCCTGAAATTTCGATTCATTGATGTAAACGTGTCGCGACAAAATTGCAACCCAATCGCTATGTGATCAAGAAAGAGACAGTTTTTGCGATCACAATACAGTGCTGCCTCCGTGTGTACACTGACCGCTTTCAAGGAATGGGCAATATTTTCACGGGCGCTGTAATATTTGATTCCAAACACTAATTATAGGAATAATCATCAAAAGTTTAATTAATGAAGCACCGGGTTGAACCCGGTGCTTCATGAATTAAATTTTTGATGATTATTAAAATTTTGCAGCTCATGATTTTTTTTACCTGGTAAACGCACACGTGGACATCACTTCACACGCGTGGATTACGACCAATCCACGGCGACTGTATTGTACCGCCAGTAAACCTACCCGAAACTATGCGACTCTAGTTGTAGAAAATGTCGTTAAACCCCAAAACGTACTACTCGAAAGGACACTGTCTACAGTTTATTAAGTGATGGTTACCCTGTCGTGTTAATTTTTTTAACAATACAGAAATGCCGTCGGTGTCATTTCTGAACTTTTAGATTATTTTCAAACTTCCCACATCGTTCATGTGCGGCGCTGTGCTTAATTAAGCGGATAAACAGGTTCGACGAATCGTGACCAAGTCGCGATCCGAACGAAATTCTGTTCCCTGTTCTGTCCAGAACACTACCTGATCTCCCCTGTTGAACGAGAGACGCGACAACATTGTTTCTCAGATTGTTCGTTTGTTTTTAGCCAGTCTATATTTTCTCTCTGAAATTTCGATTCACCGACACGAAATTGTCACGACCACGTAGCATCCTAATTGCGATGCGATTGAGAAAGAGATAATTCTACAAGTACATAGGCAGATTTAGCAAATTTAGAGAAGATGACTTTCTCGAAAATCATTTGAAGGACGAATATATACTGAGTCAAAAAAGAAAGTATAATGTACTTCGAGGAACATTTTTTTTAGTATTATCGACTTTAATCCCAAACAGATTATTGTAAATTCATATGTCGAGTCCAGAGGCATGAATTTGTATAAGTTCATGTTCTGCCAGTTTCACGTCAGGACGTCGCAATTCAGACATGGGGTGAAATGAAAAGTTCACACATGCAGTCAATAGCGTGTATGTCCACCGTTTGCCTCTTGGGTGGCAAGACATCTACGGCGCATGGACCTGATAAGTCTCTGGATGTCACCCTGTGGTATTGCGTTCCACTCCTGCCTTAGAACATTACATAAATCGCCTAACGTCTGAAGATCATGAAGTCGTACCCGACGGTCCAATTGATCCCAAAGATGCTCGATTGGCGACAAATCTGGCGAAAGTGGGGGCCAAGAAAGAAGTTGGATGCTCTGCTCCTCAAGAAAGTCACGACAGATACACGCCATGTGACATCGGGCATTGTCTTGCTGGAATAACTGCAATCCGACGTTAGCGTTGAACAACGGGACAACAACAGCGTTAAGAATTTCGTCCCTATATCGGTGTCCATTCAGATTACCATCGATGAAGATCAACTGTGTTCGATGGTGCAAGGACATTTCTGCCCAAACCATTACACTACCCCCGCCGAAACTGTCGCATTCCCACACGCAAGCATCAGAAAACTGTTCTCCTCGTCGGCGATACACTCTTGCCCTACCATCAGTGCGCCGCAGACAAAATCGTGATTCATCACTAAAAAGAACTGCTCCAACGCTGTTGAATCCAGCGAACACGCTGACGTACCCATGCCATTCTGACAGTACGAAAACGTTGGGTAAGGATTGGTCCGTGGTATGGACGCCTACTTCGGATGCCGTGTTCAGCGAGTCTGTTGCGAACAGTTTGAGCACTAATTTTATTGTTAGTTCTACCAGGAGGAATTGCTGCTGGCCTCGTCGCCGGAAGGAAGCCATCCTGCAGTGATACGTCCTGATGTGTCGGTCTTGTGCAGGGGTCGTAACTCTTGGTCGACCTCAACGCGGTCGGTCGGCAGTAGATCCAGTGGCTCTATACCTTCCAATGAGACGGTAAATAGTGGCCACAGAGACTCCAAACTCAGCAGTGAGCTCTTCTCGATGTATCCCAGCCTCGTGCATACCAATGGCACGCAACCTCTGATTTTCAGTTAACCTTGGCATTTTTGGTACGTCGGAAGACAGAAACTAGCGTGTTTTCTCAATAAACCAGGCTCTCTAGCACAACATAACCCAAAAACAATCGTCGGTCACCCATTCAATTTGACATTTTCGGGTAGCACGTGCTATTTTGAAATTCCGTAGCAAAATTGTATACGGTTAGGTGAACAACAACAACATGTCATTAAACTCTTCTGCACGACTTCTGGTCCACAAACATGCAACATTAGAACTATTATATTTCATCCTTTGTGCTATTTTTTCACATTTGTTTCTATTATACTTTCTTTTTTTGACTCAGTATAATTGTTCGTGTTTGGATGAGTTTCTGAACAGTCTGGAAGGAAACCTTCCTTTATCCTCTTCCGCTATTTCAGCAGAGACTTAGTGGGTATTGAAGTGGAAATAATCGAGTATGTTGTGTAATTTTAGTAATGCTTTTCAATGCTTCGGTCTTTATTCCATTATGTTTTTCTGTTTCTGTGTATTGTAATGTTTCACAAGATTACCAGTGACTGAATTAATTACGGGAGGAGAGTTGACTGTACTGCGATTTGACGTCAATGGTTTCAGTATGCTTATCCCAACTGTTATAGTTACCGCAAATTACTTCAAAATTGTTCAACATCAGACATTTTCTTGACGAAGATTTCAAACCTTTCGAGATTGCGTTTTTATCGAACCCTGCGTTTTTTTTAATTATTTGTCAGTTTTTAGATAACGGTTCTGAAAGAAATTCAGGATTGTATTTCGTTCTTCATTATCGAATTTCGTCGACTATTGAAATTAAGTGCAAAAGAGATTTTCTGATTACATTTTATTCGACGACAGATTGTTCTCTTGCGGTCGTGAAGACCAAATTTAGTTTAAAACCCTTTACCCAACGAATCGGCCGCATCCACCCGCGTAATATGCAAATTCAGCAGTTGAAAAAATATTATTTTTCAAAAAATGTCAACAAAACCATATCATGTGACCCCTCGTTGGAACGAGCTCGTCGAGCTCGTTCCAACGAGGAGTCACATGATATGGTTTTGTTGAAATGTTTTGAAAAAATTGAAAAAATGATATTTAAAATAATAAATTTTGATATCGTCTGCGTTGGGTAAAGGGTACCTAATGAATCGCCCGCATCCGCCCGCGTAATATGCAAATTCAGCAGTTGGAAAAATAATATTTTTCAAAATATTTCAACAAAACCATATCATGTGACCCCTCGTTGGAACGAGCTCGTCGAGCTCGTTCCAACGAGGGGTCACATGATATGGTTTTGTTGAAATTTTTTGAAAAATTTAAAAAAAAAGATATTTAAAATAATGAATTTTGATATCGTCTGCGTTGGGTAACTATTCTCTTTTCAATATGATAGACGGAAAATGTAGATTGGCCCTGTCAGTAATAATCAGTTGTTGGAAAGAAAAAACAAACAACACCAAGCTTTAGTTTTTGTAACCTGTATCCTTGACTTTAGTAAATAGAGGAAGTGATAATGAGGGATACAGTTCGGCCGCCGTGGACTGGTCACTTTTCACGGGTCGGCAATATTTCCACGAACACAATAATATTAAATTCCAAACACTAATTATAGGAACAATCATCAAACATTCAATTAATGAAGCACCGGGTACAACCTGGTGCTTCATCAATTAAAAGTTTGTTGATTATGATTTTTATGACCTGGTAAACATAATGCTTTGACGTCACTGCCCACTCGTGGATTATGACCAGTCCACGGCGACTGTACTATAATTACCGATAATGATCATGGTACATTTCGTGAGGAAAAATTTCGCTTCTAAAAGAGAAATTTCGCTTCTATTTAAAAATAGCCCGTCAACGATTTCCGTTCCGCACATATGTGCGGAATTGATTTTCATTTTCCGCATGGTTCAGTGTTGCTGTAGATGGGGAATTCATAGAACAGGCGTGTAATAAAATTGTATCGGTAATCATCAAAGATTCAATCAAATCAAGTCTCGATTGAGAAGCATTCCTTGCATTGATTAAAAATTTGAATGTTTCTGGCTGGTATTTTTACATTCAATCGCCGGAGTAATTCAGTTATTCGGAAAAACGAATCGTAGGTTCCAGGTGGTTGATCCTAAAGATATGCGATAGGCTATTTGAAGACAAGACTGGTTCCAGTCCACAGAAGTGTCAAATTCGTTTCAAGAATTTGACTGGAGGATTGAGAGCTTGTACAATACTATCGACCACGAATATGACACCAAGCAATTATACCATAAAAAACGAAGAGAAAGAAATTCTAATTTTGTGACATGTTCTAAGCACACCTTAACCTTTAAAGCCCTATTTCAGGAGTATGTATTCTCAGAGCATGTAGCCTGACCATGTCATCTTCAAGAGGTGCTGCTGACAATAGACAAAGTACCTGGGCAATGACTTCTAGACAAGTCTTGGCTGCCCTGCATACTAAGGCAGCCAAGACTTGGCTAGAAATCTCTGCTCAGCAAGTGGACATGTACAGGTTATAGTCTAGTGAGAAATCAGGACAAGTGCCCTGTCCCCTGAGGGTTAACACAACGGATAAGAAAATCAGCCACTTCTTTCATCAAAATGAACCCTTCAGCTGCTGTCAATCCTCAACAGGGCCTTATAAATAATGAATGCAGGAAACTTTGAAAATGCAGACAGTTTCGGTATTAAGTGATTGGTTCGGTTCGGTTTTTCGGTATGCCATGGTATCGGTATCGGTTCGGCTTTTCGGTATATTCTTCTGTAAACACCCTGAAATTTGATGATATCGAAACTGTTAAATAAAACAACCCAAAGAAACAGGTGCTAATATTGGAAAGTTGATATCGTCTTAGTATTTAGCGTGCTAAGGTCTTCACTGTTAGGAATTACCCTTAAATTTACGCTAATCTACTGGCAACCAGCTGCAGGTCCTCTCGCCGTAAATTTTACGGTAACTAATGTTACTAATCACGACAAGAGAGGAGAGTTTCTGTTTAGAGGTGCTTGTATTTTCAGTACGAATGCATTTAATTCTTTAATTGCTACTTTTGCGTAACAGTATCGTCCAGGCCAGCTTGTCTGGGAGGAGTCCATTCTCAAGGGAGACCAATTAATATTTTCAGCCAATCGGCTGCAGGATAAAAATATTAATTGGTTTACATTTTGTGATGATTGAACAAATGTCTGATGTTGTGACGCTATTTATATATATATCAGATCCTTGGTTCTGCTTTTCGATCGAACAAAATATATCCATTGTAAAAATATGGATTTGTATGATTAAATCTTACGGCAGTATACTGACAGCCAGTTGCCAAAACTGTCCGGTATTTTCAACAGTCCATCCGTCCGTCCCTTCAAATTTTGTTGATGTCAAAACTTGAACAATAGTTAACGAATTCCATTTCTTTTCGGTTTATGTCTCTATATCAACAATGTCTTCGTCAGGTTCGATGACCACCGATATCTCTTGAAAAGTGTGGGAGTTATGGGGAGTTATGGCCCTTTGTTATAAAAATATCCTGTAAATCTTGTTTATGGCACAACTTGAAGAATAGTTAACGCATTTAAATTCTGTTTGGTATGTGTCTTTATAGCAACAATGTCTACTGCAAGTTCGATGACCAGCGATATCCGATAAAAATTATGGGAGTTATTGCCCTTCGTTTAATAAAAAGTATTGTGTAATGTTTCTTTATGGCATAACTTGAACAATAGTTAACGAATTTCAATTCGTTTCGGTATCTGCCTCTACAGCCACAATGTCTATGTCAAGTTCGATGACCAGCGATATCCGATGAAAATTATTGGAGTTATTGTCCTCTGTTAAAAATACCGTGTAATGCTTGTCTGTGGAATAACTTAGACATTAGTAACCAAATATCAGTTTTTTGGCAACAATGGCTACCTCATGTTCGATGACCACCGTTATTCCCACCTCCCCGTGCCAATTAGGCGACTTTTTTCTTTGCCTCGAAATGAATTTTCAAGGATTTACAGTGATTACATGTAGAAAAAAATGACTTCTATGATCCTCCCATGCATTTTGAGGGATTTAGAGTGATTAAACGCAGAAAACATTTACTCCTATAACCCCCCCCCCCCCCCCTAGTCATTTAGGCATTTTGCCCCGAAATGTATTTTGAAGGATTTAGAGTTATTAAATGCAGAAAAAAATAACCCCGTCCCCACCCCCCACCCACACCGCCGTGCCAATTAGGCAATATATGGTTGGTCCAAAATGCATTTTGCTGGATTTAGTGGTTACATGCAGAAAGAAATTTACTCCTATGACCCCCCCCCCCCCTCTCCCCCAGCCCCGTACCCACCTACCCATGTCCGGTCAGTTAGGCAACAATTTTTGTTTTGCCCCAAGATGGGTTTGGTCGGATTTAGAGTGATTTTATACGGGGAAAAACCGCTTATAGTCCCTCCCCCCCCCAATTGGGGAATGTGGGGGGGGGGGGGTGTTAGCAGCGCTTGGCGACGCAGGCCACTTGTTTACATTCTTGGTAAACGCCATGACGTTTGACGATGTCAAAGCCGCTACGTAGTAATGCTTGAGCAGCTTTCATGTCATCAAACGCAACCGATGAGATCAACAATCCATTTATACAGAGATGGGTGATACCGAGTTGGAAGTTCTAAGAATACGGGTTACAATTTCCAGCTTTGGTTGACAGAGAGCTCGCTTGACTTGTAGCCCTGGTTAAATAAACAGTACAAACGTGTTCAAAGAAACAAATAGTTTGTATATAAAATTCACATTTAACGCTGTTAAATCCCTGGTGGATTCCTCTTCACATTGTTTTTAAAGCATCCTAACATTCCATTTATATAAGTTCTCGATCAGTGGATCATGCTTTATATTCTATGAAAAGCACACGGAAAGAATTATACCTCTTCAAAAACTAACTATCGGCCACGAGAGCGAAAGTTGCATTTTAAAAAGAACCTTTTTAAATAAAGAAAAAACGGAATGACCGAAACTTATAAAATAAAGTATAAAAAAAATTACTGTCATATTTCTTTTTTGGCTTCAATAATTTGGTTTTTGGTCGGATTTCCCACAGAAGTGTTAAATCACACATTCTGTCATACAATCCATATCAGTAGTTGCGAATAATTGATTTATTGTTGAAGCACCAATGTGGAGAGATTTAATGCTTCCACGGTCTGATAACCACCTCCCAACAGGAAAGATAAAAACACCATAACCACTGACAGGACAACAAATATCCTGATACCCATCTGACAGTACAAGAATATTTTCAACAGCTTTATATCAACAGTTAAGTGTTATGACTAAACTAACTATCGATAATATACTGTGTGCAACAGTTTCAGACAATTGTCGTAAAGCCAGACACTTCATGGCTATTTGTCTGGTTGTTGATCATGCAAGGGTGAGATATGGGAATTTGTTCCAAGCTTTCAACATGTTATGTTTTTTCTGTAGCTTCATATGGTATCTCTAGTGATATTTGAATTTGGTTATCCGCCTTGACAAGTTGCACTATAAAATAATTACATTGTTAATGTAGTTATACGTTTTTGTTCCAAATACTCAATTCCCATTGGTCAGCTGGATGAAAACGTCATGACCAAATGTATTTAATTTTCCAATGAATCCAATTTGACAAACGTGTGTCAATGCCGAAAACCGGCGCTCAACTCAGAGTTGTGCGCTGTCTTTTTTGTGGGGTTGGTTTTTCGCCTCGTTCGTTCGTACATGTTTTATTTCGTTTTCTGCTTTGTTGTTTGGTAAAAAGTGGAGTATGAACGTGTGGGAATGGGTACAAATTGTATGAATCCCGAAGGGATTCATACATAATTTGTACCCATTCCCACACGTTCATACTCCAATAAAGATTATAAAAATTGCATTCAATTCTTAAATGATGCAATCTCCGAAACTAACCAGCTTGTGGCGGATTTCGTTTTATATATCGGCTCAAATAGTATACATGTACACCGGTAAAATAAGCATAGCTTACGTCAACTGAATTTTATATTCACTTATTTCTTCTGTGTCCCGAGAAATCTTTAGGAATTTATCCCATTTAGTAAGATTTTAATACGGGAAAACTTGTATACTTTGCTCTGTTGTATTCTTTTGGTTGTCCACCATTTTGTCAGTTTAACCGAACACTTTGTGCAAACCGAATTTTGATTGGTTTGTGTTTCTGACAGGGCCCATTTGGTTTGCATAAGGTTTCGGTTCTGTGCTACTGTAAATTAACTTAGCGATTTTAATGGATGTATAATGTATTAAAAGCCGTGTCCCGGTCTGTTTAAATCACTCAGGTTGTGATCTAAGAACCTACAGGTTCGCCTCTACCTCCTAAGGACATCTAGCCGCAGTCGTGGGGGTTAGGTGTGCTAGGTGCAATTATTAAATATATTATGTTTCGGCAGTTTGTTTCAATCTTTGGCTTTTAAAGTACAAAACATGTTTCTTTGAAACTATAATGGTCAAACCTAGGTCAAATTTATTTCTGTCTGCGGCTGAATAAATTGTAACAAGTAAAATGCGGGTTTAAAAATTCATAGAAAATGTGACATAGTGGTAGATCGCCTGACCACTTGTCCGTCCGTTTGTAATCCGTCATACAGCCATTGTGAATGGCACGTTTTGTACATTATAATGTATATTGCTTTATTTTGTGGTCTCCCTGTTTCAATGTAGGAACTTTAGTACTGGTAATGTTCGACACAGTTTGTTGTAATTTTCATGGTTTGTCACACTCTTCCTTTACCTGGAACATATTTTTAAAATACAATTGATTATCCCCATTTCTGTGTTATTTTATTTTATTACTGATTTCCTTGTGGCCATAGTTCAAGAAAAAAACGAACTTGGGTAGATTAACCCGTGGTAAGAGGGGCTTGATGTGGACCTTTTGAGGGGATTATAGTGATTTGAGCGAGAATATAATGATAATTTCTCAGGAACAATTGAATTTCATAAAATATACCGAAGTGGGAGACGAATAAAAGATCATATACCCACACATTGTGGGGGAACTTAATAAAAAATGTTTTTAATGATATTGTTACGTGACTTGCTAAATATCTGTCGTCTGCGATCGAAAATCAAAACAACAAACAATTTGACAATGACTGACGTGAACTGTTTGTGGCACACTTTCCTGAGCTTGACTGTTGTCTTATGCGAAAATTAAATGTTTTTCGTTCACTTACTCATAGTTTTTATATTTTAATATTACAGCCGGATTAAATTACAAAAAATAACTGTTGTTTTCCTTCGGTTTATGCGATATAAACCGAAAATTTTCAGCACAAGCTTAATCATAACTCGCTACGTGAGTTATGAAGCTTGTGCTGAAAATTTTCGGTTTATATCGCATAAACCGAAGGAAAACAACAGTTATTTCTTAAATATGATAAACAAATGACTTCTATGAAGTCAAGTAAATCTAGATTGCCAACATCTATTTTGGGGGAACTGTCCTTACATATTGCTAGCCCAGACAGTAGGCGCATGAGATTAGACAGGTATCGATCAAGTCCGTCGGGCTTCTGATTTCTCTTGGAGAGATTTTCCAATTAGGCGGGAAGAGACACCTGATAGATTTGATGGAAAGACTGTTGAATTGAAAGATTTTTAGTGCATTTTGAGCAAGTTTCAGATTGGAATAAATGGAGTTATGTGGAAAAGGGGCAACAGTTGGTTATGTACTTAAGGGGAGAGGCACAGAAAATGTTAGGAAATTTAGCTGGTCTCCTGAGTGTCAGGAAGCTTTTGAAAAACTTATGGAACTCTTGATAAATACACTAATTCTGTCATATCCTGATAATGATTCACAGTTTATTCTAGATACAGATGCTAGTGCAATTGGCATAAGGGCTGTTTTGAGTCAAGTTCAAAATGGTGAGGAAAAGGTGATTGCTTATGCTAGTAGAACTCTGAATAAGCATCAGGCTAGATATTGTACTACATACAGGAAGCAGCTGGCTGTTGTTACGTTTGTTAAGCAGTTTAGGCATTTCTTGTGGGGTAGACACCTTATAGTGAGAACCGATCATGCCTCATTAAAATGGCTTAAAAATTTTAAAAATCCAGAGGGAATGTTAGCAAGATGGTGTGCTGGAAACGAATGACTTTTTCAATAGTACACAGAAAAGGAAATTTTCATTTTAACGCTGATAGTTTATCTAGGAGACATCCTAGTTATTGTGAGCGTCTGGATTGTCATGAATGCCATAGTCAAAAGGATTCGCTTCCGTTGTCCAAGGGAAATGACCTGTTACGCTTGAATGTGTTTTTTATAAATCAGGGGCAGGGTCGTTATGTGTAAGGACTGTTGGATATGAGTCCGTTTCATTGGGCAGTTCAGCTAATGGTTCCATACTCGGTAATACAGTAAATGGTGAAAATACCCTAGAACCGAACTGGTTACAAATCTGGACAAAGAAAGAAATACCAGAATGCCAGAAATCTGACATTTCTATCGCGCAGATAATAAAAGTGAAAGGGGAATATACAAGTAAACCCCCTCGCCATGTAATGCTGGATTCTAATTTAGAAGTTAAAACTTCGTAGGGCATGTGGGAATCATTAGTAGTCATTGACAGCTGTCTCTGTTATAAATGTAAATTCACGAAAAAGAGATTCATTTATTAATAGTACCCAGTAAAATGAGGTTGAAAATATTTGATCAATTACATACAAACAAAACAGCTGGACATTTGGGCAGGGATAGAACAATTCAATGAATTTAGCGTAGGGTTTATTGGCCAGGGATGTCATCAGATATTACACGATGGTGTAGCCAGTGCGCAGATTGAGCAAGAGCTAAAATTGGGTCAGAGATTGGTAAATCTTCCTTACGTCAATCTGTGATAGGAGCACCATTAGATCGAGTAGCTGGCTGCTGATATTGTTGGTCTTTTACCCATAACATCCGATGGAAGTGAATATATTATTGTCCTGTGTGATTACTTTACGAAGTGGGCTGAAGCCTATGCTGTGCCAGACCACAATGCCTTAACTGTAGGTGGTAAGCTGGTTACTGAATTCATTTGTAGATTTGGAGTTCCAAACCAGCTTCATACAGTCCAGGCTTGTGAATTTGAATCTGAATTGTTCTCAGTCTTGTGTGAAAAACTAAGGATAAAAAACTAGAACAATGCCATTTAGGCCCAGTCTGACGGATTAGCTGAACATATAATAAAACACTGCAACAAATGTTAGCGATTTATGCAAATAAAAATCGCAACAATTGGGATGAAACTTTATCTTTCTCCTCATGGCATACCGTTCTACAATTCAGGAAAGTACTGGTTGTTCTCCCAATCTTCTTATGTTTGGACGTGAGATGGTTTGTCCATTAGACTTAGTAGTTGGGAAACCCCCATATTCAAAGTCTTATAACTGCCCTGTGTAATATCTAGAGTGTTTACAAAGTGTTCTTGTAGACATGTATGACCATGCTCATCACAATCTTATGAGGGCAGCAAGAAAGCAAAAGAAATTTTATGATAGGGGATTGAAACCAAGAAAATGTAATTCTGGTGATTAAGTTTGGAGATGCCATCCTCCATCTGCTGGGGAAAAACTTGGTAAAGGGTGGATAGGCCCATATAAGGTGGTTCTGAAAATTACTGATGTAACTTATGAACTGCATCGAAATCCAGAAATGGTTGTAGTTCATGAGGATCACCTCAAGCTTTATGAGGAAAGATTGCCTCCTCCATGTTGGAGAGATATGAGCCCACATTATAGTGAACAAAGTAGTGCACCCACATCAGAGAAGGAAATAATGCAGAATTCTGATGAGGGTGAATATCCACCGATTGACTTTTCAACTGCTGAGGGTTCCCCTGAAATGAAAAGAACACGTTGTGCTCGACAAGTTAGGAAGCCTGTAATTTATTCGCCATGAGACAGAACATTTTGTAAATATGTTAATTTGGGGATACAGCACCGTGCAGCACACTATACACTCACGAAAGAAAGATGGGTTTTTATATAGTTTGTACTGATCATTACTCTTTGTATTGTTTTAAAAACAGAAAAGGGAAACGGTTAATTTTATCAGGGGTTTATTATATCACTGAGATCATCAATGAGAGTGGTTGCAAATATGGTGTGCCCCGTAGTTGATATAGAGATCTATACAGACAAAAAAAATCAACCTGTCATGTTTATGATTTCATTAGTGAGAACAAAACAAATTATAGATATCAATCATTGAGAGTAATTACAAATTTAGCCCCTCGCCTCGAATGAATTATTTCACGTAACCAGTCCAGTCAAGCGATTAGTCTGTATATTACTTTTCATTATTAACGATAATTATATTATTTAACGGTTTATCTAACGTAATGGTAAAAAATGGCCAGCGCTATTCTCAAAACTCCCCAATTAATTTTCATTATTTTTTTCATTTTTTGTCTCTAAAACATAGATTATGACCCCTCATTGGAACGAGCTCGTCGAGCTCGTTCCAATGAGGGGTCATAACCTATGTTTTTGAGATAAAAAATGAAAATAATGGTTATTCAAGAATTTTTTGCAAGCGTCGTCTGCTTTTCATGTCAGGTGAAGAGTTATAAAAAGCAAATAAAAACAGTGAAGTCCCCATCACACCGGGTCACCCACAACAAAGCGTCTTCGTTTGCGCGCACGGATCCATGGCGCAATTGTTGATTGCATAATTCACTTGTGAAGTTATCGTTTATAATCAAACCCGGAAATCCCAGTAAATCACACTTTGGAATGAAATAAAAATGGACATCTTATTTTTTATAAGAAAATGCATTTGGCTTTGTGTGAATAGAATTTGAGAATTTAGGATTTTGGTCTTTGGTTTGTCTGCAAATTCGGCACGTGCTTTACAATGGATCCAAATTTTGACAAAAGATTCTGTAGACATCCTAGGGATGAAAATTGGGGTGAGGTATTAAAAGTACTAACTGGATAGTACGAGGAAACCGTTTGCTGAATGTAATTAAATGAATTCATAAAAATTGAAACAGTGTTCGATCTTAGCAACACATGAGGTAGGAATTAATATTTATTTCGGGTCACGTATAAATATTCTTCATTACAGTATGGATGCATTAGACATTGGTGTATCAAATCAAGAGGTGGCAGATCATGACCACGATATTATGAAATGGCCTGAGGAGGGAATGGCGTGTCCTGTTGAAAAGTGTTGTTTACATGTTTTTGCTACGTTGACTGCGAACAGAGCCCACAACCAAAGGTTTCATGTGGAGACCGTAAAGTTGTAGTGCTGTCCTTTAGAGCCGTGTTTAGTGGTGTACATTAAACGTAGTGAGATACGTCGACATCTTCTGAGAAAACACAATAAGCCTGGTGAGGGTCTGGATAGTTTGATGTCGGATGTGGGTAATATTCAGCGGTGTAATTCCAAGTATATTGATCCGTTGGGATTTGTCTGTCCTCGACCGAGGGTACATGTACAGGAGAGTGAAAAGGAACAACGGAAGCGGAAGACAGAGACTCCTCTACTCCCTACCCATGTGGATGGGGAATACGACGCCAGGAACGTCCGTATAGTGGTTGCAAAAGATGGAGGAATCGGCAAGAAACCTGGAAATTTATGGAATTAGTGGAGATATGGCAGTACAGATTTATTTTTTTATACAAAATTGTAAATTTTATTTTAAGGTGGGACAGTGTGGCGGATTTCGTTTTCGGTATAGCTTATATATCGTCTCAAATAGTATACACCGGTAAAATAAGCACAACTGACGTCAAATGAATTTTATATTCACTTATTTCTTCTGTGTCCCGAGAAATCTTTAGGAATTTATCCCATTTAGTAAGCTTTTAATACCGAAAAAGTTGTACACGTTGCTCTGTTGTATTATTTTGGTTGTCCACCATTTTGTCAGTTTAACCGAACACTTTGTGCAAACCAAATTTTGATTGGTCTGTGTTTCTGACAGGGCCAATGGAGATTTGGATTGCATAAGGTTTCGGTTCTGCGCTTCTGTAAATTAAGTTTGCGATTGTATTGTCTGTATAATGTATTAAAAGCCGTGTCCGGTTTGTTTAAATCACTTATGTTGTGATCTAAGAATCTACAGGTTCGCCTCTACTTCCTTAGGACATCTAGCCGCAGTCGTGGGGGTTAGGTGTGCTAGGTGCAATTATTAAATATATTCTGTTTCGGCAGTTTGATTTAATCTTTGGCCTTTAAAGTACAAAACATGTTTCTTTGAAACTATAATGGTCCAACCCAGGTCAAATTTATATCTGTCTGAGGCTGAATAAATTGTAACAAGTAATATGCAGGTTTAAAAATTCATAGGAAATGTGTCATAGTGGTAGATCGTCTGACCACTTGTCCGTCCGTCTGTAATCCGTCATACAGTCATTGTGAATGGTGCATTTTGTACATTACAATGTATATTGCTGTATGTTGTGGTCTCCCTGTTTCAGTATCTGAACTTTAGTACTGGTTTTATTTAACCTTATTTGTTTTACAAGGATTGGCGAACAAGTTATGCAACTATTAACGCCTCACCTTGGCTCAATGGTGTAGGTGTGTGGGATGACCTTCATAGCGGCGACTTTGTGGCCCAGCTCTTCTCGAATACTACGAAGGAATCTTTAGCCCACACGAAGTGTGTCTTTCTCCGCACAGAGGACAGCCACTTTTCGTCCCCATTCGATAGGACGGTACGCTGTGACAGCATCAACCCCATAATTGATGCTGACAGAGAGTGATCGGAACAATTACATCGAGAACTTCCCCCGACCGGGGATCGATCCCGGGACCTCTGGCATGAGAGACCAGCGCACTTATCCACTCGGCCACCACTCTCCGAGGTACTGGTAACAGTTTGTTGTAATTTTCGCCGTCTTTCACACTCTCCATTTAACTGGAACATATTTTTAAAATGAAACTGAGTATCCCCATATCTGTGTTATTTTATTTTATTACTTATTTCCTTGTGGCCATTGTTCAAGAACAAACGAACTTGGGTGGATTAACCCATGGTAAGAGGGGCTTGAAGTGGACCTTTTGATGGGATTCTAGTCAACCCTGTACCACCAGGTTACACATCCTTGATAAAAAAATATTGATTTAAAAAACCTTTGAAGCATTGTACTGACCTCTTGCATCATTGCTGAATATTGCAGAGAAAAAAGAGGGGTAATTTGATGAATTTTTGGGCCTAAAAATGCAAATGATTATTGGTGTGTTTTTGTTGGAAATTCCCATCAAACACCTGCCCGTAACTGGTAGTTTCCTTCCTGTCATTCTTTCTCTTATGTGTTGCATGACTACCAGTTTTGAGGGCTGAAAAATTTGTCTGAAGGTCTATACTTGATAAAAGTATTTGAATGCACATATTAAAATGATGGGATCATATTTTTTTCACATAAACGTTGCAGTTATAAAGTCCCTGGTGGGAAAATATTTAGTACTATGGGACTATATTATATGTCCCGACGGTTCAACTGATCTGCATGTCTCACAATAAAAAAAGGAAGCAACTGCGTTATGAATTTCTTCCATTAACGTCCGCAGTTCTGTGATCACAGAAGCGGTCTCTTTCCCAATCGGATCTTGGTTTAATCCCGGGATCCCGTTTCCGGGTTCCCGGTTCCGAAAGCTGGTCACGATACCCGGGAAATCTATAGCACGGAACCGGGAATCACGCATGGCAATGTTTGTGTTGAACTGAAGTTTTCTAAATTGAAAAACTGCCTCAACGTAACTTTTTAAGATGTCGTCAACCCTTCTGTGCCTGAAATTCATATAATCCTGCTTCCCGAAGAAACCTTTTCTCCAATTACTGTACCTCTCAATCAGCCCGGAGGGCTTATTCTCGTTCACCCTGCAAACCGATGTTAATTAATCTGTCGCAGCAGGTTATAGTCTGTATCAAAACAATGCTCGTGAGAAGGATTGATATTGGTAGTGTCTTGTGTTTGTCATCTCAAGTTTTCAGAAAACTAATTTCAGTGGTGATGTGTCTAATTTATCTCAGAGAGAGGGTTGATAAGTTTTTTTGTATCTTTTATCTTTGCTTTCAGTGTTTCAGTGTTGTGCAAAATGATAAACGATCACTCTAACTTTAGTTACGAAAATTGTATGTAAATTCAGGTTCAGGGCTGGCAGTAAACATTATTAAGAAGAGTATTAGCCCTGCCAGTGGTTCCAATGACGATAGTGAGCGGGTGGAAACGGTGCACAAAATACCCATATACAAAATATTCATGGACAAAATGCCCATCAGACAAAATGCCCATCCATAAAATATGAAATAGACAAAATAGCCATCACATTTTTGTTTTTGTCATCATAATTGTCTTTTTTTTACTTTTTCTTAACACCAGCTGTTGCTTTTTTCACAATATTTGTCAATCTCTGTTGTCATTTCTTTGTTTATGTGCAGTATTTATGTTATAATGGTTATAATGTACATTTGTTTACCATCTTTGTGTGCATAAAAATCTATATCTGAAATATGAACTGAATTCACTCTCGTTTTAACTGCCCAACTAATTAGAACAAAACTATAGTCGGCCAGTCTCTGACGTTGAGGATTATCACACCTTCCCATCCCTGAACTGGAAACAATAGATGCAGAGCGAACGGGAATGGCCCCGGAGGACTCCAACAGCAAGATCTCCACTCGCTTCAAAGTTCAAACGCATCTTCATTTTCCGAATCAGTAGTATCACTCACTATTCACTACCTACTTCAACATCAGCTCCTTCTTCACTGCCGTCACCAGTATCCTCTACTTCAAGCAGAGGAGAGTTTTGACGGTTGAGAAGAGGGATTTGAAGCCCGGAGGTAGTGGTGATAAAATATTCTGAAAATGAAGCCGAGTTGAAAGCGGGCTTGGGTTTTCACACTTCTCTCAGGAAAAGAACTTTTCCGCATGGAAAATGATGGCAGACAAAATACGTCCATTCTCACGAAACCAATGCGTCTTGTTACTCTCGCAAATTTCCTTGATATTATCCGGGTTCTGAGTCTAATTTCATTCCCCTTCCCGTTACTATAGAAAACCGGGAATATATTAAACCCTAATAAGTCCCTAACCTTATTACGATACACTTACACCAGTGCGTATAAAATCAGGACTTGAGAGAGGAAATCAAATAAAAATATCATCTGAGAAACAGTGTTTTCTCGTTTCAAGTGATATACTTCACTGTTGACGGCAGAAGAACTGAGACAAATCCGCTTTGATAACCATAGTGCAGTGTTTGAAAGTCGCAGGTGTTCTGAAGTTTGTGCATAGCAAGCCGCGGATATTTGAGCGTCTCGTCTTTTATCATCTCCAGCTTTATTGGGTTTCACTGTTAGTGGAGCATGTGAAATTCCATGCAGTATTAACGCGGAAACAGGCTCATTTGTGAATGAATAAAGTTTCATCAATGTCTGATGTCGGGCATTTATATGAAGTCTTCTTTAATATAATCACCCTCATGTCAAACACATGTGCCCTGCTGTTCAAGATGCACAGAAAGCAATAAGCCTTTTGAAACTATTATGTTGACAAGCAGTCGTAATTGCATCATTCTTCTTCAACAATTTCGTTTCCAGTGACAATCGATCGTCTTTTTAGCTTTGATGTTTCTAATCATGTACACCAATGTCATCAATTCATATGACAGAAACTGGAAGACTGTTATAAACGTAAAGTGTTGTTACAAGATCTGTGTACTTAGTTTAAGTTCGCGTTCGACGATATGTGAATAGAGTAGCTAAGAGGGTATGTCAAAAAGTTTCCAACATGCATAAAGCTGGAATATCGGTACAGAACATATTTATTTTTCAACATAGTCCCCTTGTAATTCAAAACACTTGTTCCACCTGGACTGCCAGTCTGTAGAAGTCCATATCTTGGTCCCCTGTAGCCAAGCCTCCACTGTGTCAAATTTGATTTACGATGCTCGAGAGCCAGGGAGTTACATATATATGCATATATGATTCCTGAACTGAGTTTTAAATAGATCACCTATTTTAGAGACTCGGGTGCATTTGGCTGCCCGTGATAAACAGAGAACATCAAAATATGATCAGCATGGGCTCACCATGTTGACTATCCTAAACTTGGTTCCACGCGGCGTTTTATAATGTTTAGGGTTGCTCACCCTGCAGGGTGAGCAACTCAGAAAATCATTTGACGCCCCGTGGGGGACAACAACAGCCTAGTACGAAATCTAATAACGCGGTCACACACGGTATAAACTTTTCAATTTCAGCTCTTGCTTTTTGTCAAGAAATAAAAGATTAAATTCCATTGCCGTAAAAATCTGCATATCATCAACATGTTCGTTTTCCGCAGATATCAAAATATATCATTTCCAGAGAAATCAGAGACTACGAGGCGTCGGTAAATACAAAATTATCGAGGAAAAAATGTATTTGTTGAGCATTGTCTGTTTTGAGCAACAGTTTCCCCGCCAGGTGGAACATTTTTCTATTTGTGAGCAATGGGCGCCCCAGCAATTCATCAGTGCAGTGATTTGTGTTATGGCCGCATCTAGTGCGACAGAAGGGACCTTCCTTTTTGTACCGAAAGAGTGGAAGACATTCTAGAACCTTCACATGACGATACTATTTAACTTTGCGGAAATACCCTGGGAGAGCATAATCAACTGATCAATATAACCGTGTTTTCTAAATGGCATCAACATCGTTGTAATCGAATCGTCTTGACTAAAACACGACGATCTATTTAGTTCTCTGGTACCCAATAATCCAAAGTAAATTAAACTGTTCTCAAGTTAGCATATTTACAGATTAATCTCAAAATAACAGGAAATTTCAAATTAAAGGTGTTTGAATTATTTGCAACCTGAGATTGTGTACGCAATTGTTCTCCTTTGTTTGCCAGCGAAGAATTCCGTTAAATGATCCGTCCATCATTATCTCTAAATTGTGCATCATTTCTTGAAGTAAAAATTAAATACAACAAATAAGTAGGCGTTTCAACATATTTAATAAATGTCTTAAACAGGGTTTATAACGTCACAGCTCAAATGCTATATGTGTTTACTGCGTTGCAGCTTAACGATTATTTGACTGTGACGAGTGTTAACAGTGACTTCTTCAGGACAACCTAAGGCAACACTGTCTGGTAAGTTTACAATTAATATGCCTCTGTCTGATATATGGGCGTACATTCACGCTTCACACTTTAAAATCAGTTGGGTTAAAAATTATATCAAATCAACAGGGTTGGGTGAATAAAAAATGAACCCTAATTAACTGTCTTGAGTGAATATGAACCCAATTGGTTTCATAAAAAACTAACCCACATCAACTGGGTTCAATGGATATGAACCCAATGGGGTTCATAAAAAGTAACCCAAATCAACTGGGTTGAGTGAATTTGAATCCAATTGACTTCATAAAAAATTAACCCAAATCATCTGTGTTGATTGAATATGAACCCAATTGTCTTCATAAAAAATTAACCCAAATCAACTGGGTTGAGTGAATATGAACCCAATTGGGTTCATATTCACTCAACCTAGTTGATTTGAGTTAATTTTTAGCCCATGTGGTTTTAGGGCGTAGTGTTTACAAGGTTCAAATGAACCTTAGAAATTGTTTCTTTCATGCGGCGGCTGCAGTTACGTTTCTTTTCAAATTTGACAGACACAAGAAGGGAGCGTGTGGCTCAGTGGTTACGGCACTGGATTCAGATCGAAAGGTCCACGGTTCGATCCCCGCCAGGGGTAACTGCTTTCTGTCCGTGTACAAAACACTTCATCCCGGTTGCCCACGTGTGGACATGGTGGCGCTGTGTACATAGGCGTACTGCATAACGAAGGTGCACTTCTCTTCAACTCATGATAATCCTGCTTGTGTGGAGTTGGTACGTTGGGGGGTCTAACAGTTGCTCACCGTTGCTCTGTGGTTCTCTCCTGGGACACCGGCTTCCTTTACCCGTAAAGTAGTCTGACACGAGGTGACCCTGGTTGTCGAAAGTGTCGTTAAACCCGAATAAATAAACAAATAAATCACAGGTTTAAGAGAGTTCAGCAAATTAGCTGATTTTAGCTAATTGGTGACCAAAGCGCTCAAATGTTATTTTATATAAAGTTTCATGAAAATGGCCTTAAATCTTAATTGTCATTTTCATGAACATCTATAGAAATAAAATGTCTGTCACTTAATCAAGCAGAAAATAAGCAGACTGACATCTGCAAAATGAGGTCCCCAGAGGGTGAATTTAGTGTTGCTACCCTGCACAGCAGGGTAGCATCACTAAATTTACCCTATGTGAACCTCAATCTGAATCGAAGTCTCAAAACTAAACAGAAAGAAGTACCCAGAGGATAAATTGGCCCACTGTATGGGGACAACATCATCAAATTCACCCTCTGGGAACCTCATTCTGCAAATGTCAGACTGCTTATTTTCAGGCCTGCACTTAATAATTGTGTTCTTAGAATAATTATGGAAACAATACATAATGTTTATCAATTTTCCAAATACAATTTAAGAATTTCATCTAATGTCAAATAATTTACACGCGCACGACTCTCATGCCTGACACTATACTTTTTCACTTCTCTTTGGAACGAACTGATTCCACGCCGTCGTTATAGCTGTAACAATGGAGACCATTTGTTGTATTGCTCCAGACGGATTTAGCAGAATCTTTTAACTCTTTGCGAACGTAACGTAAACTATTTGGCAAAGGAAACTCAATGAACCCCGAGTGGCACAATTATGGAGACGCATCGGACTTACCAGCAGTGATTGTAGGCTGTGGTAATCGAGTTCTGTTTAACTGGTAAACTGGGACCAGGCAACCAACGTCTGCGTGGAATTTCTGTAGGAGGCAGCATAGATGAAAATGTGTGTCTAAACTTGACATCATACATATGTTGCGATGAGGATGTAACCATAGATGTTAAAAGTGACCTTAAAACACCAATGAATAAAATAAAAATTGACTTTCAGGTTTGGACGAGTGCGATGTTTCAAAGTTTGAGTGTCATTGTGGATGACGGCAAGAAGGTTAAATATACTATATCTTTGACACAGATGGCGTAGTTCCTTCTGTCACGCTATGCATTGTCAAAGTATTTCGGCAAATGGACGAATACATCTTAGTCTCCCAGTAAGTAAAAATATTGCTACATATTTTAGTTTCACAGTTTCTATGTGACCAAATGTGCAATATAAATCCATGGTGCAAAGAAATTTTAATTTAATACTTACGCTACCGAAAGCGACTATTTTCACCTATTTTATGATGATTATTTGTACGTTCTGATATGCACAGAGCTAACCTACCATCTTATTAATTGTCGTAAAGGGCTCAGAGAGCCCTTTCCAATAATTAACCATATGATAGAGTTTCAAGTGTGTCATAAATCTCATTAAAGTTCTCGCATTCAGGCGTACTTAGAGGTCCTATATGGCTAAAGTGGGCGTGACAGTTAAAGGGTTAATTTATTGACACCGTTTACGCCACAACCCGTGTTGCAAATATATTCTTCAATGGCCACGTGAAAAGCTAACTTCGGGCTTGGGCTTTGGAAGAAAAACGAAAGAATATTGGTGCGTGTGTACATTGCTTGACAATTTGGACAATTGGCGTTTTTTTCCAGTTGGGGTTTTGTACTGATTAAATTTCTCAAATGTTTATTCGCTCAAGTTGTAGCTTGACTCCCACTTGTGTTTCTGTCAGATGATTCTGAAGCTTTGACAAGATAGTATGACGTATCCATTACGCTGAATCCTGGAGGCCTCAGTTCACTTTTGTTTATCCAGCTGAGTGATATGCTTCTTATTTATTTATTTATTTATTTATTTATTTATTTATTTATTTATTTAAAGGGTCACCTCGTATCGGCCAGTTTTAAGAGTGGGTGAAGCAAGAGTACCCGGGTAGAACCACCGACCAACGGGGAACAACTAATTGTCCGACTCCCCCAACTTACTAACTCCACACAAGCAGGATTACCATTGGTTGAAGACAAATGCACCATCGACGTGCAGTACGCCTTAGTACACGGCGCAATCGTGCCCTCCCCCCCCCCCCCCCCGTTGGCATTGGCAATCGGGATTAAGTGTCTTGCCCATGGATACAACGCAGTTACCCCTGGAGGGATCGAACCGTGACCTTTCGGTTTGAATTCCAATGCAGTAATCACTGAGCCCCCCGCGCCCCCTGATAGGCTTCTAAAGAAAATTGACAACTGCCATTTCTTGTCTACACACATAGAGCAAACATTGTTTCGGTGACTGGAAAGTGGATTTATTTTAGGTGATATCTACAAACTTTTAAGTCATTAATACCAGCTGATGATACATACAGATTATAAAAAAAAACAGTCAACTGGTCGTATTTCGTTGAGCCAACGAGACCAGATTAGCCAGATCAAACAAGACGTCACAGATGTCTTGTTTGACCTGGCTGATCTTGTTTCATCCACCAGACAGAATATGACAACCCAGACTGATTGACTGTTGTATTAATCTGTTTATTATATGGCAGTGGATATTTAAAAATTGAAGAGGACACCTGAATATAAACAAAGAAATAAATTAAAGTAACCTCATATTATCCTCAGAAATTGGAAATATCCATATCGGACGAAGTAATATCTTACAATGACCATTAAACTGAAGTCAGTTTCATTGCGAATCACTTCCATAATAATTTGGGGGATTGGAATCGTGAAAACTGCGATGTAGAATATTTTCAAACAGACTTGGAATGAAGTGTTTGTCGAGAGTGTTCAGCATAAAGGCACTCGAGGTTTTACTTCGTGTTTGTAAAATTGTCGGTTCGAAAATCTGTGTACCTCTGTGACGTCTTGTCAGCCTAATTTGAGAAAGGGGTGATAAGGATTTGGAAAGGATGAGCCCGATTATCGTTTTCCGGCGAGAGACTGTTCAAACTACAGTGATATTGAGAAACTATTTATGTCGTCCTAATTGTACTGCCACTGGACACATAGAATACTTTGGAAATCAAGGGACGAAATTGTAACACGGGTTCACCTCGTAAATTTAGTTGGTGATAAAATGTGTTCTTTTTGTTGATAGTTGTCAAAGGAATTGTTGAGTGTCCTTCTAATTGTTTTTTTTATAGACGTGAAGGCGTGTAATATAAGCAGAACGACATGCTAGTGTGAATGGGTTAATCGGTATGGTATTTGCGCCATCGCGGAAGGATAAAACTCGAGGCCTCTCGTTCTCTGTTTCCCAGCTGGCACTCGTTCCATATCGATTAACACATTCACACACGTATGTCGTTGTGTATTTCTTACATACCTTTACGTCTATAAAAAACGTGTCGTTCTGTGTATTAGTATTGACGTGGTATACTTCCTGTTCATTATTGTTTCAATGTTTTATCATTTATATCGAAATGTTTGAGTCGTTTCAAAACTTTGTTTGTATAGTATGTAGTGAAGACATTTTTGCTCGTTCATAAACATTTAAGTTAACAATTTGGACAATTGGCGTTTTTTTCCAGTTGGGGTTTTGTACTGATTAAATTTCTCAAATGTTTATTCGCTCAAGTTGTAGCTTGACTCCCACTTGTGTTTCTGTCAGATGATTCTGAAGCTTTGACAAGATAGTATGACGTATCCATTACGCTGAATCCTGGAGGCCTCAGTTCACTTTTGTTTATCCAGCTGAGTGATATGCTTCTTATTTATTTATTTATTTATTTATTTATTTATTTATTTATTTATTTATTTATTTATTTATTTATTTATTTAAAGGGTCACCTCGTATCGGCCAGTTTTAAGAGTGGGTGAAGCAAGAGTACCCGGGTAGAACCACCGACCAACGGGGAACAACTAATTGTCCGACTCCCCCAACTTACTAACTCCACACAAGCAGGATTACCATTGGTTGAAGACAAATGCACCATCGACGTGCAGTACGCCTTAGTACACGGCGCAATCGTGCCCTCCCCCCCCCCCCCCCCCCCCCCCCCCCCCCGTTGGCATTGGCAATCGGGATTAAGTGTCTTGCCCATGGATACAACGCAGTTACCCCTGGAGGGATCGAACCGTGACCTTTCGGTTTGAATTCCAATGCAGTAATCACTGAGCCCCCGCGCCCCCTGATAGGCTTCTAAAGAAAATTAACAACTGCCATTTCTTGTCTACACACATAGAGCAAACATTGTTTCGGTGACTGGAAAGTGGATTTATTTTAGGTGATATCTACAAACTTTTAAGTCATTAATACCAGCTGATGATACATACAGATTATAAAAAAAAACAGTCAACTGGTCGTATTTCGTTGAGCCAACGAGACCAGATTAGCCAGATCAAACAAGACGTCACAGATGTCTTGTTTGACCTGGCTGATCTTGTTTCATCCACCAGACAGAATATGACAACCCAGACTGATTGACTCTTGTATTAATCTGTTTATTATATGGCAGTGGATATTTAAAAATTGAAGAGGACACCTGAATATAAACAAAGAAATAAATTAAAGTAACCTCATATTATCCTCAGAAATTGGAAATATCCATATCGGACGAAGTAATATCTTACAATGACCATTAAACTGAAGTCAGTTTCATTGCGAATCACTTCCATAATAATTTGGGGGATTGGAATCGTGAAAACTGCGATGTAGAATATTTTCAAACAGACTTGGAATGAAGTGTTTGTCGAGAGTGTTCAGCATAAAGGCACTCGAGGTTTTACTTCGTGTTTGTAAAATTGTCGGTTCGAAAATCTGTGTACCTCTGTGACGTCTTGTCAGCCTAATTTGAGAAAGGGGTGATAAGGATTTGGAAAGGATGAGCCCGATTATCGTTTTCCGGCGAGAGACTGTTCAAACTACAGTGATATTGAGAAACTATTTATGTCGTCCTAATTGTACTGCCACTGGACACATAGAATACTTTGGAAATCAAGGGACGAAATTGTAACACGGGTTCACCTCGTAAATTTAGTTGGTGATAAAATGTGTTCTTTTTGTTGATAGTTGTCAAAGGAATTGTTGAGTGTCCTTCTAATTGTTTTTTTTATAGACGTGAAGGCGTGTAATATAAGCAGAACAACATGCTAGTGTGAATGGGTTAATCGGTATGGTATTTGCGCCATCGCGGAAGGATAAAACTCGAGGCCTCTCGTTCTCTGTTTCCCAGCTGGCACTCGTTCCATATCGATTAACACATTCACACACGTATGTCGTTGTGTATTTCTTACATACCTTTACGTCTATAAAAAAACGTGTCGTTCTGTGTATTAGTATTGACGTGGGATACTTCCTGTTCATTATTGTTTCAATGTTTTATCATTTATATCGAAATGTTTGAGTCGTTTCAAAACTTTGTTTGTATAGTATGTAGTGAAGACATTTTTGCTCGTTCATAAACATTTAAGTTAACAGTAATTAACATTTTTCTTGCGGTAACATTAGTTTGAGAGCTATATATGGCTACTTACTTTCCCCATCGGTCACTAAACAGATTAATAAACTTTGAGACGTTTTCCTATTTATTTTGCTCGTAGTTTTGTTATCTGCCGTTAATAATTTCAAGGTATTGATAGGGTGACTTACTTCTTTGGTACTTTTAATTTCCAGCCGTACCATATCAAGTTTCCAAGCCACCAATATAATTCTGTGAGGAATTCGACACTGTAATGGGGTGTTTGTTTACTCATTATTTATGGAGTTTGCGGGCAGACTACCGTTTGATGTAATGTACTATTCACCACCCACCACCCACAGGGGTATACAGATATTATTTCGTGCTCCAGTTATAGATATTTCAACCATTAAGAATTCAACTCTCCTTTAAAACACCGTGATGTTAACAAAATTACTGGAAGTGCGTGGCGTAATCATAATCTGCGGCCGTGGTGAGTCTTCGTTCCTGGTGGTAATGTCATCACAAATTCAGTCAAATCAAGTCAAGATTGAGCAATATTATTTGCATTGATTTCAAAGTAAATGAATATGTATGGTATTTTTCAGATTAATCGTCTGGAAGATATCAATAGGGTGGAAAAGCTAGTCATAGATTCGCTATTCCGCCCAGCCGAAATATTCTAGACGAGTTAATCTCAACACAGGTGATACTTTAAGGGCTAGACTGGTTCCAGGCCATAACAAGGAATTAGACTGGTGCAGTACGGTCGCCGCGGACTAGTCACTTTCTCGGGGTCGGAAATATATCCACAGACGTAATAATATTAGTTTCCAAACAACAATTATTGGAATAGTCATCAATTGATGAAGCACCTGACCATGCGTGGATTATGACCTGTCTACGGCAACTGTACTGTAGCCCGGGAGCTTGTATATATGATTTCGCTCTAAAAGAGACGCCAGTCTTTCGCCATCTTATAAACTGAGACATCGGCGGGGAAGGATATCGTCAAATCATGATGTGTTTACAAGTGTGAAAATATCATACGTCGCATTCATATAAAATCCCGTGTATTTAATCAAATTCCAAAATCCTGATATAGCAAACTGGCCTACTTTGTAGTATGTTTTACATGTCAATGAACATACAAAGACCATAGAGGAACAACACTTTCTCAACCAACATAAATTCGTATTCTTACCTACACGACTACCTGTGGTGTCTTATTGTCGGAGAGTTCGTTACAAATTACAGATAGTACACAAAATATGCATTACTGATTGATAAAGCACACGGAGTAATTCTCTGGATCTTTTCTATGTAGCAAAGAACCGATTCTCATTCCTTTACCATCCAACAAAAGCCCACTTTTTTTAGTTTTCCTGACTGAAAGTCAGTGCGAGCCATTGTCATCAAGTGGCTTCCAGTCAATATCGTCCTAAACTTTTCATTTTCATATTAGTTTTCTCCAAAACCACTAGACCCAAATCCAAACAAAATTGGTACTAAATTGTTGAATGATGAGCTGCTTCGCCCAGTAGAGTAGGGCTGTGCCCAAGGAACCCCCAGCCCTCACTTCTTAAAAAACATCTCATATTCCAAAATTCTCCAGGATTTGGTATGCGACCTCTTTAGTGACGAAGATTCACGTTTGTTTAAAGAAAGAGTGTTGGGCAGTATTTGCGCTAAGACAGGGGGTGGGGGTGGGGGGGGGGGGGGTAGGGAGGACAAAATTTATGGCACCGCACACAATTTATATTTTCTAATCTAGTTGGCCAATTTGAACAATCATTGATTTGTGAAGAACTTTAAATTCAAACACATCTGTTTCAAGAACAACACGAGAAAAACTATATTTGGTATGAGACTTACTCAGAAGTAGTAGAATCAATTGAGGTGAGAAACTGCTGTCGGTTTGTGCAGTGGCTTCCTCATGGGGCCTCCATCTACACTGTTCCTCACGGGGAAAAAACTCTGAACAATCTTCCCATGAACTGCTGTCTGCAATGGCTCGACAGCTCGTATATCCAGGATATATACATGATTTAAGCATATCCTTTTTCTGTGCACCCATAGGGAACCCCAGGAGTTGATTCAAGGGGACAATGTGTAGACTTCTATTTGACACTGTTACTTTTGCACAAAACTGGATAACTTTATTCTCGAGAACTACTTACTGTCTGTAATGATTCGATATTTGATGTGTAGCCTCCTTTAATAAAGGCCCAGGCTGCAATAACAAAATTTATCCCCGGCGCCTCTAGGTCATGCTCCGAGTCTCGAAGCGGTAAAGAGGGGGGTGGGGGCACGACGGTCATCGGTGGATTTCGCAGCCCAAATTTGCAAAATTGCCACATACCACGGGCCAAAAACAATATAAATGTGTTAAATATGGGATCAAAAATGTTCATTTTTTTCGACCTTAAACTCCGTACTAAAAACAAATTCAAAGGGAAACTTTGGTCACATCTTAAGTGTAAAGAGTCAGTCTTGTCCCTTCCTGATAATGTTGGCCCCCTTCCTCTCCCTCTCTCTCTCCCTCCCTCATCCACCCTCTCCCTCTCTCACTCCCCCTGTCTCTTTCTCTGTCTGTCTGTCTCTCTCTCTCTCTTTTTATCTCCCTCTCCCTCTCTCTCTCAACCCTTTCTGAAAAGGTTGAGGCACGTGCCTACGGTTCATACGCATATGCATAACTGGTGGCATATCTTGAGGCTAACTTGAATGGACACCTTGATATGCATTGTTTTACTGTGTGGCTGCTATGTTTATGCGTGTGTGTGTTCTGAAATTTGACGACATCGATTTCCGAACAATATTCTATTCAAGATACATATCGGCTATTAACCTCTAATCTTTAATCAGATCGATTTAATAAATGGGTCGAATAATTTGGAGTGGACCAAACTGGGTGTCGTCCCTTGAAGGGAACAATTTTGAAGCAGATGGCGCCTTGTTTTACTCAAGGGGTAATACTCACATGACAGTTCGGCCAACATTTTGTTTTGACTGAGAATTGTTAATTTTGAAATACTGAAACATTTTGGGCCGTCAGGCCCTAATACATATAACAGGACTAAATATTATCCCATAGGCGACCATTAAAACGTTCGTGTGAAACAAAAAATATGATCACATCTTTTTAATTTGGGCTTTTAAATATCTTTGTCAATATAGCTCCTCAGACTACTTATTCTTTCCTCAAAGCTGGGTATCATGCAACACATAAGAGAAAAGAAAAATTGACAGGAAGGAAACTTCCGATCACGAGCACACTTTATGGGGGAATTACCATCAAAACCACACCAATAGAATATTCAGCAATGGTCTATGATTTCAGTACAATGCTTCAAAAGTTTTTTGAAACAATACTTTTCCCAAGAAAAAGTTTCGGAGATATTTCTAAGTGCAACTTCTCAAGGCGGGTAACTCTAATTCAAATAGTTAGTACTTTTATACCTTAAGTTGATATTACTGCCATAATTACAGTTAGACATGTATCAGTAGGTTCACTGTCACCGTTTTCTATAACTAACCCACATGATACTTGTCGATGTTCAATAAATTTCTCTTCTATACACTGTGACAGGATTAAATAATTTTAAACTTCGTTATTGATCATAACACCAAGTACTTCATATGATACACTGAACGATCGTACTGATTTTCGTGAACCGTTATGGAGATAATTATGTTTTAATTTGCCTACTCAGCTCCGATTCTTCCTGTGGAGTTAATGCACGTTTTAAGTAAGTAAAGGATGTGGAGTAGGCCGACCTTATTTTTAAGGTCATCTCCACGTGATGTCCTATTTAGTTTGTAGGTCATGAAACCGCGCATTAGACCTAAATATTACATTTGGCATTTCTGTCATCTTCAGCTGCTTGTAATTTACCGTACACTTTAGTTTCGAGTAAAAAATTTTATGAGAACGCTCGTCCTATTCTCCAGAATGTTACGTGAAATCAAATTCAACGTCACAGAAAATTCTCAGCACATGCCTCCCCCCAAACTCGGTCGTCATTCTTCGATTGCAAGAAAGAAAAAGGAAAAACTAATTTGTAAATGAACATCCGCAGTCGGCTGCAGCGTTGAGATATTATAGTACGGGAGACGATTGGTAGCATCCCTGACTTATACCGTCATGGAAATCGACTTTCGATAAAGTTATCTCCCTTAACATTATTAGAAGCGCGAGGAAGGTTCAAATGAGAAAAACGTAATTGTTGAAAAAACACCCCCGGAATCAGTAGAGAATAAATCAAAGTTTTCTTTTGTTACTTTTAATAAACGAAAACAACCGACAGCTCTTGGAGCTGTCGATTGTTTCCGTTTATTAAAAGTAACAAACGGAAATCTGGCCTTTATGGCAAGCTAATTAGATGCAACTACTTCATAGATAATCGGTCATTAAGAATATCAATCAGTATCACATCTACCAACACTTAGTAATTGATATGTCTCTTTGTATTAGCGATTGTATTTTTACAGCAATTTTCAAGTTTTTATTCTTACCAGGAAAAACTTAGCACATCTCACATCCACTGGACTTTTATTTTAATCGGAAAGACAGTGCCTTTACTATATGCCACGATGTGAACATTGTTCATACAATCACCAGAAAAAGTTACAGAACATCAAAAGATAATGAAAACGCCGTTTTCTTGTTTTTAAATCGGGTTCAAAAGAGAATAATAACCAAGCTTTCAAACTGGTTGGAAAAACACTGTAAAAAGCCAGCTTATTTATTTTTATACAACTCTGCGGGAAAATGTGTTAGGTTTCTGAAATTAAGCGCAAATCGATGATACAAATTCGCTAACATTTCGAAATGTTAATTTTTATATGAAATTCCCATACCTTTCAACGTGTTAAATTTACTCCCATATTTAGGAAATGAAGGGGAGCTAACTTTCCTGTAAACTTCTTCCAATAGCGAAAATGACTGCCAATCTGGCTGTGTTATCTCCCTACTGTGTATATATTTAATTTTATTCTGTTATGGAGTGTAATGTTATTCAGTTGTGGATTCGTGATACGTGACTGTTCGTAAAATTGTATGTACCGTAAAATAAATTTGTCTATCTATCTGCTGATATTCGAATTTCTGAATAACAAATCGGATCAGATGTATTGTGTAAAACAGTCTTGTGCGCAAGATAATGACAAATCCAAGGAGCGCTGTAGCTCAGTAGTAGACTGTTGGACTTCTATACTAGAAGTCCCGAATCGATCCCCGTCCGAGACGACTTTCGTGTCCTTGGGAAAGCACATTATCCCGATTGCCTGCACGCATGGGAGCACGATGACGCCGTGTACTAAGGTGTACTGCACGTCGATGGTGCACATGTCTTCAACCGCTGTAACCCTGCTTGAGCGGAGCTTGAAGCTTGAACAGAGATAGAATGTTGAGGAGTTGACAGTTTGACGAATCACACATTTTTTTAATCGAATCTTGAATCGAATCGTGTCTCTGATATCGATATCGAATCGAATCTCGAATCGAATCTTAAAAGACAAGTTATTTCAGATTGCACCAAACGGAAGTTAGGGTACACTGTGATAGCCGTTAGGAGACTGAATGAACACATTAAACATCTATAATTATATATTCTCTGCAGTACCGTCGCTGGAACAGTATAACCATGATTTTAGTTTTTGAAGGCTATATTTGTTACTATTCATGTTCCCGAGAACGTGAATAGTCACAAGATAAGCCTTCAAAAACTAAAATTATGGAAAATGTTCCGGACAAAATTCACCACTTGCCTAACAATTAAACGTTATTATTATTACTCAATTAAATATGAATTGAGCCTACATGAATGAATTCTCTAATGTCAGATTTATCCATTTTTTGTTGGAAATGTAACAAACTGAAGTTAGTTCGAGAGATTCGAAAAAAAATCGAACCTTGAGATTGATTCGGGATCGACCTTGAAGCAGGCGAACGGTATCGATATTGAGCCGAATCTCGAATGTTCGCAGTAGCCTATTTAGAATGGTGTGGGGTTAACGTGGATAGAAGTACGCACAGCAATTTTTTATCTCTCGGCAGAATAAATTATGGCACTGAAGCAGCGTGGCTAGAAATATATTAGCTTAGGTTTATACCCCCCCCCCCCCCCCCCCACAAGGGGTTGTGTGGTGGTGGTATCTTGGAACCATCTTGTATGTCCGTCCGTCCGTCCGCGCTATAATACGGGAGGTTTTTTGTGTCCAGACAGGTCCAGATAGGCATTATGAGCTTACCGAAATATAATGAGCTTGCTTATCCGATATATTATGAGGTTAGTTACTACGATATGAGACTTATGAAGCAAATTGCGAATTTTCGGGGCTTATATTAATGGTTAAAGTCAGTTCAGGATTGGGGCTAGGGTTAGTTTATCTTCAGCATTAGGGTTCGGGGGTGTAACCCTGTCTATACCCCCCGATTTTTTTTTAAAATGAGGTTTTAACCCTTGTGCGAAGGAATTGAAATGATCAATTTTTCCGTAACTTTGTAAGCCCACAACTCCCATTTCCGTCCGTCCGTCCGACCGCGCTATAATTCGGGAGTTACGGGGGTTAAACAGACACATTGTTGAGAAATCATGTATTGCGTATAGACAATAATTTGAGATCCTTGTTATAAAAACAGAAACATGATTGGCCAGAAGATCAGCTGAATGAATGGTCAACCACATTAAATGCACGTAACCTATATGTGGGTTAATGTCAGTTACAGAATTGTGCGTCCTGTTACAACCTCTTATATCCATTTCGTGTTTCAATACACCGTACTTTTTAACTTAACTTTACAACCCCTTCTTTGCAATCGAATGGCAATTCATCCGATGATTACTTTAGTCGGAATGAAGAGTAATGTCAAATTAACACTGAAAATACAAGTCCGACAATTTGCAGTCGTGGTTCTTCACTTTGTAACTGCGAATATATACCGGAAAGCCTTCTTCAGTATTCAGGGCAAGCACTTATTTCTGGGTATTTCAGTGGTGGGTCTAACCGGAATGTTCTCATCGTGGGATCTGGCCACTAAAGGTTACCAGGCATTTTTGGAATGGGTTGATGGTCAGTATATATAGATTTTTCTAGAAGGGCTGGAAAGCTTATGTGCGGTATAAAAAGATGTCCTGCATAATGAACTGCAAACAGTTAAGCAGGATTAGTGATAACTGAAATCTTTAGCCCCAACGGGTTGTAGGCTTCAATTATCACTGAACCTTTTTTCAAATACAAAGATAATTTGTTGGAGTCGATTTGTCGTATTATTCAGAGTTTTTTTTTTTACATCGAACGAATAAACGGTGTTCCGCAAGACCATGCTAGAGATTAGAGTAGCATCCATGTAATACAAAAACCAATACAAAACCAAGTCTAACTTACCAATGAATAAAACAAAACAGAGACTTTTAGAAGTGTAACAGTGAAGAGTCCCTTGTTTCAGATTGCTTGCTCAGAAGCCTCTCGTCATTGCCTATTGGGAGCGGATAAAAATTTGTAATGATAACATATATCTAGGAATGGAAGTGAGATAGCATTTCCAGAAAGCCCCAATTAAAAAGGTACTTGATGTTGAATATAAGTTCTGCTATAGAAAATTTGGAATTCTGAGCTCTCAGCGTTCAAAATAAAATGTCACTTTTTGGGTTTGTAGACTGGATTAAATAGGAACGTAAGCAGATTGATACATTGACGAGAATGTCTAATCACCAGCCCCGATGTCCATTGGATCGTTTATTTTAAACCATAAATTCTAGAGAATAGGGTTTGATTAATGTGTTGGCTTTTCATAATAGATTTTTTATTTAAATCTTATGTGCATATTTCTTTGTCTGACGCTGCTGTTGTTGAAGATGTCCAGTCACATGGCGGAAACAGGTATTTTATAGATTCTTCCATCGTTCTATAACTGTTAAGAGTCTCGAGTTCTGGGCTGATTTACTGTCGGCATTTCATAACAACTTCTTACGTGCCAAAAACGCTCAGAGCCTCGATTTCTGGGTGACTTTACTGACGTCAGTCTACTACTGGAACGTGGACTGGGGATATTATCAAAGCAAAGTCTTTGTTCATCAAAACCTGAAAATCAAATAAAAGGTATTTCGTAGGGGACCCGCATTGCTTACTCCATCTTCCCACCTCTCCACACCTGCAGCCACAAACCTACAAGGGGAAAATAGTAAATGGTATGCTTTACCTTTACCCTTTCAACAATGACGCCTCGAATGTTATCGTCTTATACACTACTGAAAACATCAAAATGGACGAGTCTATATTTGTCTTGTAGGGAATCAGGATTAAATTATCACTGATCCTCCTGTGTGTATGTGTTCTACTCGCGAATTGCAATCGTTTGCTTTACTCAAACATGTGTACACACTGGATTGAAAAGGTTTAACCCTTTACCTAACATGAAAAGCAGACGACACTTGCCAAAAAAATTCTTGAATAACTAATTTTTTTCATTTTTTGTCTCAAAAACATAGGTTATGACCCCTCGTTGGAACGAGCTCGACGAGCTCGTTCCAACGAGGGGTCATAACCTATGTTTTTGAGACAAAAAATGAAAATATTTTGAAAATTAATTGGCGATTTTTGAGAATAGCGCTGGCCGGATTTGGCCGTTACGTTGGGTAAAGGGTTAACAAATTAAATATAGATTCTTCCAGCACATGTTTTAGAACCGACAAAGGAGGCACCATTATGCAATGGTAAGCCGAAAATAACGTCCCATCTGCAGCCGTTGGGCTGAAGGCCACAAAATGATGAGAAAATTTCCCAGTTATGTACCATATAATGCTGCTAGTAAGTGGTTGCTGGAATGGCAGAAATGGTGAGTGTGAGTAAGGGTTGGAATGGTGGTTTGGATAGATGATGGAAGCTTTATTCAAAACTGGATATGTTTGTTCACCGAACACACATATCCACTTTGAATCAAATTTGTCTACTTTAGCGTAAAAGGGAAAGAATGTGTATTATTTCACACGAGTATCCTTTGACAAATCACGTAAATCATTTTAGTACAATAAACCTTTATCAAGAATACCATGCTCCTTGGGGCGATCCAATTCGTTTATGTTTTTTGCCTGTGGTCTCTAATTAATGAAATTACCAGATAAAGAATTCTATACAAACTACCTAACGGCATTCTTAAAACTCATAATATTAGACTAACTACGGCACAGAGCGGTAAATTGGTCCAATAACCCTCGGCGATGTCTCAGAACGGGATCAAAAACGTACACACATATGTAACAACAGTATCACAAATTGACTGTTAACTTGCTTTTCGGTGATTGTATTGAATCGTTGTTTTTGAATATTACGCCCAAGTCTGTTATATATCTGTATTTAACAGTTACAAATGAGAGCATCCGGGTAAACCTCAAAACAAACTTTATCATTTCTACTTTAACGACAAATCATATCTATGATGTCTCCCAAAAATGATTTGGCTCAAGAGTATGGTCTCTTAAAACCATAATGCAACGTTGAAGCATTGCTTTTCGCGTCGTTATGGTAAGAAGGTACCGTATGCGTACACTTACTGGAATTAAAGGAGTTGCAGGATAAATGGAATGAACTTTAGAAAGTGAGTCGCATGATTGCGACCGATTGGTTAAGCTTGCCATTACGCTTGTGTTACAGTAAAGATATAACCATAGTTGCTGAAGTTGATCTTGAACTTCAAGAAACAAAGGTAAGGTTGTATTGCTTGCCAGTTTCTGGAAAAAAACACTACATTGAATCGGTTAAGGAGATAATGACCACAGGAAGATGTCATTGTGAGAGGTTAAACTACAAGCTGGGAATCTATATCGGACACATTGGTTTCCTATTTTTCTAACACCTTAAAATGAAACCAAGAAGCTAATGAGATTTACCGTTTAAGATACGATGTAAACAAGACAGTAAGAGGACGGATACGACACTCCATGCTGAAATATTATTTGTCCTTGCAGGAATTACAGTACGTGGAGAGTGTATTATCACTAAATCACCCGCAGAGTGGAGACTCCACCCAAGCAATAATTGCAAAGCATAACCAGCACAAGCAAAGTTTCAGCCAATGGACCTCCGGGTTAAACCCGGAGGTCCATTTGCTGAAACATTGCTCGTGTTTTTGTCGATGTGTAAACAATTTGAAAGTTATAGCTTGGGTGATAACCCCACTCCGCGGGTGATTTAGTTGCAATCCACTCTCCACTTACTGTATGTCAATCAAATGCACAATTTAACATTTTTCTTGTATGAGTTAGCTATTTTAGTTCCATACTTATGTCAGTTAAAGAAATGTGTTACCGGAAATTAGATTTATATCTTTTAAGTGACGGTTAAAATTTTTCTCGTCAGACCATTACACTCTCAAAATACATTTACATATGTATCTGAATGGTTTATTCGCATGCGACTTTATGTACCTCATCTTTTTTGTTTTATTTCCAGAGTCCGATTAACGTTTACAGAATTCACTATACAGTAAATGCTCTTGCGTCATTCCTCTGAAAAGCAATGGTCCAACTTTCGAGAGACGTAAAGTAATTGTTTAAACTTTCAGTTACTGTTGTGCGGTCTCTTGTTCTTTGATTTCTGTCCAGTTCAAGGTAAGTTGTATTTACCTGTTCATTTCTGTACATTCGAACTGCGCCTTCCTATTTTCGTTGCTAACGAAATTATGGATGCGGACCGGACCGCAAAAAAACCAGTATGGTTCGTTGTCCAGGGCCGGCCCGCGGACCGGACCGCTGTCATTGGTTCGCTTTGGACCGGTCCACACATGGCGGTCCGGTACTGAACCGGTTCGCAGACTTTGATACATAGATGTGTGTTTAGCTTTAGCACTCGGGTTATCTGGCACGGAAATCCTAAGCTCCAATCACCAGTCAATAGATTCAGTACACTGTCGCAAATGTCTGGTTATCTGCCGAGCCAGTGCTAAGAACAAAACGTGTTTGTGCTGAAAGACTTGGAGCATTTGCACTATCTATCATTAAGTTCTTGGGAGCATGGTTGCTCAGTGGTGGGCTGTTAGTTTCTATGCTAGAGGTCTCGAGTTCGATCCCCGTCCGGGCCGACCCGCATTGTGTCCTTGGGCAAAGCACTTTATCCCGGTTGCCTACATAAGAGCACGATGACGCCGTGTACTAAGGCGTACTGAACGTCGATGGTGCACATGTCATCAACCACGGTAACTCTGCTTGAGTGGGCTTGAACAGAGTTAGAATGTTGAGGAACTGACAGTTGCTCGTCGATGCTCTGTGGTTCTCCCCGGGTACTCCGGCTTCCTCAATCCGTAAAGCTTTCACGATCACAATTAGCCATTGTACATAAGTATGTGACCTTAAACACCAATAAATAAATAATAATAAATTAATCTGTAAGTTCATAACCTAGTCATATACTGGTGGTCCGGTCTGCATCCCTAAACGAAATAATTTGTTTCTATGTAACAAAAGGTCTGAAAAAAAAATTTATACTATAGTCTCAAAGCGAAGTTCAGCACAAATCAGGACAACGGAAGTTTTGTTCGCCTACTTCGCCGCATAAGAGTCTGGGCGCCAGAATCCCAAGAATAGCGGGAAAGTTTAACTCTTTCAGAACAATGATTTATTTCATAGTGACAACTTCACTTGGCGTCCTTTGATCCTTGTTATGAAATACTGTGATGTAATACATTGTTGAAAAGGGCCTTCGAGGCCCTCCAGCAATGTATTACAACACAACAGATAGGTCAAGGGACAGACATTCGTAAAATAAGCTCAAAATCTTACACGTCACTTTGCCACTTCTTTTGTCCTCAGATAGAAATTCTATTAGCCATAAAGTGATAACTCCGTGCGTACAAAATATGTCAAAATTGCTATATACATTTGTTATTTTGGCTTACTCATAGGGGCTGTTCCAGCGAAGAGACGTCCCGGTTAAATTCGGAATCTGTTAACTAAAACAATGCCTGTACTGGGCATTTAAAAAAAATAGAATTAGTAATAATAATAATAATAATAATAATAATAATAATAATAATAATAATAATAATAATACTTTACTGCAAAATCATAAAAGATATGGCAATTACAAAATGAAGAAATTATATACAAAAGTTATCCCCCCCCCCCCCCTCTCCAAACACCATTACTATATTTCTACCTCATGCACATACACGTTTCCATTAGATGACCACCAACACGGCTATCCGACATTAATAAGTACGACCGCACTAAAACATTGTACATTTTAAAAGTGCATTCTGTCAGAAACCAGGCTTCGTCGTTTCTGGTGGAAATAGATTCATGCCGCGTATTCAGCCAAAACTCAAGGAATGTTGCCTGAACCCGTGCGTGAACGGATGTCTCAGCGTAACGAACCCGCCCGCTTTAGTTTTTGTTGGGGTGGTTCTTATCCTGAAGGGGTCAGTGAACTTTCGTCAAAAAGCATGACTCAACAGGGGCTCACCAAAAACAACAATTGTAATACATACATATATATATAATATGAATATGGTAATTTGTGACTTACATTAAATCCAGTGAATCAGAAAACGTCAATCACCCCATACCCACACAGTTTTTGAGTCACTTGCGGGTCCGCATTTTCTGATGTCGCTGGTTTTTCCTCTTTCTCGCCGGTGTTTGTTCTTCATCGCCTCTTCATTTCACTCTTTCACTGCCGTCACACGTCCACTAACGTATTGTCATTTCACCGGACACTTTTGCTCTAACGTGTGACGGACTGTCACGGTACCATTGCTGTCGCACGGCCACTAACGCATTGTCACTTTACTATATCGCTTCCCCTCTAACAAGTGACGGAATGTCACTCTACCACTAATTTCGCACGGTCACTAACGTATTGTCATTTTACTGAACGCTTTTCAATTAAGCAGTCGCCACCAATGTGGTTAAACTCTCCCCTACGTTTATCTCAGAATACTGTTCATACAGGCAAGCCTATTCTGCCTACTCATGTCTTGCATTCTACAACAGGTTCGTCCTAACTACTAATAGCTCCCTGAGCTCGCATTTCTATTTCTGATCCTACACTCAGATATGGCCTCCGACATTGGCCCGCGACTGGGCCTATTCTAAATATGAGCTTTGTGGCTCCCCTACATTACAGACTGCCTTTACTTTCGCACCGTTGCGGCACCTCCTCTGTCCTATAGCATGGGACATCCCCAGGTCCAACGACCTTGATACGCAGCCTTACCCGCCTTCAAACTGGATTGAATTTTTCGATAAATCCCCCGATTTTTATTTCGATAGCCAGAATATTGATTATCAAAGACTCGCATTTCGGTATATCCTGACGTTCGGTGACAGGCTAGCTGCGTAATATGGGTGTGTGTCCAGAACATGTGCGATGTACTGTGTTTACAACAATTACCTATTAACTGGCTATAATTACACAGATAATGTCTGCATGAGAAAACTGATCTCTCTTACTTCTTTAATCAGTTTTCAGATACCTCCTAAATGGGTTCTCCAGACGTTCGATAATGGACATAAAATTTCACGCCTGATTAGCAGCGCTTGAATTATTGCTGGTCTGTTTAAGTTACAAATCGGTTTTCGGGGTCCGCCATATACCTATCTTTAAATTATATATTTAGCCTGGTCAGAAAGGTTATCGAAAATATTTACAGTTAATCTGAACTTTAAGCTATCACCTTGACACATTCCTCCCACGCTCCACTACTGGCATGCCAACTCGAATACTTATATGCAGTATGTGGAGAGTGTATTATCACTAAATCACCCGCAGAGTGGAGGTTCCACCCAAGTATTAATTGCAAATCTGTTGCAAACCATAACCAGCACAAGCAAAGTTTCAGCCAATGGACCCCCGGGTTAAACCCGGAGGTTCATTGGCTGAAACATTGCTTGTGTTTTTGTCGATATGTACAAAATTTGAAAGTTATAGCTTGGGTGATAACTCCACTCCGCGGGTGATTTAGTTTCAATCCACTCTCCACGTACTGTATACGTTCATTTAGTCACAGTAACACATGTTCGGTACAGCCGCCGACGACTGGTCACTTTCCACGGTGGGCAATATTTCCACGGATGCAATAATATTAGATTCCAAACACTAATTATGGGAATAATCAACAAACATTTAATTAACGAAGCACCGGTATAACCCAGTGGTTCATTAACTAAAATGCAGATGATGATTTTTATTACCCGGTATACGCATGCGTGCCCATACCTATTCAGGTGTGGATTACGACCAGTTCACGGTGACCTGTACATAAACATTCTAGACACAGTATTAACCCTTTACCTAACGTAACGGCCAAAACCGGCCAGCGCTATTCTCAAAAATCGCCAATTAATTTTCATTATTTTTTTCATTTTTTGTCTCAAAAACATAGGTTATGACCCCTAATTGGAACGAGCTCGTCGAGCTCGTTCCAACGAGGGGTCATAACCTATGTTTTTGAAAAAAAATGAAAAAAATTAGTTATTCAAGAATTATTTTTGCAAGTGTCGTCTGCTTTTCAGCTTAGGTAAAGGGTTAATGAGAGAAGAGAGTTGATATTTCTTTGGTACCCATGTACTACAATACATTAGCAAGCCAGGTTTCCTTTCGCGTGTGAACGATGAACGTGCGGATTACAAATCGAGTGAATGACATTTTGTCTGGGTAATTAGCAGGAAGCAATATAATTATGTTAACATGATTTTTTCAAAATTGTGATGCACAAAACAGCGTGCCCAATGAAATCACTTCTCAGTTTGAACATTTACAAAGAAATCACATAACATTTTCACGTTGTTGGTATTGAAAATCAGGTAGTTTTTTGCATGACATCGAAATATGATTTTCAAACACAACATGCATTTCATTCTCTCGTGCATTTTGACAACTATTTTGACTCAAACTCATAGTTTATGGGCCCCAACTGGAACGAGCTCATTCATGAGACAATTTGTTTATTGAAAACATTTTTTGACACATTTTTTTATAACATATAATAATGTTGCATGAATGAGGCGAAATTATTTTGTGTATGGGACTACAGAAGCCGGAAAACAGAATCCACTTTGACACATTGGTCTGTTTGGTGAAGTCTGAAAACCCGAGTGAGCAATCAGGCGAACGTTCCTACGTTTTGAACGAGATGTGTAGGGGGAGAAGAGCTTCCTCTACTCTGGCTGATATTCTTCTCGGCCCAATGGTTTTAAAATCCTTTTGTGATCCTTCTTGTACCTTTACCTAACGTAACGCTATATCCGGTATGTACCGTTCACAATGTTCTCCGTTTGTCTCTTATTATTTTCTCAACAGCTTATGGTTACCTTATTGGTACGATTGCACCGAACTCGTCCCAATGATAGGTCATAAATTATGTTTTTTATGCAAAAAATGAAAATGTTATTCGAGATTTGATGTGTGCAAATGTCGTCCTCTTGTCTTGTTAGGCGAGGAGTTAGCTTTATTACCGATCGATTTTATTGACCTTAAAAAGAGACTAATCTGATATCTTTTACGATACATTTCAGGATCATGAATACCGAGTTCTAATCAGAACTTAGAAAAACTTCCCTACATACATCATCACGAACATCGACTTACAATAAAATTATCTCCCCTGAAATTATTAGATGCGCGAGGAAGGTCAAATTAAGAAGCAAGTAATTGTTGAAGAGACAAATATGGCTAATGACATCAGTAGAAAATAAAACCAAGTATCCTTTTGTTACTTTTAATAAACGAAAACAACAGACAGCTCCTGGAGCTGTCTGTTGTTGTCGTTTATCAAAAGTAACAAAAGAACACTTGTCTTTTATGGCAAGCTAATTATTTATTTATTGATTTATTGGTGTTTAAGGTCACATATTTATGCACAATGGCTCATCATGACCGTGGCAGTTTTACGGGTGGAGGAAGCCGGAGTACCCGGAGAGAACCACCAAGCAACGACGAGCAGCTGCCAGCTCCCCAACATCGTAACTCTGCACTGCAGCACAGGCAGGATTAGATTGGTTGAAGACATGCGCACCATCAACGAGCAGTACGCCTTAGTACACGGCGTCATCGTGCCCCCATGCGGGCAATGAAGATGAAGTGTCTTGTCCAAGGACACAACGCGGTTGCCGCAGGTGGGATTCGAACCGAGGACCTCTCGGCTTGCAGCCTGCACCTCTACCTACTGAGCCACCGCGCCCACGTTGTCGTTTATTAAAAGTAACAAAAGAAAACTTGTCTTTTATGGCAAGCTAATTAGAAGCAACTTGTTCACAGATAATTAAGAATATCTGTCAGTATCACACCTTTCAGCGCTAAGAGGCCAGTTTGGCTCTTTGTTTAGCGTACGTGTTGTTAAGTAATTTGCACGTTTTTATTCTTCGCAGGAAAAACATTAGCAAATCTCGAATCCTAGACATTTATACTAATGGAAAGGACAGTGTCTGTATTATATGTCACGATGCGCCCATTCTTGATATAATGAATAAAAAAAGGGTTTACACCACATCAAAAGTTGGTGAAAACGCTCTATTCTTATTTGTTTAAAGGGATTTCAACAGGGAGTAGTGGTCAAACGTTCAAATTCATTGGAAAAAAATTGTAAAAAAAGACAGGTTCTGTATTATATTATCGGCTGTTTTCGGTCAGAATCGGCTCGCGTTTTGTGAACGTAATCGGATTTTCGCTCGCGGACATATCCGGCCGAAACACACATAATCTACATTAGGAGACCTAATTTATTTTACGGGTTTCCATTCTGCTCTTCGTTTGTTTTATCACATTTGGTACGGAGCCGGGTAACAGATAACTTGATTGAGACAAAGTTCACAACAACATCGTATATCTCTGTAGAATGACTGATAAGATGTTGATAACAAACATGACGCGTTCAGAAACCGTTCAATCAATCCAGTATGTTGCTTTTTCGTGAACTGTACCTACATCAATTACCACAGAGAGGATTCAAACTGCATACTAACGGTTTGCGTAACAAATTCATCCGAAATCACACGCCCCAATGTGTGAAAAATTCTGAAATACTTTTATCACATAATTATCTCCTATAACGCCAGTTTGTGTTTGGAAAAATACACCACGTGCTTAAGGTCTCGTATTGTGACTTATGCTCATTACAGAAGAGATTTCACCTTTTCCGAAAACCTTTCGATTAACATGTCCCATCACTGAAGCCAATTTGAATGGAGTTTTCTCTCTTCTACCCCAACTCTCAGCCCCTTGCAAAAACCTACATGTAAACAATAGTTCACTGCTCAGATTCCAGTACTATTTTTATCCTTGAGTGAGGCGCGCGGAGGGTTATTTCACGAGAGATAGAATCGTACTCGAATCCGAGCAGTGAACTGTTGTATTTATTTTATGTTCAAGCCAGAAAATAAGCAGACTGACATCTCCAAAATGAGGTCCCCAGAGGGTTAATTTAGTGATGCTACCCTGCACAGCAGGGTAGCATCACTAAATTTACCCTCTGTGAACCGCAATCTGAATCAGGGTCTCATAACTAAACAGAAAAAGGTACCCAGAGGATAAATTGGCCCACTATGTGGGATAGCATCATCAAATTCACCCTCTGAGGACTCAATGTCAGACTGCTTATTTTCAGGCTTGTTTATGTTCCCCTTATTTGTTTTTCGCAAACAACCCTTTACAATTGATTCAACCCCCACCGATTTGTAAACAATAAAAGAAAAAACAATCGCTGAAAGTGCGATACGATGCTTGGAGTGGAATAATATTTTCGGCGAGTGGGAGTTGGAATTCGATTTGTTTTGGGGGAAGAAAAACGAATAAAAAAAAAACTCAACTATTTACTGATTCCTTGTCGCGGGGCACTCTGTGAGGGCGGGAGAGTCTTTTTAGCATTAAACCGATTCGGTCTTAATTGCTTTGTATGCCTCCTCCAGGCAGGCCAAAGGTCCGTATGTTATAACGACATTCACTGAACGCTTACTGAGACACCGGCACCCCATCTAATGTGTCAAACTAGTATCCCTTTTACGAAAATCAAGATGTGTGAAAGATATAAGATCGGACATGTACTCATTCGGCTCATCGAGATTAACGTCTGAGTCCTGGCGTGAGCATATATCTCAACACTCGCACTTCAGGAATGTTCGGCTTTTTGCAGTAACTTTTAAGTTTTAAGAGGTTTTAACGGAGTTTCAGAGCATATTCTACTTGCAAGTCTGTTAACCCTTGCTCAAAGAATCGGTCGCATCCACTCGCGTACAGTTAAAACTAGAAGTCCTGTCATGAAATGTGCACAAATAGCACGTTGATATTCGCGTTAATGTGCGCGTTATGGCCCAAGTAAAGCTATCAAATTCTGTACATATGGCCTGTGCACAAGCAATGTTTCAGCCAACGGACCTCCGGGTAACCCGGAGGTCCATTGGCGGAAACATTGCATGTGTTTGCTATGAGTAACCAAGAGAACCTGCCGTGCTTTGGATGCCATTTGATATGGCAACTGCGCGCAATTCCAACGCGCAATTAAGCCTAGATAAGGGCACTATTCGTAACAGGACTTCTAGTTTTAACTGTAATTTACAAACTGAGTAGATGAAAACAATTTTTTTTTTTTTTTTAAAATCGACAAAACTATATCACGTGAAACCTCATTGGAACGCCCTTGTGGAGATCACTCCAGTGAGGGGCTACATAATATGGTTTTGTTGAAAGTTTTTGAAAAATTTAAAAATTAATATTTAAAACAATAAATTTTGATACTGTCGTTGGGTAAAGGATTAAGAAAGTTGGGCTTATTTGGGAATATCTAATTTTGTCACCACAGATCGAAAGCATGACGTAACGAATGAAATGTTAACCTTTTCCTAACAAAACGGGCGTGTCCTTCCTGCGTTTTTAAAAAAAAAACACCATACAAATCTTATTTTTCTCTTTCTCTTTTATGCCTCCAAAACATACTTATGTCACCTCCGTGGAACGAGTTCGTCATAAGTTATGATTTCCATTAACAACAATTATTGACGTTTAGTATTGGAATCAACCCATTAACTGTACACTGGGTGTTGATTATCAAAACCAAAACATCTATAGAGTGCAGAACCCCCACGGGAACCCCGGGAAATGAAGACGTGCGTGTTCACTGCGGTAAACAGGCTCTGTTTTACTGGTAAAATAGGACCCAGTCACCAATGTTTGGGAGGTGCAAACCCTCACGAAAATGGACAACATGGCTTATTAATGCTCACACCTGGTCTTGAGTTGATACGCATTCTGTGGTCATGATTAGCTATTGTGCAAAAATATGTGACCATAAACACCAATAAATAAATAAATAATAGAGTGCAGAATCCATCCCAGCAATTACCCATATGATACGAAAAAGTAGTAAAAACACAAACCAAATTCGACCCAATGGAGGTTCGGAATGAACCCGGAGGTCCAATGATTGAAGCTTCATTTTTGCTCAAAGTATATTTTCCAAGATTTGACAGTTGATATCTCGGCTGAAACCTCACTCCGAGGATGCCTTAGTGATAATCCATTCTCTACGGGTGTTTACGGGTGTTAAACAAAGTTTACGCTTTAGTACAAAACAACTGAACCTTTCCACACCAAACTCGGTACAGTTAAAACTAGAAGTCCTGTCACAAAATGCGCACAAATAGCACGTCGCTCTGTGCGTTAATCTATGCGTTGTGACCATAGTAAGGCTATCATATTCTTCTGCAAATATGACCTGTCCACAAGCAATACTTCAGCCAACGGACCTCCGGGTTACCCGGAGGTCCATTGGCAGAAACATTGCCTGTGTTTGCTATTAGTAACCAGAAGAACCTGTCGTGCTTTGGATGTCATTCGATATAGCAATTGCGCGCAATTCCTACGCGCAATTACGCCTAGATAAACTCAGAGTTCGTGACAGGACTTCTGGTTTTAACTGTATGGTGCTTGATAGGATCTAAACAAATATTGTTTTATTGTCAAAGGTGAACAGCACAGGGTCACAAAATTCGTTAAAGTACATTTTCGGCTTTTAACACTTATATGTTTCAAGTGGAGCCACCCAGTTTTAATATGATATTGAGTGAATCAGAGGTATTACATTTTGAGGTCAAAGGTCGCGGTTGAGTGGGAACAAAATTAAGGATATTCTGTTGAAACCGTGGGTATCAATCTCAGTCGAGGACCCTCTAGGTTTATGAAGTTTCTGTTTTGTTGTGAATAGACTTTTAGGCTTTTATAAATCAACTGCATCCACTCTGGATTTTGGAGAATGGTAATCACCGTAGTTTCACTGGAAAGCTCTTCCCCAAAGACCTTCTCTCATTCTCTCAGAGTGCATATGGTCGAACCCATTGCAGACCATGCTTGTTTGTTGCTGCTGGGCTAATCGCAATTTACTCCCGACGTGTTGTTCGACGAATAGGTTTGCAAGATAGATTGTGCCCGCAAGCCATTTACACCCGGAAAAAAACAACTCGATTGTGTCCTGTTCGGTAGAAACAGATGTGCAATGTTCAGACGATGGACCTCGGGTTCAGACTGGAGGACTGTAAGGTGGGTGAAACTCTATGTGCTTGAACTGTGATTCGGTACTGAACTGGAGAGTTACTGATTGGGTGAAATCCTCTTTCCGAGAAGGATTAGGAGCAGTCCCGAAGCTAGCTTGGAGACGGGGGAGGGGGGAGGGGGGGGGGGGGGGGGTACTTGGTCCGACCCGTGACCAAGTCTGTAGGAAATTTTTGTCAGGAAAATTGTTGTTCACCGGAACACGAAAATCTGCTCCGAAATCCGCTAATTTAAAAATAAAAATTTGACCATATGACGAAACTACAATTTTCATTATGCCAGAAGTACCGCTTCGTGCATTCTCTGTATGAAACCGCTCGTTCACTCGCAAGTAAGTCTGTAAAATAATAATAATAATTAACGAGTGTTTCGAATCTGTTTCGTGTATTATTGTTTTAACCCTTTACCCAACGTAACGACCAAAACCGGCCAGCACTATTCACAAAAATCGCTAATTAATTTTCATTATTTTTTTTTTTGTCCGAAAAGCATACGTTATGACCCCTCGTTGGAACGAGCTCGTTCCGGGGGGGGGGGGGGGGGTGGAGGGGTCATAACGTATGTTTTTCAGACAAAAAATTTAAAAAATTATATTTCAGGAATTTTGTTTGCAAGTTAGTCTGCTTTTCATGTTAGGTAAAGGGTTAAAGAAGTATATTGAGTTGGTTTAACTCTTTACATGCTGTAGGCAGATATTCCTGCTCAGCGCAGGGTTTTTCTTGTCATTGGAATAAGTATAATTTGGGCACATTTAACCCGCAGCCGATATCAAAATGTATTATTTTAAATATCATTTTTTAAATTCTTTCAAAAAATATCAACAAAACCATATCATGTGGCCCCTCATTTGAACGAGCTCGACGAGCTCGTTCCAATGAGGGTCACATGATGTGGTTTTGTTGACATTTTTCGAAAAAAATTTTTTTTTTTCAGCTGCTAAATTTGCATATTACGCGGGCGGATGCCGTCAACTCGTTGGGTAAAGGGTTAATCATATTCCCCTCCCCCCCCCCCTGCAAATTGAATGGAGTTTTTCACCAATGATTTTTGTGTTGTATTCAGATTAATTGTGCATCAAATCTTGTTATGCCTGCTTCATAGCAGCCATGACTAGATTTGAAGAAAAATATCTTGAAAATACTTAGCGGGTGAAGAGTTAAAATTCGTGTCGACTATCATCGACCCGGGGATGCTGCAGAGAAATTCTAACTCTAGCCCCACCATGTTGGTAAATTTTGAGACTCTGGATTCGTGGCTGATTAAGAGGAAGTCAACTCCCCACGCACTCTGCAGCGCCAAGCATTAAATGATTACTCTAGAAAGACAGTAATTTGTTAACTGGGGAGAAAAGAGAACTACTAATGAATTCAGCTAAACAAATCTATCCTGTATTGATTGTAAAAAGACAGTTTATTAGATTTCCCTCTGCGACTTACTGATTTACAAATTATCTGCAATATTCCGCAACTAAAATGGAGTCAGTTCAGCGTAAGACAAACTGCAGTTACTTTTAGCAGATATTGAGGTCCCTGGTGACTCAATAGGGAATTATTTTTTATCTAGGGGTACAAGAATTCCAGCGTGTTCACGGAAGTGAAAATATGGTAATGCATAATTATATATCAAACGAATTAGGAACCCTCTGGAGCCGTGGGGTGGTAACCCCGAGACTGAGGATTTGTGGACCCTGGCCTAGCCACGGATTCGTACCAGAAGTTGTCTAATATTATTTATAACAAGCTATTAATTAAAAATAGAATATGTTTTCATTTTCGAAATTGACTAAAAAAAACTGTTCACAATCCAAAAGGGTTGAGTTTTCATAAGTTGAGTTTGAACGTTTTTGATAATATACTGAGTCAAAAAAAGAAAGTATAATAAACTTTGAGGAGCAATTTGTTTAGTATTATCGATTTTAATCCCAAACAAATTATTCTAAATTCATATTTCGAGTCTAGCTTTTATGAATTTGCATAATTTCATGTTCTTACTGTTGCCAGCGTCACATCAGGACGTCGCAATTCAGACATGGGATGAAATGAAAAGTTCACACATGCAGTCAATAGCGTGTATGTCCACAGTTTGCCTCTTGGAGGGCAAGACATCGACGGCGCATGGATCTGATAAGTCTCTGGATGTCACCCTGCGGTATTGCGTTTCACGCCTGCCTTAGAACATTACGTAAAGCGGCTAACGTCTGAAGATCATGAAGTCGTACCCGACGGTCCTAGAGCATTACGTAAATCGCCTAAGGTCTGAAGATCATGAAGTCGTACCCGACGGTCCAATTGATCCCAAAGATGCTCGATTGGCCACAAATCTGGCGAAAGTGGGGGCAAGGGAAGAAGTTCGATGCTCTGCTCCTCGAGAAAGTCACGGCAGATGCGCGCCACTTGACATCGGGCATTGTCTTGCTGGAATAACTGCAATCCGGCGTTAGCGGTGAACAACGCGACAACAACGGCGTTAAGAATTTCGTCCCTATATCGCTGTCCATTCAGATTACCATCGATGAAGATCAACTGCGTTCGATGGTGCAAGGAAATTCCTGCCCAAACCATTACACTACCCCCGCCGAAACGGTCGCATTCCCGCACGCAGGCATCAGAAAACCGTTCTCCTCGTCGGCAATACACTCTTGCCCTACCATCAGCGCGCCGAATACAAAATCGAGATTCATCATTTCACTGAACTGTGCACCAACGCTGCAGAGTCCAGCGAACACGCTGACGTATTCGTTGCATTCTGACTGTACGATGACGATCCAGTGTTTGTATTCCATCCAATGAGACGGTAAATAGTGGCCACAGTTACTCCGAACTCAGCAGCGAGCTCATCTGGAGGCATCCCAGCCTCATGCATACCAATGGCACGCAACCTCTGATTTTTTTAAAATGTCGGAATACAAAAACTAGCGTGTTTTCTCAATAACCCATGCTCTCTAGTATAACATAACACAAAGAAAATCGTCGGTCATTCTTTCAATTTGACATTCTCGGGCAGCGCGTGTCAATTTGAAATCCGTAGCAAAATTGTATACGGTTGGGTGGACAACAACAACAACAACATGTCATTAAACTCTTTGCACAACATGTCATTAAACTCTTTGTCCACAAACATGCAACATTAGAACTATTATATTTCATCCTTTATGCTATTTTTTCACATTTGTTTCTATTATACTTTCTTTTTTGACTCAGTATAATACTTGCTGGTTTTGGCTATTAGGTTGGGAAAGAGTTGATATAGATGTGATTCCCATTAGGGTTGTATTGTGCACAGGTTTAGTTACTCAGATAATAATGAATAATTTTTTTTATAAACAGAAAGTGTGACTAACCATGTGCATTGCACATGATTAGTCACACTTTCTGATTATAAAAAAAATGGTAACTGCCATATCGCGCATTATATGAAAATGTACTCTTACTAAGGTTATGCACTTTATAGGGTTAGTCACATAATAAAGATGATCTGATGAGTAATCTTACGTATTACACAGAGTTAGTCGGTAAGCTAAGATACACAAACTAACCATAAACATTGTACAGAATTAGTTGATAGGCTGCCATATCACACACTTCATGAAACATACACTAACTAATGCTGTATAAATGCACAGGGTTAGTTGGTTACATGTAATATGGGGCGCAAGACTCAAGGAACCAATGGAAATACTTGTAATGGAATGTGGAGACTTAAAATGAGATCTTATCTAATGACTTTTCTGAGACTATGTATGACTATTTTTACTCCAAGATTAAACCTTTTTATTACTTTCCAAAGTGTGATTTACTGGGATTTCCGGGTTTGATGAAAACGATAACTTCGCAAGGGAATTAGCAATCAACAATTGGGTCATGTATCCGTGCGCGCAAACGAAGACGCTTTGTCGTGGGTGTAATGGGGACTTCATTGTTTTTTTGTTTTCTTAACCCTTTACCAAAGCAGACGACACTTACAAAAAAAAAATTCTTGAATAACTATCATTTTCCTTTTGTGTCTCAAAAACATAGGTTCTGACCCCTCATTGAAACGAGCTCAACGAGCTCGTTCCAATGAGGGGTCATAATCTATGTTTTAGAGACAAAAAATGAAAAAATAATGAAAATTAATTGGCGATTTTTGAGAATAGAGCTTGCCGTTACGTTAGGTAAAGGGTTAAATGATATAATTATCGTTAATAATGAAAAGTAATAAACAGAGTAATCGCTTGACTGAACTGGTTACGTGAAATACTTCATTCGAGGCGAGGGACTATACTGTAAAACACTCGTGCGCATTCGCGCACTCGTGTTTGGACAACGTCCCTCACCTCTCATGAATTATTTCACGTAACCAGTCCAGTCAAGCGATTACTCTCTATGAAGTAGATTTACATGAGTTTTCGCACAAACGAAAGCACAGTGGAATATGATCAAACAATATAACAAATAACAAATAATTTGGAGGATCAGAAATAATGTAATTCCTCAACCCTACATCGGGCTGTAGGATCAAATCATTACTGAAGCCCCCTATAAAAGTAAAGAAACGAGCTGTAGCCAGATTTTTTCCGGGTGGTTAATAATTTGGGTTTTATGGACCATCGATGACCGTAGGTCAGTGGCGACGGCCGCGGGCACAAATGGCGGGGTGTGCTCGTGAAGGGGTGTCTCCTCTCGTTGCTGAGGGTCCGAAAGGCCTCCCCAGGAAAAAGTTTTGAGATTTCAACCCCATGAGAGAGAATCTGTTGCAGAAGCTCTTTTAGGGAATTTGAATGAGTAAAGTTTAATGATTGAAAAAAAGTCCAGTGCAGGTTTCAATCTAGTCCAAACTTGGACCCAGAGTCAGTGGATATAATTTGGTGGTGATACGTCCTATGGACGCAGCATACGATAACATTATAACATTATATCACGGCCTTTGGGTCCAAGCTTGGAGTAATGTTTACCATGAGTGGACCGTTTTAACATTTGGGAAGGGGACGTCACAATGGTAGGAAGACAGCCTTATAGGCTATGTCATTTCCGTGCTGTGTACTAGCTTATATTCCTGTTTGTTGTTATGTTATTTTGTAATCAATGTACTAGTCTACTGCAAAATAAAGATCCATCTACCCCTATTCCTCCGATATGATGCACCCTTATTTAACCCTTTACCTAACTTGAAAAGCAGACGACACTTGCAAAAATAATTCTTGAATAACTAATTTTTTTTCATTTTTTGTCTCAAAAACATAGGTTATGACCCCTCGTTGGAACGAGCTCGACGAGCTCGTTCCAACGAGGGGTCATAACCTATGTTTTTGAGACAAAAAATGAAAAAAATAATGAAAATTAATTGGCGATTTTTGAGAATCGCGCTGGCCGGTTTTGGCTGTTACGTTGGGTAAAGGGTTAAAGTACTATAGCGAGCATTCCACACGGCGATCGGATTCAGTAACCCGGAGTTCAAGTGGATAATATACAAAGTAGGCCTGTACTTGGCAGTTTGTTTTTTTTAAGTGATGGACTGTTTAATCGGGGCATCATTTGAAAATAGTAGTTATTTTTTTCTAATATTCAAAGAGCACTGTTTTTGTTTCTGTGGCCCAACAAACCAATGACTGAGAGACTGGAACTAGCAAAACTGAGAATGGGATTCTGGAGCCCGGTCTAAATTACTTATTGCGGATCCGGTAGCCGCTCAGGTTCCATCTGTAACTCTGCCACTGAGAGGACAGCACTTTTTCTCTCAAATCTTTCCATGTCCACTTTACAGAACACGAAAGAAGTGACAAATTGCAAAATATATATTAACTGCTGTACGTCTAAGTTAATCAAGATACTTTTTAAAAATGTATAACGTCTTGGTGGGGGTGGGTCCGGCGAGAAGGGAGTTTTAAGCATTTAACTGTATCCTGATTGTGACTGACCAACAATACCGTATTTCCGTTATTTCTACGGCTGTGAGAGGTATTGACTCATTTGACTCATGGATCTGTAATAGGCGGGGGAGGGGCGGGGGGGGGGGGGGTCATATATCTACCGTTTATTGTAAGAACTCTTCATTTAGGTAAGGTCAGCTGAATTATCTGTGTACTTTGCATTAAACAGAACTGCCTTAACATTTTGACCGTAAGACCGTTTTTCCGAGCCAGGTTCACAAGGTCTAATTCTATGTGGGGACCCCGGGAAGTGAAGTTGTGCTTATCTACTGCGGTAAACAAGCTCTGTTTTACTGGTAAAATAGGACTCGGTAGCGAATGCTTGGTGTGGAAGTCCTCTGTTATGGGCAACATGGATTGACTGGACCTGACTTTATATTCATGTTGCGGTTGCGATTAGCTATTGTGCACAACAATGTGACCTTAAACACAAATAAAAAAATGCATTAATTAATTAATTAATTAATTAATTAATTAATTAGGCTTAATTTCATAAAGAAATGACTGTTATGTGAATTTGTGAGAGTAGCCCAATCAGTATTTTCAACGTGTAGCCTAAAGCCTTGACACATTGTCTACAATTCATAAATGAAACTAAACATCTGTAGAAGTCTAAATAAATATGGTAAAGAAAAGGTTTTCGCGTTTACCTTCCTGCAAGTCACCGAATGTGCGACTGTGTTTTAATTCTAAGTGTGTCACAATAAAAAACTGCGATGTACCCTTATAGAATATCGTTAACCGGCACTACTATATTTCACTTTAAGTAAACCCTTGAGTTCCGACACGAGGTGACTCTGGCTGTCAAAAGTGTCGTTAGACCCATATAAATAAATAATAAACTCTTGTGTAACTTCTAGGTTCTAGTTCTTTTAAGAACTTCTTGTCTCCAGTCATTTCCAGATGGCAGAGCAAAAACGACTGGTAGATATATCTTAAAAATGAAATTTCGAAATAAAGTACGATCGGATTTCTTACATGATATTTACCATCATATTCAGGGTGCACGTATGTTAATACATGAATTATATGTCTATATGTATACCGGAGTCACCTACACCAACACTTGAACAAATTGGGCGAACTATAGATTCGTTCAGCTATTGATCGTGTAAAAAGATTTTTTTCGATCCTTGGTATTCACCTGTTAGCTCTTTCAGAACTATAATTTACTTTATCTTACAATACGTTTGTATTGACTCCATAATTACTCGAACACATCGTGTAATGGGGGCCTCTGATACATAACCTGTATCTTGCAACTGCAGTGTATGAGCACGCGCGCAGTTGCAACTTGTTTTTATTTATAGAATATTACACACTTTCGAAAGGCTTTTGCTGGAGATGGTATACGTTTCAATATATGAACGGGTGAAAAACTCTCCAATATAATATTAGAACTTTCCTTTTCATGTTCTATCGGTCGATAGTACCTGAGTTTGTGTGATTTCTGAAATAAAACCTGAAGCAGCGAAGCTGCTGAAGGTTTCATTTCAAAAATCACACAAACTCAGGTACTATCGACCGATAGAACATGAAAAGAAACGTTCTAATTATTTTATTATGCCGAACAAAAATTGACTTTCATTGTTAAGCGTTAACTGCAACAAGCCATCGATCTTGTAACAACAATGTAGTCGAATCCAAAAACATGACGTCATTTCGAACGAATGACGTCTCTTCGAAAATGACTTGTCACAAGTGCCGTCGCTTTGAGAGTTTCTTTATCAACAAATGCCAATGTTAACAACTGCATCATGCTGTTCGTGTTATAATTCATTGTTAATGCTTGTGTGAAAAGTGATTTAAATTAATGGAATATAAATTCATGTTTCTCGGACAACAGTTGATAGAATTAAGCGGAGTGAAACACAAGTCATAACTGAGACTCATATTCAGGATTCACTGAAGTGGTGAACAACACGTGAGTGAGTTTTTTTAATATTTCTGATTCTTTTGAATGCATTGTGTGCAGTTAAAATTGGAAACACACCCACTGAAGGTGATATATTTGTTGGTAAGTTTGTGTCTACCGGTGTTGAAAAAGCTGAACGGACACGGAGCCAGCGTTTGGTGTTGTGAAATTCGACGCTGATCAATGGAGGTGGCGCTTACATTTTCTTCGTTCTCTTGTCTCCAGAGAAAAACGTTCCGATAGTACCCGTGTTTTGCCCCAAAACTCCAGTACTATGACTTTTAGAAGGTGTCATATTAACCAATCACGGCTGATGTTACAAACGTGGGGCATAATAATATATAATTATTAAACGACATTACTTTTATGTTTCTGTATCTGAATCATTGGGCACACTCCTCCGTGCTGGCTAAAGATCCCTTCGTAGTATTCGAGTAGAGCAGGTCACGAAGGTGCCGCTACGAAGGGTCATTCCACACACCTACGCCATTGGGCCAAGGAGAGACTTTAATATAAGTTGCATAACTTCTTCACTAATCCTTGTAAAACAAATAAGATTATAATAAATAAATAAATCATTGGAAACATTCAACGTGAAACAGCGCATCATCTATGGCCCACAGACTTTCGCAATGTTTGACAGAAGGTCTCATTGCGGAACTGAAAAGATGAAGCAGCAAAAAACAGGCTCCAGCGAAACAACATACTTTTTATGTGAAAATGAAATCTGAAAATAAAAATCCCCTGAATTAAGTTATCGGCACCACAGTTGAGAATTGTAAGAAGTCTATCCTCACCATAATGTGCATGTACAAAATATTGTATCAGTGTTTCAGACTTGTTTCTAAGGTCATGCCCCGACGAGTCGAGATATGGCCTTAGAAACAGGAGCTCGACTCTGAAACATTTTATACATAAACATTTATCATGATGGTGATAATAATATATATGTTTCAGAATTATAAAAGGCAGTGTTCTTTTCCTTTAACCCTTTACCCAACGAATCGGCCGCATCCGCCCTCATAATATGCAAATTCAGCAGTTGAAAAAATATTATTTTTCAAAAAATTTCAACAAAACCATATCATGTGCCCCTCGTTGGAACGAGGTGGTTCCAACGATGGGTCACATGATATGGTTTTGGTGAAATATTTTGAAAAAATTCAAAAAATGATATTTAAAATAATAAATTTTGATATCGTCTGGGTTGGGTAAAGGGTTAAAGTCGAGGCTGTGTGATGTGAACTACTGTCAGAGCCCTCTCCAACAGTATATTACATAACAGCACATCGTCGACTCAGTGGAAGAATATCAATAAAGCTGTTTTAGAATTATTGGTTCCTCATCTCAGCCCTTGATCTAATAGTACGTGGTCTCCGGGGGATACCCCTGGAAGTGGAGCAGTGCATATATTGTGGTAAACAAGTTCTGATTTTCTGGTAAATATAGTACCCGGAACCAGCATCTGGGCTGGAAGTCCTCTAAAATGGGCAGCATATGTGTGAATGACTGGATAAATTTGACTTCATACTCATGTTGCGGTGGCGATATAGTTACTAAATATGACCTTAAGCAACTATAAATAAATAATGCTACATGGAATGCATACGTATATTTTCACGTTGCCTTTCTCATCAGAAAAGGGTTACTTCCAAAACGTTGCTTGAAAAAAAGATGGTAACTTGTAGGGCTGTAGGATGAACCACATTACTAATACAAAGGTGACTTGTCCATTTCCCGTATAGAGTTGTGCTTAACTGGTGGAGTGCTGAATTTTTTTTTGATGGTGAAAATTTGTTCACATGTCTTTGCCTTGTTACGACTTATGGGAGAGCGCCTCTGGGCACTCTCCAATGAATTGTAATAAGGCAACTCCAAAAAGACTAAATAATTTTACTTCAACGATGATATGAATTACACCCACAGAATATCAAACATTGAAATTGAGGCACCTGCTCTTCCGAGTAAAGCCCAAATATGGGCTTCCAGCACTCTACCAGTTAAGGTGATACCATTCAGTACAACTGGTTTGGAAGGGCTAAAATTGACTTGTTGAAACAATTGTCGAAATCACCTTCGAGACAAAAACTGATTCTGGAATTTCTCGGCTACCCTTGGTGAACGATTAACAATAATAAGCGTTCATAATACGGACTGATAATTCTAGAAACAAACTACATTATAACTAATTGTATGTTTTACTCACATCTCTTGCACTATTGACTATTGGTATTTCGATTACTAACTGATATATGGAATGTGTGGATAATTACTCAATAACGACATTACATACTCCCAAGAGGTGAAAGGCTGGAACATCATCAAATCATTCTGAAGAGTCAGCTTCTGCAAGAAACTGAACAACACGGCGTCTATTCTCCGAGAGGATATTGGATGTTCTAAATGTCTCACCATTTCATTTTCAAATCTGCGACATGTTCTTCCTCAGTCTCATTTGAAACAAACCATTTCAGTGAACATGTATCAATACTTTTCTGGTCTGAATGTCGAAGTACTGCAGTTTTTAACAACAGGTGTTTTTTTCCAAAACGAACTGGGCTCATTGTCCATATATTCAACATGACGTATAGTACAAAAGGCTAGCGCGCAGTATTGCACTGATGACGCCCACCGTGATGGGAGATATAGTCGTGAGTTCCGTCCGTATATTCGTCAGTACCTTCATACAAACATTATGAATCGTCCCACAAGCATCGAGAGATCAAACTGAATGTTTATTGGTAAGATGATGGACCATCATGGGGTTGGGGGCAATTGGCACAAGGTGCGTTTCGTCCACTCATTCTTATCAGAGTTACAGCCCATTTTGAGCACCACCATTATTGTGAAATTTCTCGTTTATATAAACATTTTGTGCCTTAACTCAAGTTACCTCCACCGTCGATAATCAAATTTGAGTGTTCTTTGGTTTCGTGATAGACCAGCTTGTTGAAATGATATCCACAAAGGGGGATGAATACATCCCCAACTTACTTCCTAAATAGTGAAGTTTCGTTCTTAATTGTTATAAATCCTTCTCATACACAACAGTGATCTGAAGTTTCGTTAGCAATTGATAAATCTGTGTGAAACACACAGACTGTTGTTTTTGTACGGTTCCTTTTTTTTCTTCTTCTTATTCTTCTGTGGTCTGCCTTCTCCTCACTTCCTTGTCCGCACGATACCTCGAAAACGAATTGTTCTATTATGCTGATATTTGGCATTCTGGCAGGTAGTCACAAGTACTCGGCCACCTGTGTTTTTTAGGTCGCTAGAGCCCTTGAATATGGACCAGTCGGCCATAGGGTTTTCACAGCCTCCAATTTCATGATACAGTAAATTATCCCCTAGAGACAATGTAAACATCGGTGGAGTTAGCTGTCAAACATTAAATGTAATCTGTTATTATAACCAGATGTCAGTTCCTGGAACTAAGTTGAGAGGACCCCTTTGCTTTGCAAGGAATTAAAGTATAAATTATTCAGTTAAATGCTTTTAACCTTCTCAAGACTTCAATGTGGTTTCCAAAGATTTTATTTCAGTGAGAATAATGTTAACCCTTTCCATACTCACAATACTGGTCTAAACATCATTCAAATAACTTGCAGAGCGAAGCAAAAAATGTCCATTTCTGATCCCTTGATCGAACCCTTTGAATGCTGTGCACATATGTGCTTTTTCTGGTTTCTTGGAAAAAATTATCTTATTCCTGTAAGAATATCTTTAAATACTATTAACGAAAACTTATTTCTGATTTCTTTAAAAATATTTCACCACCAATATTAAGCCTCCATAAATTCTCTTTTGTTTATTGCTGATGCTTTGGGGCGCGGTGGCGTCGCGGTAAAATGTTCTCGTAAGATCACCGAAGTTAAGCAACGTCGAGCCAGGTTAATCCTCGGATGGGTTACCATCTGAGCGACCGATTCGAACTCCCGCGTTGTGTCCTTGGGTAAGGCACTTAACCCCGATTGTCCACATGGGGGAACGATGACGCCGTGTACTAAGGCGTACTGCACGTCGATGGTGCGCATGTCTTCAACCAATATAACCCTGTCGGTGCTGCAGTGCGGAGTTACGATGTTGGGGAGCTGGCAGCTGCTCGTCGTTGCTCGGTGGTTCTCTCCGAGTACCCCGGCTTCCTCCACCCGTAAAACTGGCACGGTCATGATTAGCCATTGTGCATAAGTATGTGACCTTAAAACACCAATAAATAAATTTCTGATGCTTCAACTCCTTTCACACAACTTGAATTTACTGGATGCAGTAAATTCTGTTTCTCTGGTTTCCTTTTCATTTTACATAGCAATCGTTTCAAGAGTTTCTGATCATATAGTAAGTTTTTTGTTCCGTTTTGTCTTTCTTGTCCCTAGCCTTGAGACGTACACATCCACTTGATCACTTGACAGGTGAGCGACAAGCAATAGCGGACATTGTTACCTCTATTTCACCATAGTACTGTGATTACAAAAGCGGACATAATTTCGAACGGATCGTGACATGGATGTGCCCAGAACGTAACGATTTGTGAACGCGTTCGTCAATACAACTGGTGTGCCATCGCGGAAGGAAAGAACTCGAGGCTGGGCCTCTCGCTCTATCCTTCCGCACTGGAACTCGAGTCGTTTTGACGAACGCATTCACACGCCGTGGCGTTCTGTGTTTATTACACGCCTCTATGACAAAGAGTTCATTAATTAAAAAATTCGGTCCTATTTGTAGAATTTGACAGTTCTGACGTCTTCTTGAAACAAAAACAACAAAACTTATGTCCAAATAGGTTATTTATTTGTATTTTTAACAAGTTAGCTGCCGTTGTCTGAGAGATATTCTTTCCGAAATCAGAACTTGAGTACTGTAAAATAACTCCCCACTTATAGAATAAATTTAATTTCCTTAATTTTGTTGGATTTGAACTCATTGAGCTTTGTCAAACGAGATTGAATTGGTTAAATTTCTAGGTGCATTAATGGAAAAACAGCGTCCTGAAATTTTGGTATTTTGACATCAGAGTGAAGGGGGTTAATGCTTTTTTCTGCCTCAATAGGCTTAGCAACTGATCCCATGACCCCATAAGAATGATCAACGGAGAGTTAACTGACTCAATGAGATACTTATGGGCATTGCTTTTTGTGGCGAGTGCTGTCGTATAAACTACCGTATAAACTATCATGGAGTTTTTCCATGTTGCGGAGCCTGGAGTGTTGTTTACTATAACACGTTGAAAAACTGAACCGAAACCGTGTTTTTTTCCTGAAACAGAATTAGAAAAATCAAAACCGCCCGGCTCTACAAAGGGCAAGTACCTACCTTTTTCACTACATTTTACGTAAAACTTTGAACTTTTACACTAAAGTAAAGCAACTTTACTACAACGTCTACCCCAAATGTAACTAAACAACGAAGTACTAGACTGTACAATAAAAAGTCATTGGGGCCCCGATATTAAAAGATATTGCCGCGCATAGATGAATTAATATTCTACACTTAGAAATTCAGTAATTATGTATTATTATTTAAGTTATTCGCCCCTTTTCTCGTCTAAAGAACTAATACACACGAACAAATTGCAGAAAGTATTGTACAAAAATGACAGAAATCAGTTCTAGTACTCTCTTGGACCTTACTTTTGCTCCTACACCCCTGTTACGGCCGCATATGTTCACAAGGCAGATTGTGTCCGCAACGTCGACAAAACGTTTTCCGAAAGCGAGCCAATTGTGTCCGCAGGAACACCTGACATGATTAGCTCTCGTTTTGTGGACGCAATAAGCTTGCGTGCAAACATGGCTGTGAACGAATTCGGTCCGAGGTTCATACGCGGACTCAACCGGCTGGTTTGCGGATACAGTCTGTTCGTGTTTTGCGACACATCTGTAGACACAATCGGCTCGCGTTTGGCGAACGTGGTCGGCTTGCGTACACAAATGTCTTGAGCTTTCTGAATGTATGTAATCGGCTCGACGCCCTCCATCGGACACAACCTGCTCGGTTGTGGATACAACCAATTCGTGTTTAGCGACACAACCGCGGACACAATCGACTCCCGTTTCACAAACGTAATCGATTACGTACACACTTGGCTTGAGCATTTTGGACCAAATCGGCACGATGTCCACTCACGAACACAACCGACTCGTGTTCGGATACAATCAGTACATGTTTTGCGGAAGTAATCAAGTTGTGGAAACAACTGGTCTTGCGGACCTATTCTTCGATAAATGGTGAATAGACCGGCTGTCAGGGATATGGATCTGACTCATGATGGATGGATATATACTATCAACGAGGGGTACAGTCGACACCCTGAGACTGTCATCTGGTCAGAGGTGCGATCGTATATCTCACAGCTTTGTACCAGTTACCCGCGTTTTATTTGGGAAGTGTCTGTCTTCTGAAGGTGTCACGTGATTTTAACTGGTTGAGTGCTGGAATCCCAAATGGACCTTTATTTTGCAATGCAGATACTGCAACTTAAAAAGTTTTCACATTATTTAGATATTCTTCATTTATACCATGATTACCTATTCTACTACATATGAAAAGCCTATGACATAAATTTTAGCCTTACTCACCAACTGTGGTGAACACGACAGCAATGGGATTTCAATAGCGTGAAACGAAAGTGGCAATTATTTATTACGTTTTTAAATGAGTTTACCCCAAAAGACACCAAAAGTTAACAAACATGCATTGTCTCATGTTACGAAAGCACCCAAAACTCTAAATAGTATGTTATTATGTTATTAAATGAAAAAGAAACTGTTTCTTTTTCCATTTCGTTTCGGAGATAAAATTGACAGTGGAAGTACCGCCCACCGATGCTCAGGTAAACAAAAACAGATTCGCACGTATGTATGTCTGCTGCTCAGTAAAATCGCGAAAAAATAATTGCGATTCTTAATAATCTGACGATCATGGTATAAATAAGATATACCCAAAGTAGTTTGGTGAACGAAATGTTCACCACTCGTGGTGAAGTGGTGTTAACCGCGCGTCAAAGGCTCGCGGTTATCACCACTTCACCACTCGTGGCGAACATTTGGTACACCAAGCTACTATGGGTATATTCTATATATATATTTACAGCAAGATTATCCAATCCTTCGAGATATGATCTGTTATAATTGATAGGTAAGTGCCGGTAGGAACTCTTCCATAAATTGTAACAAAACAAAGAAATATGAACAAAGTGTAATGGCCAGAAGTGATTTAGCACTCTACTACCTAGGTATTAATTCAAACGTGGTTTGGTGGAAAAGGCATTTTAAAGAGTACAGATATTCCATTAATTAGTACCCAACACGAAGAAAAATCAGTTAGATTTCTTGGGAGTGCGCATGGACGAAAATCTAAAATTTACACAACACACATCTGTGGTTTGTTTAAAAATGGCAAGGGTAATATTTGCTTTGAATGGGGTGAAAAATTTTCTTCCCTTCAAAGCCTTAAAGACATTATTTTACTCACTCAAACATAGTCATTGGCTCTACGGTATACTTGTTTGGGGTCATGTACCATCGACAAGTTCGCGTTAAAACAAACAGAAAATATACTTCACACACCGAACAATTATTTAAAAATTGTGGTACACTGAAGTTCGATTACCTATACAGGTGCTCGTTCTTGTGATTATACATGACTGTTATCATAATAAATTGCCTGCATCTTTTGATAGTACTTTTGAAATTTACATAAATCCTTACGGAATGGAAACCAGACAATCTGGGATTGTGTGTACACTCGAACCAAGAACACGTTTCTCAGCGGATCTCCAGCTTTAGTCTTTTCCGAAAATTTGGAACGATTTAAACCCAGAAACACAACAACACAGTAGGCCCCTGTCTAAAATGGCAATAATTAAAACAACTCTAATTTCGTTTTCCTCCATCATTACTTGTGCCGTTTCGTCTTGTCCAAGATGTTTTTTTTTAAATAAAAGGGTCTCATCTTCCAAACCCATTATTATGACTTTAGCAAGAAATGTTTCAGGTTCTTACATGGGGATTGTTTTAATTTTATTTAGGCAGAACCCTCGAGGAAAAGACAAAAGGGTAACGCTTTGATGTCAAGAAATCTCATGTGTGGGAATGGCAGGAAGACAGCCTTTCCGGCTATGCCATTTCTATGCAGTATACACTTACCGTGCTATTTGTTAATTGATATTGTATTTGTGTATGCTACAAAATAAAGTTTCATTCATTCATTCAACGTGTCGGCGAGAATACAAAATATTGATAATTTCATATCTTTATTTTCATTTTCCGCCTGGTTTAGTGTTGCTGTAGATGGGGATTTCATAGAACAGGTGTTAATAAATAAAAATTCTGGTCTTTCTTTGCATTCTCATACACCTTTCCAAATGGATGATTTTATACGGATGTTTGTTTTATCTACTTTACTTTGACGGTAGTTTGTCGCTCACAGAAATACGTGATGAACGACATGCATCTCACGGGCCATTAAGTATCTGACCCACCCCCGCAGAGAGCAATTCGAAACCTGTACACCCGTATTGGCAAATAGAACCAATACAGGGCGACATGGCTGATTAGTCTTTACATATTATAATGATTGCTCCTCAAAATAATGAAAGTCCGCTGTTTCATAGGAGTCCGATAGCTCGTAAGACATAAAACGTTTAATTTTGCTCACTTTAATTGGTTGTTAAACGAAATACACTCTTCACCATATCGCCATGTATTTCTAATGACAAATGGTTATTTTCTTCCTTGACAGAAAAAAATTAAACCACCATTCTTCTAATACTAAGATTCTCAATATTGTCTACAGGTTTACAGTCTTATAATTTCATCATTAATTTTATCCATTAAAATCTAATGATTTTATAAACATTTCATCCTTAGATATTCATAAGAGCAGAACTAACCCACTTTGCTCGGGGCAAAGACTCTACATTCGTGTATGAGGCAGAAGTCAGCTGGTGCTTCGAGGTGAAGTAGAATAGTCGGCCAATGAAAATGATACAGATGAACGATATTATGACCGAAGGATAATGATGTGGGAAACTTTCTTCAAAAAATTATATTTCTGTACACAGATTTGCTGCTCAACTACAAGAACTGGAAGACCTGTCACCAACTGTGCGCTTATCTAGGCTTAATTGGGCGTAGGAATTGCGCGCAATTACCATATTGAATGGCATCCGAAGTACGGCAGGTTCTCTTGGTTACTCATAGCACACACAGGCAATGTTTCTCACAATGGACCTCCGGGTTACCCGGAGGTCCATTGGCTGAAACATTGCTTATGCACAGGCCATATGTACAGAATTTGATAGCATTACTACGGTCATAACGCGCAGATTAACGCGCAGATCGATGTTCTATTTGTGCGCATTTCATGACAGGACTTCTAGTTTTAACTGTACGGCGCTATCTTATTTCAATCTCTGTGTATAGTGTTTGCGATGGGGACGGATTGTCATCTCGCAGAGTATTCTTCGATGTAGGCATGAAGCTAGACGGTGTGCTGATACTCGTAAATGACATAAATCAGTGTGCATGGCGTGACTTAATACGCATGCTGTTAGCACAATTATTGAAATTTATCAAGAACATACTGCCTTGCGTGAAATGGAAATTGGAATCATTGTGTCGCAGTGAGAAAGAAGTCAAAGGCAAAATTAATATATATAATCGCAGTTGTCTGCATCCGCTTTTTTTAAAAAAAAAGAAGCATTATTAGACAATTATGAGAGCGTTCCTGTGGTATAACAAATAGAAGTAATCTTTTATAATAAGTACGGAGTAGCAATCAATAAGAATGAATTTCATAAAGGTTAACAACATTGCTAACCCAAATACCCTGTACCTTTACAACTTTACCCAGGTCACCGATTTATCATAGGTAAACTTTTACTGTTCTACACTGGTACTTTGTATATAGAACCACCGCATGACCAATGACACACTGCCACCCCAATAAATGTAATTTGGACAACAAGCGAAAATCGGATTCGATAAACGCAGCCTAAAGGATTAATTTGTGCTGCATGAAAAACTAAGTATAAAATTTTGCCTGTAACCCATGAACACAACTTTCAACTTAAAGATTAAAAAACGATAAGTACTTGATGAATACCCACCTTCCCGTTAACCGGTAAAGTGCTATATTTCCTCGACCAAAGATTCCATATCACCATGTTTTACTCTGTTACATTTGATTGGATAGTGCCAAATGGCACTATCCAATCAAATGTACCTGAGTAATAAGTCATAACCAAAATATGAGTTTTGTCCGGGTCAGTATGGAAGCTCCCCCAACAGAGTGTAGACGTCATAGCCACAGCCCGAAGTATACAGTCCATATATAGACTTCCAGGCACTCTACCAATCAATAAATCATTATGTTATTTTCATATGCAGAAATGTGATGAAAAGCGATTAAAACTGATTGTACAAAGTGTAGTGGTCCAAACCGAGTATGATGTGACGGTAAAAAGAGTTCTCGTGGTATCGTATATACAGACACATCACAATTATAATAGAATTTAATCACAATAGTCCGGCAGCCAAACCCACTTTTTTTTACTCGTGGGTGTTTTGGCGTCTAACGTGGTTTCCGATAGTTTAGCCATCCCACACCAGTAATCCGTCGGTTGGCCTCCTGTCAGCTTTGAGGAATTTTAAATATTAGGCTCGAATAAAAATGACCGAAAAAATCACGTTTCGAACATTTTAAACATTTAGCGCGAATTTCATGACCAAACTGGCGTAAAACCCACCCGTATCATTTCCTGATCAACATACTGTTGCGAAAACAAGGAAATCGTTACATAAAGAGCGTTAACTATGTTAGATATGGCCTTTACTATTTACGAGAGATCCGAGCTCTACCCCAAGACATTCTCCAACATTTCATGAGAGGGAATCAAGTAATGAAGCAAATAGATGGAATTTGGAATGGAATTTGGAGCGACATGTACATCAAAACCACATTCATGCGTTATGGACCCTTTACCCAACGTAACGGCCAAAACCGGCCAGCGCTATTCTCAAAAATCGCCAATTAATTGTCATTATTTTTTTCATTTTTTGTCTCAAAAACATAGGTTATGACCCCTCGTTGGAACGAGCTCGTTCCAACGAGGGGTCATAACCTATGTTTTTGAGACAAAAAATGAAAAAAATTAGTTATTCAAGAATTATTTTTGCAAGTGTCGTCTGCTTTCCACGTTAGGTAAAGGGTTAAAACCAGAAACTCTCTAAGTCTTGATACATACATGCGGCTGTTTAGTGAGTGATGTTTCTCGATTGAGGGATTCCGGTCTGAATTCGAGTTTAAATCAGTTTAACAAAGCAGAAGCCAAGAGTAGAATCGCCGCTGATTAACTTGATCGAGATGGCCTCGGGATCAAACTGGACGTAGTTCTCAATCCCTTGAATCCGAAGTGACATCCCAGTGAAGTCATGAATATCACCACTGGTAGGATTGTGCAAGCGTCCGTAAATGTTTACAACGCCATAGCTCTGGGTCAAGAGAAGATGGTTGTGTTCAAGAGGCGGTAACCAGCTAAGTTTTATGACACAATTTCCACATCAGTGGTGACAATATCCATCAGGAAGAAGGTCATAAAAGTAGGTGATACTCACGTTTATGATTGCAACTTGATTTAGTCAAGGGTAATGGGCCTTCCGACGAGTATGAGAGATATTGACATCAAGGTTGTGATCTCTTATGAGCTGGGGCCAGTTCCAACTGCACTGTTCAATGAAGCTGCTGCATTGCGTGTACCAAAATCGAAATCAGACCTCAAAAGACGAACTGCATGTACAATATCAGTAAGGAAATCCACACTGACAGGCGAAGATGTTTGCCCGGTAATTGGTGGATGTGCCGTACTCTGGATTCCTCACTGGTTGGCACCGAATGAACTTCGCAGTCCTATTGTGATGGATTTCGTTGAAAAATTTCAAGACTCTGTGAAACAGAAGAGTTGTTGTTGGGCGACGTTTATCTTATTTTCGACAGGAACAACGAGTTCAGCACGAAAAGTTATACAAGGGCTCAAAGGAGTGCTGAAAGCTGTTGAAGAGAATTCAGGTTGAGTACAACCTCAGTATTGCGGTCTCAGAAACATGTTCTCTGTCACTGAGAATAAAAGGCGGCTCATTAGTATAATTTGCCAGGATTTCAATTCAAATAAGAGTTTGGGTTGTGAATATACTAAGGGGCACAAACTTATCGTTACTGGCCAAGACAACGTTCCAACTGACATTGACAAAGGTGTCCTCATGGAAAGGTATGACATTAAAACCAGTCACAAAGAAGCTGATAATATTATAGCTCAACAGGCAGTGAAACTTGCTGTGGATGACAAAAAAGCAGGTTGTCGCTCTTGCAGATGACACAGATGTGTATAACCTACTCTTGCACTACTATCTGGAACAGAATATACCATCTCAAATATATGGAGTCACCCATTAGGGATAGGTTTGTGATAGATATCGATGCCACTGTTGTGAAGCATCGTAACATTATCCCAAGTATCCTTGCCGCGCATGCTATTTTGGGGTTTGATACCGTCGCCGGGTGCTTTGGAATAGGTAAAGGTCGTGTCCTTAAAGTTTTGAAAGAGGGTTGTATATCGCTAGAATCAGTTGGAAAAATTATTGCTTCATGGGATGACGTCTTGCGTGAAGCTGCTCCTGTTATGGGTGTCCTACATCCAAATCAATGTCTGATGCAAGAGTCAGTAGTTGGACATTCAAAGTAGGACGACCAGGAGCAACAAAAGTCCCTAAACTATGTATCCTCCCCCCAAGTACCGAGTCGTCTGCAGAGAACGTCCAACGGGGCCACGTGCAAGCTTGCATTTGGAAACATGCACTGCATTCGGACCCATCCAAAATGGAACCTACGAATTATGGGTTTGTTAGAGACGAGAAGGCGAAGTCACTTGTCTTCTTGGCTCTGTCTCACAATGTATCGCTAGCACCTGACAATATATTAAAACTGATTCCATGCTCGTATTCCAGCAAACAACCATGTGAGACGTCAGGGTGCAGCTGTGCTGCCTCGAGATTAGCATACACTGTGTCTTTTACTTGCCAAGCAGCAACTGAGTGCTGTAACGAACAGACGAGCTGGACTACCGGCGAGTCTGCTGAAAATGAAGATGAATCATTGTCTAAATATTTAGAAAATACCATATTGGACATTACATTTGGCCGCCTTTTTGTTATATTATTGGATACTTACCAATTTTTGAAACTACCCAGTGGTCTACATAATCCTTCTTGTCATACCATATATCAGGACTCTCTGTTTTTAATACTTTTAATATCAATGCTATCTTTGATAATTTACTGATGATATATTAGTACCAATTCCGAACTTCATACCTGTATAATTGTACGGAAATGCCTAAACATTACTGCCTTGTGATTGTCCATCACAAACACTGGTCACTACGACCATCACTGCACTAGTAATCTGAAACAAATTTGGTGAAATTTGTGGAAAAAATCGATTTTTCTGATTTTTTCCGCCATTTTGTGCGCCATCTTGGATTTAGGCAGTCTGATTTTTTCACGAAATTAAAAAGGTGTATCAGTTGGATAAGAAAGATGCTAGTTTGTTTCAATTAGCACTCCACGTTGGTTAAAATCTTCCTATTTGTAAAAATGACAGCCATTTTGGCCGCCATTTTGACTGCCATTTTTAAAAACCGAAATATCACAAATTCCTCAAGGCCGATTGATTCTTCAAATGAGTGATTGATTGATTGATTGACACATTCTTCTGTAAGAAAAGTAGCACCTGTTACAGCAATAGAAACATTCTGTTCTACTACCACATTGAACAGTTGCTGTGTGTGGACCGAGCCACACGTGGATGTGACAGAGGGCGTTGCCGTCAACCCTGCATGCGTCTACATTTGGGTACAAAAACAAATCCATTTATTGTCCTACATCGTAGGAGTCTTTTTCTCACAAATGCTTTACAGTTAAAATAGACTTGGACACGAACACAAATTTTCCAATTCTTTATCCCGCGGTTTATGGTTCATCTCTTTACCCTTTACCCAAAGCAGATGATTTCAAAATTTATTATTTTAAATTACATTTTTTAATTTTTTTCAAAAAATGTAAACAAAACCATATCGTGTGACTCCTCTTTGGAACGAGCTCGACGAGCTCGTTCCAAAGAGGGGTCACATGATATGGTTTTTCTTGAAAGTTTTCGAAAAATAATATTTTTTTAGCTGCTGAATTTGCATATTACGCGGGCGGATGTGGGCGATTCGTTGAGTAAATGGTTAAATGATGTGTTATTGCTCCATTTAGTAGATATTAGTGCCAATCTCTGTTTTTCAGTGAATTATTTTTGGAATATGATACATGTTTACGAATACTGTCACTGTTTTGGTCCAATCGAGACCAATACTGTGGTGGATATTTATTAATCGGTAGAGTGCTGCATTTTTTTAGTCAGCAAAATCTGTTCACAAGCCTTTGCCATTTCGTCTTTGGGGAATTAACAGGAAGGGGTTGATTGGGTCACTACGCGAAAACTGTGGCGGCAGTTAAAGTCTACAGTCTTCACAGTAGAGAAACATGTCCAATTTCATGAAAGAAAACAACTTATAACTTCAAGCTCTCATGCCACCAGTGTAGTTCTGTATTACTTGAAACTATTGTAGCCCTCAAATAGGTCATCGTCTACAGGACCGCCAAGGGCGAGGACGGGCCCCGGGACAGTGTGTAGAACGGGCCCTGCGAGAGCCGAAATTAGTGCTAGGAGAAGCATTCTCCCATATTTTCTTGACAATATCTACTCAATTATTTCCTTCCAATTTGAGTAATTTATTATTTCTGTGTGGATGGTGCATTTTTTCTCCAAAGATAATCGTGACCAACATGATAGGGATAAACTGGCGGAAACCCAGCAAAGTGGAACAAGTTGATATTTTATATATATATAGAACATGTCGGTAGCAACTGCGCACTCTTACCGCCTGCGCCTGAGACCAAAACACCAAAACTCCCGGGGGAGTTGCCGTCCCCCACCCCGCCCCTTGCCCCCTCTCGGTGCTATTGATCAACTGTGTTTAGATTCACTTTTCTGGAATATTTCAGTTGGATGGAAAAGCGAACCTGTGGTAGGTAAAGGCACATCATGTTACTTCAACGTCTTCCGTGTGCAAATTTCCACAAAACGTCAGTAGGCCATTACATCGTCATATTCTGGATAGAACTAGACTGGTGGCCTGGGAGCCTATTATAGCTCATGTAATTACTTAGTAATGATAAAACTGTTTATCATATGACTCGTCCGTTTTGTTCACTTTAAAACATTTGATATTTTGTTTTCATATTAATCAGTGATAAATAAAGCCTTCCGTCAATTTCATTGGTCAGTTTCAAAACTAGACAATTTGATTGGCCGATCAAAATACAACTGGGCCATATTTTCATAATTTGCATAATTAGAGTTGGGAGTTTCATTGGTCAATTTCAAAACTGGACAATTTGATAGGCTAAACAAAATACAACTGGGTCACATTTGCATAATTTCAGTAGGGAAAATTTACGTTATCTGTCCTATTTAGGGTGGGTTATCCTGTATTAATCTTTTACCTACAAGAAAAACGCCATTCATTTTTTTTTTATATTTTCACTTTTTGCTTCCAAAACATAGGTTATGACCCCTCATTGGAACGAGCTCGTTCCAATGAGGGGTCATAGCCTATGTTTTGGAAGCAAAAAATGAAAAAGTTTAGTTATACGAGGATGTTTTTCAAGTGACGTCTGCAACTCAAGTTAGATGATGGGTTAAAAAGTCATACTAAGTGGCTAATTTGTGCGTGGGTGTGTCATATGATAAATAGAATATGAAATGAGTGTTTTTCTCATATAATATTTATGAAACGAGTCTACGAATTTTCCGTTTTGGCGAGCCTCTGGAAAACACTCATTCCATATCCTCTAATTATGGTGCAATATATGAATAACGGCAGATGAATTCACGATGGCAATCCCAAGTCTGAAATTACATAAAATTTTTCATTGGATATACATACATTATGCGCCTGAATGACAGTTTTCGTGTATAGAATACAAAATATAGGCTCTTATCTACCACAAATGGTGGTAGGCATAATCGTTTCCTGACAGAATGCTACCATATTCGTCCCAGAACCGATAATAAACTAATATATCACTAGAACAACTCGATGCCAAATGTGCTTCAGATATCCAAGAACATAAACTTGACAGACTACAAGATACAATGAGTGGAAGAAAATGTCAACCCTGTCGGTCTTCATCAGAAAACTGCGCAGTTGGCGTATTGTATTATTTACAAGGTATCATGGTACTTGTTTGAATTTCCGAAACCATTTTCCGATGAAGATTGGGGGTTATCATGTGACAAAAACAAATCATGGGCCCTTCTTTTTGTGTTACCATTCTTCTCCACGCGGACGTTCGCGCATCTTGAAGTGGAAGTGTGTTGAATTCCAAGATTTGTTCTTGGATATCTGAAGAACATTTGGGGATGAGTTGTTTTTATAAAACGTTATTTGATTATAAGTTCTGGTGCGCATGCTGTAGCAGACTTTCAGGAACCATTCATGTCTACCATCGACTATGCGTGTCCAAGGCATATATTGTTCTATATAACACAACAGTCATTTTGGTGTATAATTTGTATATATTTATTAGCTCACCAACTTTAGTTGTGTGAGCTTATGGAATGGCTCGATCGGTCGGCGTCAGCGTCGGGGTCAGCGTCGGCGTCAGCGTCGGCGTCAGCGCACGTGTCCAATAATGTTAAAGTTTCTGTTTAGGTCACTTATTCGCCCTATTTCCATATCATGGCTTTTATAATGCTGCTATATGATGATTATTATCATTTTACCATGATTTAACCCCTCATACCCTACATTTTAGACATTTTTCTTGACATTTTTAGTTGCGTTTAGTTTTCTGTTTAGCTCAGAATTTCATGTTTAACTAAGTGTTTAGGTCAGCTGCTGTGCTCCTTCTCTTCCACTGGCACTTATATTCATCATACATGTTCCTCAGTATCATTGTTCCATGATTAACCCCTCATACCCTGCATTTTAATCATTTTTCTTGACATTTTTAGTTGCGTTTAGTTTTCTGTTTAGCTCGGAATTTCATGTTTAACTTAGTGCTTAGGTCAGCTGCTGTGCCCCTTCTCTTCCCATGGCACTTATATTCATCATACATGTTCCTCAGTATCATTGTTCCATGATTAACCCCTCATACCCTGCATTTTAAACATTTTTTTTTTGACATTTTTAGTTGCGTTTAGTTTTCTGTTTAGCTCGGAATTTCATGTTTAACTTAGTGTTTAGGTCAGCTGCTGTGCTCCTTCTCATCCCATGGCAATTATTTTCATCATACATGTTCCTCAGTATCATTGTTCCATGATTAACCCCTCATACATTGCATTTTAAACATTTTTCTTGAAATTTTTAGTTGCGTTTAGTTTTCTGTTTAGCTCGGAATTTCATGTTTAACTAAGTGTTTATGTCAGGTGCTGTGCTCCTTTTCTTCCCACGGCCCTTATATTCATCATACATGTTCCTCAGTATCATTGTTCCATGATTAACCCCTCATACCCTGCATTTTAAACATTTTTCTTGACATTTTTAGTTGCGTTTAGTTTTCTGTTTAGCTCGGAATTTTATGTTTAACTTAGTGTTTAGGTCAGCTGCTGTGCTCCTTCTCTTCCCATGGCAATTATTTTCATCATATATGTTCCTCAGTATCATTGTTCCATGATTAACCCCTCATACATTGCATTTTAAACATTTTTCTTGAAATCTTTAGTTGCGCTTAGTTTTCTGTTTAGCTCGGAATTTCATGTTTAACTTAGTGTTCATGTCAGCTGCTGTGCTCCTTTTCTTCCCACGGCACTTATATTCATCATACACGTTTCTCAGTATCATTGTTCCATGATTAACCCCTCATACATTGCATTTTAAACATTTTTTCTTGACATTTTTAGTTGCGTTTAGTTTTCTGTTTAGCTCGGAATTTCATGTTTAACTAAGTGTTTAGGTCAGCTGCTGTGCTCCTTTTCTTCCCATGGCACTTATATTTCTCATACATGTTCCTCAGTATCATTGTTCCATGATTAACCCCTCATACCCTGCATTTTAAACATTTTTCTTGACATTTTTAGTTGCGTTTAGTTTTCTGTTTAGCTCGGAATTTCATGTTTAACTTAGTGTTTAGGTCAGCTGCTGTGCTCCTTCTCTTCCCATGACACTTATATTCATCATACATGTTCCTCAGTATCATTGTTCCATGATTAACCCCCTCATACCCTGCATTTTAAACATTTTTCTTGACATTTTTAGTTGCGTTTAGTTTTCTGTTTAGCTCAGAATTTCATGCTTAACTTAGTGTTTATGTCAGTTTCTCTGTTTTACTTTTAAGAGGTTGTGTTTAGGTAAGCTTTGTCACATGTTATGAGCCTGTTTGATACAGTTCTTGTGTTTGCCAAAGTTACTATCAAAGAGGAATGTTGGTGAGCTATAGGGAGTTGGCGTCCTTCTTGTTTGTGAATGTTATGGAATTTCAGTCTCCTGATCGTTATATATTCGTTTGTCATTACTATAGAGCATCTTAACTCTTTACCCCACGCGGACGATATCAAAAGAAATTATTTTAAATATCATTTTTTCAATTTTTCAAAACATTTCGACCAGACAATATCATGTGACCCCTCATTGGAACGAGCTCGATGAGTCGTTCCACAGAGGGGTCACATGATAAGGTTTTGTTGAATTTTTTTGAAAAATAATATTTTTTCAGTTCCTGAATTTGCATATTAGCGGGCGGATGTGGCCGATTCGTTGGCTAAAGGGTTAATATATATGGGAAATGGTGTCCAGTGGGCTGTGTGTGGAGAAGGAGGTGAGTTTGCGTTCTCCTATAGCGAAAATATAATTCTTATATAATTTGCTCTCTCATGTATTTGCTGTTGGAAATTAAATACATATCATAACACATTAGTATGTATAAATCCACTTAAGAAGTTGTTGAAGGCATATTGATTGGGAGCGTACGTCAAAACGCAGAATGGCACTGATAAAGTGAGTCTCTCCACACTGTTCGTGTAACGATTTTTTCACCATTTTTAGCGAAGGCGATCCGACAGAGTTGGTCTCTGTATAACAGCCAATCAACAATTCAGTTAGCAGAATGCCGTACCCCCAATTGGTCATGGTGTGTACCAAACAGAGCACCCACCCCCGTCTGCATGACTGACTATTTGTGTGGCATAGGTCCAGAAAGCAAATCTTGTATCGTAAGAACATTTTTGATTAATAGCAAGAAAGACTCGATCTGTTAGTGACTGGAATTTTCCGTCTGATGTACATTCAAAGAAAACTTAGTTATGACACTGGGCAATCAGTCTGTAAAATATATCTTTGATTTTGAAAGAGCCGCCATATGAGATACAGTGTACCTAGCAATATTAACCCTTTGAACCCTCGTTTCCTGGAACGGTTGGTATCCCTTTGTGTACACATAGAGTGAGATGGGTCAGTCCAATATCAATATACAGGGAGGACAAAATAACTGCAGTTTGCAGACGTCTGGCTTCAGACTGCAGTTATTATTTTATCATCAATGCCCCGTGTATAGACCTCTTATAATAAGTCAAAGATGGAACGAAATTATACCTTGGGCCGAAAAATTGGTCTTGCGAGTTCGAACGGTTAAACAGACAAATATTCTCATGTTATTATATCTGTGATATCACCAAGAGAGAAATAGTTTAAAGCTTCTTTAATGATCTATTCTTTTTTCCTCTTTCTTTCAGCTCTTTCGGTGTGATTTTTGGGGTGAATGAGAGGAATTTAGGGTCCTGATGTGAATTATGTTACGGGACCCCAAACTTTTTATAGTCTCTAGTTTATGAAAAGGGCCATATGATTCTAGTCTCTAGGAGATTATGGAAGGGGTAACCGACGACAATACGGAAATCCGCGACGTTTGTAGTCCGAATTATGATATTTTCCGAATCTGCACTGGAAAACTCGACATTACTCGAATCTCGGAGGAAATGAATGAAATTGTATCGATAACAGATAGAATGTTTTCACGCCACCCACCCACCCCCCCCCCCCCCCCCCCCCCCGATAGTTGTATGTATGACACGCGGGTTTTATTCCAAGTCAAAAGGCAACTTTTGTGGTTAGGTTTGGGGTCCATCGCTCACCGTCTTGTGATTTTGCCCAAAGGCGGCCCTTAACCCTACTCCTTGTGGGTGCGACACTTCACTATAGGTGTTGCTTATGTTCTGTGGGGAGCCCGGTGACTCATTGGTAGACTGTTGGACTTATATGCTAGAGGTCCCGAGTCCCCGTCCGGCACGACCCGCGTTGTGTCATTGGGCAAGGCACTTTATCCCGGTTACCTACATGGGGACACGATGACGCCGAGTACAAAGGCGTTCTGCACGTCTATGGTGCACATGTCCTTAGCCTCTGTAACCCTGCTTGAGCAGAGTGTGAACAGAGGTAGAATGTTGAGAAGCTGACAGTTGCTCGTCGATGTTCGGTGGTTCTCTCCGGGTACTCTGGCTTCATCCACCCGTTAAACTATCATGATCACGATTAGCCATTGTCCATAACTATGTGAGCTTAAACACAAATAAATAAATAATAAATATGTTCTGTGATGCCAATCCGGACCGTATCGTATCGACGGGTAGTCGACATATATTACACGAACCGTCGAAGGGGAGCGATGGTGATGTTGCAGTGATACTTGGCCAACCATATATGACCAAAGCCAACCAATAGCTTCCTCGGGAGTCAAAGCAACCGACCTGATCGATGAGTTTAGCTGATTATAAATGGCTATTGGAACTTTATCATGACATCGTCTATATAAAACTACATTTAATAGAAGATGTATAGTGGAGGTCAGCGCTGAAAGTGTTTTGTGTGAGATAATATGCTTTCTTCGTTTATTTCTGAATGATCGTTTTTTAACAGGCATATTATTTCCGTGTAATAGGCTTATACAATACACATAGAACGTATCGACGTTAAGCCATCCTCTTATGGAGGTAGTGAACCATTGATTTGTTCTCTGACCTTCAGTCATGGAAGAAACCATAGCACATTAATATGTATAAATCCACTTTAGAAGTTGTTGAAGGCATATTGATTTGGAGCGTACGTCAAAACGCAGAATGGAACAGATAAAGAGAGTTTCTCCACACTGTTCGTGTAACGATTTTTTCACCATTTTTTCGCGTAGGTGATCCGACAGAGTTGGTCTCTGTATTATAGCAATCGCCCATTAATCAAACAGAAAATTCTTGTATCAATAGTAGAGTATATAGAGGATATGGAATGAGTGTTTTTCTCATATAATATTTATGAAACGAGTCTAAGAAGTTTCCGTTTTGGCGAGCCCAAACGGAAAATTCTGACGAGTTTCATAAATATTATATGAGAAAAACTCTCATTTCATATTCTATTTATCATATGATACACACGCACAAATTAGCTACTTAGTATGACTTTTTAACCCATCACCTAACTTGAGTTGCAGACGGCACTTGGAAAAAACATCCTCGTATAACTAAAAGTTTTCATTTTATGCTTCCAAAACATAGGTTATGACCCCTCATTTGGAACGAGCTCATCGAGCTCGTTCCAATGAGGGGTCATAACCTATGTTTTGGAAGCAAAAAGTGAAAATATAAAAAAAAAAATGAATGGCGTTTTTCTTGGAGGTAAAAGATTAATATACTATAACCCGCTCTAAATAGGACAGATAACGTAAATTCTCCCTACTGAAATTATGCAAATGTGACCCAGTTGTATTTGGTTTAGCCAATCAAATTGTCCAGTTTTGAAATTGACCAATGAAAGCTCCCAACTCTAATTATGCAAATTATGAAAATGTGGCCCAGTTGTATTTTGTTCAGCCAATCAAATTGTCTAGTTTTGAAACTGACCAATGAAATTGACGGGAGGCTTTATTTATCACTGATTAATATGAAAACAAAATATCAAATGTTTTAAAGTGAACAAAACGGACGAGTCATATGATAAAAGTATATATCGCCATTCTAATTAATTTTATAAATATGAGTAGTAGTGTATGCACGTTTGGGACCCTATTGGGGGGACCCCGGTGGGGGACCCCGGAAGTGACGTCATGTCACGTGACGTAGTGGCGCCATGTTGTGTTGTCATGGTAACCCGCGTGAGCGGCCATGTTGTGACGTCATCTCCATAGTGATACATGATGTGAGTGCGCATGCGCAGCGCGTGTTGTTACGGTGATACGTGTTTCCGTCGTCCATTTTGTATACTGGAAGCCGCCATCTTGGTTTCTATGGTAGCACGTGATTGCTATGTTACCCATTTTTTCTGCAATAGGACGGGGTATGTTCGGGGGGTATGTTTCTTTGTACAGGAGTATTTTCCCGATTTGTAGAATTACCACAAACAACCCGACAATCCCTCCAAATCACCAACATCCATCCAACTTTTACTATTTCGAATTCTTTCAGAATTCTCCGCTTCTGTCTATCTATGCTATAGTTTTTGTCCATCTGACTATGTTCCATTGTCCTAGAGTATACTCCAGTAGCGTAGAAAAGCCTATCAGTTGGAACAGTTTATCTTATTACTATATTTAGCAATTTCTGGTCTATTCTTGTTAGTTCTGACTCTAGTTTAGAACGGATAAGTATCCTATAAAAGGTATCCTCGATAGGTATCCTCGATAGGTATCCTCGAATAATACAATACCAGGCCATAGGTATGCTCAAATACTGAAATGAGGCTAAGAGTCATAGTAAATTATACCTCATTGAGGGAATTTTAATGGCCCTCATAACCTCAAAATTCAATGAGGCTATGAGGCATAATAAATGAGGACTCATTGAGGGTTTTTATATAGCCCTCGTGGCCTCATACGACAAAAAAGGGATTCCACAGTCACCGGCGTTTCCCAAAAATGGGATTCCATGGGACATGGCCATTGGATATGGGCTTTTATTATGCACAAGGGAGATAACTCTGCATACAGATTATGGGAAATCAAGCAATCTTATTGGTTGGTTATAATCTATATAAATGATCTATCTAGATAAAGGACACTACAAGAGTACTTAGAATAGGGTCAGAACTAACAAGAATATACCAGAATTGCTAAATATAGTAATAATAAGATAAACTGTTCCAACTAATAGGCTCTTCTGCGCTACTGGAGTATACTCTAGGACAAAGGAACAATGTCAGATGGACAAAAACTATTGCATAGATAGACAGAAGCAGAGAATTCTGAAAGAATTCGAAATAGTAAAAGTTGGATGGATTTTGGTGATTTGGAGGGATTGTCGGGTTGTTTGTGGTAATTCTACAAATCGGGAAAATACTCCTGTACAAAGGAACATACCCTCCGAACATACCCCGTCCTATTGCAGAAAAATTGGGTAACATAGCAATCACGTGCTACCATAGAATCCAAGATGGCGGCTTCCAGTATACAAAATGGACGACGGAAACACGTATCACCCTAACAACACGCGCTACGCATGCGCACTCACACCATGCATCACTATGGAGATGACGTCACAACATGGCCGCTCACGCGGGTTACCATGACAACACAACATGGCGCCACTACGTCACGTGACATGACGTCACTTCCGGGGTCCCCCACCGGGGTTCCCCCAATAGGGCCCCAAACGTGCATACACTACTACTCATATGCATTAACCATTTTATTCGGTGTTTTTTTTTATTTCCCTCGATGATGGCCGATTGGGAGGGAGTGTAAACTTGATTTGTCTCGACTATGATGGTTGTAAGATATTCCAACTGCATCATCAAGGCATGCCTTCGACGAGGGCATGCCTTGATTAATTAGTTGGAGCATTAGTCTGTCAGGATTATATTTTAAAGGACTGGAGGTCTTGGCAATTTATTTGTGAATAAGTACATGCAGTGGTTGTGTCGCATGGGTTTCTCGACAATTTAATTAGCATATACCGTCCTCCATATTGGTCATGGTGAGTACCAAACAGATCCCTACCCCCCCCCCCCCCCCCCCCCCCACTCCCAGGTCTGCATGATTGACTGTTTCTGTGACATAAGAGCCAAGTATCAGATCTTGTACCCTAAGTACTAAGAACGCATTTGATTAAAATATCAAGAGAGAATTGACACCTAAGCCTCCAGTACACACGAATATGTCCCTGCCTTTAGTTACATCCCTACTTATTTTGCGCAAAACGATACATGTAGGTTAGTCAGCAAACGATGAAATGAACAACAGATATTAAATGAGGATTAGAGTTCTGGGTCTTACCGACAAATTCCCAAAACCAAGATGTGAAGAAGGCAGATATAAAAAAAATAGTTCGGTGTATTCACATACAGTTACCAAAGTGTTGTACGGCAATTTGAATAAGAGTCGAAATATTTCCAGTTCTTACAACACACTGATGACTGCGAATAGTGTTCACACGACGATCGGAACCGGCCACCACAATCGGCCGATAGTGGGCAATCGGATAACAACGGTAACGGCTCCTGGATCATCGGTTCACCGATTGTTGCGAAGCATTTTGTGATGATTCATTAACCTCATTTTATTATCTTCTGCAATTGTTTAATTGTTAATTTAAAATAATGTCACTGATACCATTCAATAAATTTGAGAAACAACTACAATGTGTATTCTTGATCTCTCTAGACGCCTCTTTAGGAGATATACAAGTTAAACGACAGGTAAAGCTTACAATTGAGCGTACTTAAGGCAATCGCCAATTCATACCGGAAAGGTGAAGGTTGCACTCCATTACCTCGGGTCGCGGTAAACTTACCAGTCGCACGCACTTGGGCGGTAAACGTGGCTCTGAGAGAAATTGACCAATGAAAGCTCCCAACTCTAATTATGCAAATTATGAAAATGTGTGCGCGACTGGTACTTTCACTCCGACCCCAGTCAAAGAAGTTGAACACTGTGAAAAATGTTCACTTTAATGTGGTTCTTTCGAGCCTCGATTTGTCTAATAGTGTTTCAGAATCGGCCGGTTGTGAATTCAAATAACCGGTAGTCCGTCAGCGAACTTTTTTTGGTAATCGGTTGAACACTTACTGGGAAATGGAGGAATACTATAGGTCTCTTCAAACAAGAAGAAAGACCCTGGCTGCACTACAGTACTGGAATCGCCAGGAGCGGTCCTTTTTTACCAGATCGCGTTCTGCTCGCGACCTGCTCGCGACATATCTACACCGTTGAATTTAGTTTCATTTTAGCTTCCAAATCACAGATTATGACCCTCATTGCAACGACTTATGTTTTTGATAAAAAAATAAAAAATAAAATTTAAATCGCGATTTTTGTAGATAGCACTGTCCGGTTTTGGCCGTTACGTCGGGTAAAGGATTAGCCGTCTGGATGAGAAAATAAAATATTAAAAGAAATAAAAATAAAATCCCGACCAAACGACCGTATATTTATGTAGCATGTAACCTGAGCCAAACTCTTTTTCACTTAACAGTTCTGAAAAAATAAAATACTGAAATATGTAAAGCTGACATCGTGCTTTTGAAAACAAATAGTTTGATAGTCATTTGGAAGATTCAACTTCAGTCTTATTATTTTGCCTTGATCATACCAACTAAAACCTTCCAATAATTCGTGTTATGACCTGGCGTTATGCAGACCTAGAGGTCTCATCCGAGGAACCGTCCTCGCCACTCTGTAGCCTGTCCGATTTGAAAATAAATAGACGGTAAATGTTCACCCGAAACCTTGATAAACAAAAGGATTCTAAAATCTATGTTCACACAATAAATCTATTGGAATCAGGGACGTAGCTAGAGGCCTTTTAATGGGGGGGGGGGGGGGTTAGACCTTTTGAAATTCTAACTGGGAATCCCGACACATGAGCACCGTAGAATGGTAGGCGCAAAACTGCGAGCGCCAAAGGCGCGAATCTTTCGCAGGGGGTCTGGGGTCCTCCCCTAGAAAATTTTGAAAAATTGATGTGCTCAGATGCGTTTTCATGGGTTCTGGTAATAGTTATAAGGCTAATTTTCAGTTCCAAATTCAGTGATTTTTTTGTTGGGAAACATTTTTAATTCGAATGGATACAAATTTTCAATATCTTGCTTTGCCCGAATTGCCCCCAGTGGCTCATACGCCTACTGTCTGACGGACAAATTTGAAACATCGCCTTTGGAAAAGTGGGAGTTTTGTGTTTCTAGAGCATTTCACAGGCACTTGACATGACAACAAGTACTTTTTTATTAAACCTTTGAACCCGTAAGACCGCTTTTCCGGTCCAGGATCATGACACACCATACATTTAAAAAATAGAATGGCTGCTCAGTGAATTTGTAGGGTAGACCAATCGATAATTTCAACGTGCAGCCCAAAGGCTGCACGTTGAGAATATGGATTGGTCTACTCCAAATGGTGATTATGGACTCTTCTAATTGATGTCATTCAGACTGCAGGCCGCGTGGAGTCGGAATTCTTTTACCCGATTTTCACCCGAAAGTCTCGGTGGTCGGAATATTTCCTTATTATGGTCCTCCAGTCGGAAAAATAGGTTTGTTAGTGAATTATACCGTATATTCAGTAGTTTTTTAAATTTCTAACTGTAGATATTTTTGCCTTCCTAATTTCCAACTATTGAGGTTTTGACAAATATTGGGAGGGTGAGACACCCCCCCCCCCCCCCACCCCCCACCCACCCCCCCTGTCGCGACGTCCCTGATTGGAATCACCACGAATCTGTACCCTTTACGCAACGTAATGGTCAAAACTGGCCAGCGCTATACAGAAAGATTACCTATTCAATTTTCATTATTTTTTTAAAAATTTTGCCTCAAAAATAGAGCTTATGATTTTGAAGATCAAAACCGACACGAGGTGACCCTGGCTGTCGAAAGTATCGTTAAAACCACAATAAATAAATAAATAAATGAATAAAAAGGATAAAAAATACGAAAGCATTTTGCGTTTATCGTTCCACATGTATCAATGATATTTTAAAAACTGTTTATTTCCTATTTAAATCCGAGAAGAAACCTGAAAACTGTTTTTATTATACGACTAGGTAATTTAACCTCTAAATATCACTACGGTTTGACGATCTTTTCCTGCTCCCCGGAAAATACATAGTGTGGAATGCGATTATGTATCATTATATAGTATGTCGGACTGTTTACATGTGCGTTCGAATTCGCATTATTAGATGTTCCGGTCGCAGAGAGTACTTTGCTCTCAGCTGGAATGGGTGCGCCCGAACGGCTGTCCGTTTTTTTATCGTATCCATTATATTTTTTATGGTATTCATGCGCATCGGGGGATTCCCCGGAATTGTGCACCCGTGCAATAGTTCTTTTTTACTTCAATGCAATTTACCGCAAAAGGTTTAGGGGAATTATTAATGCTAGCGCTGGCATGCGATGTTGAACTATAAATCATATAATAAACCCTTTATCGCTACAGTGAAGTGATCTGGGTCGTCGCATCACGTATCGTTGAGGAGGTCAGGTCGCCGGATCAAACGACCTCCTCAACTCGACGTGATACCATGACCCAGATCACTTCACTGTAGCGAAAATATGTTTTTACCATACCGAAACCAACAATGGAAATAAAACAAAATATAAACAATCAAACAGCTCTAAAATGGATGAGTAAGGGATCAATGTCTCCGGAACCGGGGAAATGTGGTAGAATGCTGTCAAATATTTACATTAAAATAACTGAAAACCAGCTGTGGGTACACTTACGTTAAATTTCACGGTAAGTGTAATACCAATACACGACTCCACATGTCGTGGCTGACAATTTCCGTCATTGGAAGAGATTTACAGGAAAGTTATCGCCCTTTAATTTTCTAAAGTTGCATCATCGATGTGCGCATTATTTCACAAACTTTGGGCATTTTCCTGCAAGGCAGTATAAAAATACAGAAGCACTTTTTAACAACATTATTACCAATCATTTTTTACCATTATTCTCAGTTGAAACACATTTAAAAATAAAAAAAACGGCGCTTTTACCATCTTTTTATGTTCTGTAACTTTTTTTCAACATTATATCAACAGTGTGCGCATCCTGACGTATAATACAGACACTGCCCTTTCCATTAACCCTTTACCTAACGTAACGGTTAAAACCGGCCAGCGCTATTCTCAGAAATCGCTAATTAATTTTCATTATTTTTTTCATTTTTTGTTCCAAAAACATAGGTTATGACCCCTCGTTGGAACGAGCTCGTCGAGCTCGTTCCAACGATGGGTCATAACCTATGTTTTTGAGACAAAAAAATGAAAAAAATTAGTTATTCAAGAATTATTTTTGCAAGTGTCGTCTGCTTTTCAGGTTAGGTAAAGGGTTAATATAAAATTCTAAGAGGTAAGCTCATTTTTTTTCTGGGAAGAATAAAAACTTTCAATTTACAGTAAAAACACATTAGCTAAATAAAGAGCCAAAGTGGACACTCACTTAGTGTTGGTAAGTGTGATACTGATAGATATTCTTAATGACGGATTATTTGTGAAGTAGTTGCTTCTAGTTGGCTTGCCATGAAAATCCAAGTTTCTTTTTGTAACTTTTAATACACGAAAACAACTGACAGCTCCTAGAGCTGTCTGTTGTTTTCGTTCATTGAAAGTAACAAAAGGAAACTTGGCTTAATTTTCTACTGATGTCAAAGGTGTTTTTTCAACAATTACTTGCTTCTTAATTGGATAGTTCTCGCCCGTCGAATAATTTCAAGGGAGATAACTTTATCGAAAGTCGATTTTCATGACAATATAAGTCAGAGATGTCAGCAGAGCAGGCCTTTTACAAAACAATCGCACTTACTTCTAATACCCACTTTTGTAAAATTACATCGTCCATGTGAAGAGACCACCTGTCTTGGTAGAGGTCACTATTACATTACACTAATTGAATTAAAATTAATCTGCAATTCGTGACTAATGAACAGCATTCTAGTGCAAATAGGGTAAAACCAAATATCAATTTCAGTCGTCTGCTTCTTGGTTAAACAAAATGGCTTATTTCACACAATAAGGGTTTTGTACCGTAAATGACTTCATGGTGGCATCGCCGGCAGATGCATGCCTGTCAGTAGTATGTCATGTACCCGGATAGGGGTTATTGGCAGGATCTCATTGCAGGATCTCATGTGACGTCATAGTCACGTGACCCAGTGGCGCCATGTTTGGTTGTCATGGTAACCCGCGTGAGCGGCCATCTTGTGATATCATAGCCATAGTGATACGTGGTGTGAGTGCGCATGCGCAGCGCGTGTTGTTAAGGTGATACGGTTTCCGTCGTCCATTTTGTATACTGGAGGCCGCCATCTTGGTTTCTATAGTAGCACGTGGTTGCTATGTTACCCAGTTTTTCTGCAATTGGGCGGTGTATGTTCGGAGGGTATGTTCGATTGAATCGGAGTAAATCTAATTACCACAAACAACCCGACAAGTTGTATTATTTCGAATTCTTACAGAATTCTCTGCTTCTATCTATCTATGTAATAGTTTTCGTCTATCTGGCTATGTTCCTTTGTTCTGGAGTATACTCCAGTAGCGTAGAAGAGCTTATTAGTTGAAACAGCTTTGCTTATTATTACTATATTTAGCTATTCTGGTCTATTCTTGTTAGTTCTGACCCTATTCCAAGTACTCTTGTTGTTTAATTTATCTAGATCATTTATATAGATTATAACTCACCAATCAGATTGCTTGATTTCCCATAATCTGTATGCAGAGTTATCTCCCCTTATTACAAGGATTCTCATCACCTCTATATCCAATGGCCATATCCCATGGAATCCCATTTTTGGGAAACACCCGTGGCTATGGAATCCCTTTTTTGTCGTATGATGCCATGAGGGCTATGCAAAAGCCCTCAATGAGGCCTCATTTATTATCCCTCATAGCCTCATTGAATTTTGAGGTCATGAGGGCCATGAAAAATCCCTCAATGAGGTATAATTTACTACGACTCTTAGCCTCATTTCGGTATTTAACAGGTATATCCTATGGAATCCCATTTTGGAAAACGCCTGTGACTGTGGAATCCCTTTTTAGTCGTATGAGGCCATGAGGGCTATGTAAAAGCCCTCAATGAGGCCTCATTTACTATCCCTCATACCCTCATTGAATTTTGAGGTTATGAGGACCATTAAAAATCCCTCAATGAGGTCTAATTCACCATCCCTCTTAGCCTCATCTCAGTATTCGAGAATACCTGACATTATATTATTTGAGGATACTAGTTTGACTTTACATCCAGGTACTTCATGCTACATCCGGGTACTTCTGTTGGAGTAGTAGATAAAAAACAAACAACACTATATAACATTTCATTTTTATTCAAGTATACAATTCAATTTCTCAAGGCATTTGTCTTTGTAATTCTTCTCACATGGGCTAACCATTTCATCGTCTTATGGGTTGGATCTTCTTCCCATTGCATGGCCAGGTTCTTGATAAATCTCTCATTTGATAACTTGGTTTTGTTGGTTGCTTTAATTTCCTGTCTGGCATCTTTGGATTTCTCTTTCTCTAGCTGTTTCATAGTAGTAACTTCAGTCTTCTGAACATCATTCTTAGTTTCAGTAGTAACTTCATTTGTGGTTTGAGTGGAAACATCGTTCTTAGTTTCAGTGGTAACTTCATTTGTGGTTTGAGTGGAAACATCTTTCTTTGTTTCTGTAGAAACTTTGTCTGCAGTAGTAACTTCATTCTTGTTTGTATTGGAAGCATCAGTCAATTCTTCTGTTTTTATTCTTTTGTTTACTGATCGGCCAGTATCCACACATCTTTGTTTCTTTCCACCAGCATCCATGTCTAGATTTTTTTTCTTGGCTGCATTTACCACACAATTCACTTGGGTCAGTTCCTGGGAAGTCAGCTTTAATCCAGCATTATTCTTAAAGATCTGTATATGTAAGTCATCTTTGAATCTGAGCACTGTTGTTGACACAGACATCTTCACTCATCGACGTTCAAAACGGAAATGAATTTATTTTTATACCAACACTCCTTTTATACTTTTTTTTCTAATCGTCTTCTTCTTCTTCTTCATCTACTCGGAATGAGTAGTTTGTCATGAGGTTGTCGAACAGAAATCGTCGCTTTTCCAAGGCATATTTCTGGGATTCTTCAAAGTCAAAATCTTCTTCTTCACGAAGACACTTGGCAGTTTCTTGAAGTTTCTTGTGAATTGAGTCGTAGCAAAAATTTCGAATGTACACAGGGGTATTAATGTATTTCTCACTAATGGCTTCTTTGACGCTCTTTTGAAGTGTTCTATATGCTGTTTCAACTGCATTTTCACTGCCCATTCCATCCTCCATATATCATCAGAGTCCGAATCTCTTGACCAATGTTTTGGTGCGCAACTAGATTGCATTGCGTCCGCTCTCTTCGAAGGTCAGATTACAAATAACAAGTTTCTTACGAGCACGACCCTTTTATAGGATATCGGACAGAGCATTGATGACGGCTTTGATTAACTTTCCTAAAAATCCTCCTTTCTGTATGAGCCGTCTTCTTTTCCGATAAGATAGTTCTGTCTTTGGTGAGGCAATTCTCCTTATTTCGTACTTGTGTGGAATCAGCTTAGCTCTCTCAGATTTGGTTATAGGTACTGCGCCCTTCAAGATGTTTGAGGCACAATCACATATACATTGTATCAAATCATCACTGACCGTCTTGAGTTTTGTCTTGGCTTCATATCGATCCGTATCAGAGAGGATTCGCAGTGTATCTAAATTTCTTTCTAATCTTGTAGTGTTGCTCGATGTTTCCGATTTCCTCATAGGGTAGTAAGCATTCTCGTGTCTGTGCATGTTGTCTGATCTGGAAAAGGCCTTTTCGCAATATCTGCAGCAATGGACTTTCATGACTTTACTCTTCCGTGGTCGTAGAACAAATGAGTTTATTTTCACACCAACACTCCTTTTATACCTACCTTTTTCAGAGCTAGGACTGGGTTGATAAGCGCCGAGAGAAAGCAACTCTTTCGTAGTATACATCTTTTTATATCTGGAGAAATTCCATCATCTGTTAGCAGCTTCAATACATGTTCGTATTTTCGCAGGTTATCAAATTCAGCCAAATTCAGTGGGATCTTATCTTCGAGAATGTTGGTAGCACATTTGCATAAACAGGTAATCATATCTTCATCAGCACCACGTAGAACGGCATCGATTTCCACCTTGTCGGCATCCCGTAAAAATTCTAAAAGTGCTTTATTCTGGTCAGTCATGGAATTTTTAGTATCTCTCTCCTCTTCTGTTCTTCTTGGACAGTTATGTTCTTCATGCCTACGAGCACTGAATGATCTGGTAAACAACTTCGTACAATATCCGCAGTGGAGCCGATGATGATTCTTCTGGCGTCCTCTGGCAATATCCGATCTCGAAAATAGCTTGGAACAGTATCGGCAACGAATTGGTAACATGTCTTCACTCGACGACGGTCAGGACACAAATGAGTTTATTTTCGTACCAACACCCTTTTTATACCTTTCCCAACAGAAGTACCCGGATGTAGCATGAAGTACCCGGATGTAAAGTCCATCTAGTATCCTCAAATAATCTAATGTCAGGTATTCTCGAATACCGAGATGAGGCTAAGAGGGATGGTGAATTAGACCTCATTGAGGGATTTTTAATGGTCCTCATAACCTCAAAATTCAATGAGGGTATGAGGGATAGTAAATGAGGCCTCATTGAGGGCTTTTACATAGCCCTCATGGCCTCATACGACTAAAAAGGGATTCCACAGTCACAGGCGTTTTCCAAAATGGGATTCCATAGGAGATACCTGTTAAATACCGAAATGAGGCTAAGAGTCGTAGTAAATTATACCTCATTGAGGGATTTTTCATGGCCCTCATGACCTCAAAATTCATTGAGGCTATGAGGGATAATAAATGAGGCCTCATTGAGGGCTTTTACATAGTCCTCATGGCCTCATACGACAAAAAAGGGATTCCATAGCCACGGGTGTTTCCCAAAAATGGGATTCCATGGGATATGGCCATTGGATATAGAGGTGATGAGAATCATTGTAATAAGGGGAGATAACTCTGCATACAGATTATAGGAAATCAAGCAATCTGATTGGTTAGTTATAATCTATATAAATGATCTAGATAAATGAAACAACAAGAGTACTTGGAATAGGGTCAGAACTAACAAGAATAGATCAGAATAGCTAAATATAGTAATAATAAGCAAAGCTGTGCCAACTAATAGGCTCTTCTACGCTACTGGAGTATACTCTAGAACAAAGGAACATAGCCAGACAGACGAAAACTATTACATAGATAAATAGAAGCAGAGAATTCTGTAAGAATTCGAAATAATACAACTTGTCGGGTTGTTTGTGGTAATTAGATTTACTCCGATTCAATCGAACATACCCTCCGAACATACCCCGTCCCATTGCAGAAGAATTGGGTAACATTGCAACCACGTGCTACCATAGAAACCAAGATGGCGGCTTCCAGTATACAAAATGGACGACGGAAACATGTATCAACTTAACAACACGCGCTGCGCATGCGCACTCACACCACGTATCACTATGGAGATGACGTCACAAGATGGCCGCTCACGCGGGTTGCCATGACAACCAAACATGGCGCCACTGGGTCACGTGACTATGACGTCAAATGAGATCCTGCAATGGGATCCTGCCAATAACCCCATATCCGGGTACATGACATACTACTCCTGTCACTTATCGTATCTTGAACGATAGTTTGTACAGTATTATCCTTCCTGTAAATGCTAAGCAAAATATGAAACTTCCAAATTCAACAAGAGATTGTACCAGAGGTGCTGGCATGCCCATATAGGTGTCAAGCTGATGGATGGGTCTGTGTCTAGATGGACAACATAAACCAAATCACTGAAAATTTGACAAAGTGAGGGCCATAACTCAGGTGAAAATAGTGTGAACAACTCCGTCCAACATGTGGTGGAAGCGGGACGGACGGTCGGACGGACGGATGACCTTAAATTTGGTCCTTATATAGTTTTTCGTTTGTTGCCAACCCAACCTCCGACCACAAAAGGACAAAGGGATTACCACTTAAGGAAACAATACCCGGTACTTGGAGAATGGAAATATTTTGTGTTTGGCCACACCTCCTACCACTTAAGGAATGTGTGTCCGTCCGTCCGTCTTGCCGTCCAACGGACCAACTGACGGACGGACGCATGTAACTCAGCATACTCTCCAATCATTTCGAGGGTTGGGGTATAATGATATGAAAACTAAATAACAAAATAAAGTTAAACAGAACAATACTCAGCTCTCAGCTTAACTTTTCTTTTTGTGGCAGTGATGTTTCACCGCAGCCATAAAACTTAAAGTAAAGGTAAGCACTGTTACATCTTACATCACTGTATTATTATCACGTTTTACTAGTGTTAATGTATGTGACAGGATTCTGTAAATAATGTGCTTAACTCTGGTGGCAACAGTAATACCGGAAGCCCGTGATATTCGGACAAATAATGGCCGAGTGCGAAGTCCGCGACCATTATCTGACCGAACTTCCTGGGTGGCGTATATAATCTGACTTAAATTCCACTTAACATATATATATTTCCTGTCTTAATGCGAAAAAATGAATTTATTTTATCGTATTGAGGATAATTAAATTTAAAAGTGTCAACTTTTGATCGGGGAATTATCGTTCGGGACAACTGATTGAAGACAATAAAACACATGTTTCAGCAAAACCTCGAGGTAAAACTCATTATCCCAGGCCCACTGTTTGTTTTAGAACATCAACTGGATGTTTTTCTTACAATACCCCTGCCTCTCCGTTACTCTTCGGTTAATGCCCAATTAATACACGGTTTTTGTTAGTTACGGCCATTCATTCGGTTAATAGCAAAAGTAAAAACAAAGGGAGTTGCAGAATAGCCCATCTGCAGTTGCCGTTTTTGTATATGATAATGGCTTTCAAGTCCACGAAACTGGTGGGGTGAACTGTGCAATTTGGAAGATTTTAGGTGTGGATAAAATGGCTTAGTATGTGAGTTTTGCACTTCACAAAACATGATTCACCAATCAATGATTTATAACCGGACATTACTTTGCAAACATTGGTACACGGACGTAAAAGACTTTAGTGTATTCCTGTCTTATTGAACAGACATGACATAACTTCTCGCAAGTAATGGACGATACAGACAGAATGAGTCGCGTGGATATCAGACGTGATTATAGAGAGGCTATAAAAGAATATGCGTTTTCAAAATGTGATGTTTGATTGCATACCCAGATAACTTTCTACCTCGTGATATTAACAATGTTTTATCCAAAGTTTCATAAACAAGTCTTCTAAAAAGGATTCATACCTTGTCGTTTCTCAATGGCATGAACTCATTACTTCATTCTTGACCCCTTCAATCCTCATCGTTTGGAGCGTACTGAAGTGAATTTGTTATTTATATTTATTTATTGGTGTTTAAGGTCACATATTTTTGCGCAACGGCTAATCATGACCATAACATGAGTATCAACTCAAGACGACCACAAGCATTGGTCACAGGGTCCTATTTTACCAGTAAAACAGTGCGTGTTTACTTTAGTAAACATGCACAGCTTCACTTCTCGGGGTCCCCGGGGGGTGGGGGTGGGGGGCTATGATATTATCATGGATTACAAAGTAAGCAATTCAATTTTTGTAATACCTTGCACAATGATGTTGACAATTTTAAACAATTTCAAGCTACTGATTTTTCAAATAATGCAACCAGGAATTGAACCATTTCAATCTTGTTTGACAGAGCTCATTGAGCTCTGTCAAACAAGACTGAATTGGTTAAATTCCTAGTAGCACTGTACAAATATTGGCTTCTTAAAGTTTTAATTATTATTTATTTATTGGTGTTTAGGGTCACATATTTTTGCACAATGACTAATCATGGCCACAACATGAGTATCAACTCAAGACCAGAGGTGATCGTTAATAAGCCATGTTGCCCATTTTAGAGAGGGTTTGCTCCTCCCAAGATTGGTGACTGGGTCCTATTTTACCAGTAAAACAGTGCTTCTTTAGTGCAGTGAACAGGCACTATTCACGTCCCGGGATTCCCGCGGGCAGAATTTGTTATTTAGTCGGAGTAAAACTGTCAATACTATTTTCTGTGGTATTGCTATATTTTGGCTCGAACGTTGACTTGGGTCTGAGTGTTTTTAGAACAGGTTTGACTGTCAGTGTTTTTGAATTCATATATACATTCAAATTTGGCCAAACAAAATTAAATGATTGATTCTCAGGCATTTTTTTTTTTAATTTTTAAAATGATTGATGGAGGGCGCTTTTTATTTTTATATTTTATTCCTGATGGAATGGTCGCCGATGCCTAAAATCCAGCTGTGGGAGCCTAAAATTAAATTCTAGGGCTTCCATGTTGATTTCACTGATAGTTCTTTTGTAATAATGATCCAACAACCCAACATCAATACATAACAACTAAAATGGAGATAAAAAAATAATGAGTTTTTGAACTGGTTGGGTGCAAGAAGCCAAAATTAGTCGTTCCGAACAAAAGAGGGTACCAGTGAAAAAGCCAACATTTCCCTCACCATTGTTTCGTATTCTGTCAAACGTAAATAATAGTTTGTTTATACAAATTTGTTCTATTACAAATTATTGGAGAGTGCCTGTTGGCACTCTCCAATAATTTGTAATAAAACAATTTTTGATGAAGAAATTCAGATCACCAAAACTAATTTAGTCCTCCTCAACCAGTTAAATAAATACGTATATTGTTACATACATATGAGAATCGTGTCGCATTTCGCTAAGAGAATAACAATACTGTATTAATGTTTTCGACATATTACATCGCGATGTGATACCGCTAAAGTCACAAACTATGATAGTTTTATACATTTTGAATTTTGCCTCCGAAATAAATATGACGAACGCAGGCCGAAAAAAACGAATGGGTCTCTGCCTGAGAATCAAAAGATTAATTTTCTTTGGCCTTTTCCATCAATTTTATTTCGGCGAGTAAACGTGATTCAATATTGCCATGATATGAACCTCTTGTGGGCGCGGTGGCTCAGTAGGTAGAGGTGCAGGCTGCAAGCCGAGAGGTCCTCGGTTCGAATCCCACCTGCGGCAACCGTGTTGTGTCCTTGGGCAAGACACTTCACCCCCATTGCCTACGTGGGGGCACAGTGGCGTTGTGTGCTAAGGCGTACTGTATGTCGATGGTGCACTTGTCTTCAACCAATGCAAACCCTGCTTGTGTGGAGTTAGTATGTCGGGGAGCTGACAATTGCTCGCCGTTGCTCGGTGGTTCTCCCCGGGTACTCCGGCTTCCTCCACCCGTAAAACTGTCGTGATCATGGTTAGCCTTTGTGCAGAAATATGTGACCTTAAACACAATAAATAATAATAATAATAATAATAATAATAATAATATAATCTCTTACCTTTTACCAAACGCACATGATATCAAAATTTGTTATTTTAATTATTTTTTCTCTCGTATTATTCACAATTTACAACAAAAAAATATGGTGTGATCCACCCCACCCCTATCCAACGAGGGTGTCACATGATATTTTTGAAAAGTAAATTTTCTTCACTTGCTCAGATTGTAAATTATTTGAAGCTGTTACCGCCCCCCCCCCCCCCCCCCCAAAAAAAAAAAAAAATTAAAATTTTCGTATGGATTAGAGTCTAGAATGCGTGCAAACTTCAAGCGATCAGCGTAGCGTGGCAAAGCGAAGCAAAACAAATAAGGGCGAGTGATGGGAGAAACGAAACGACTGTCGCTTTGGTTCGTTTTTAAAACAAAATGGCGTATTTGCGTGCCGGACAAATGTTTCTGCTGGAAAATTCAGCGCTGAGGTTCAATTTTCGAGGCGAAATGTGTGGGTACATGAAATAAATGCTTGTAGAAAAGGAGTGGGGTTATATCATCATTTAATGTCATGGCTGCGCAATGACGCGCAAAAGTTTCAGAACTGTTTAAGAATGAAATCTTTGTGTGTTTTCTATCCTTTGAATCCCATATAGCAGGGCGTTTGAACACAGCAGCAATCAATCCTTCGATATCTTTTGCTTTTCCATTGCTTTTCTGAGTACCCCAGTTCCCTTGCGTTTTCAAAACTGGGATTTCAGTCACAAACCTCACTAGAGTATATCCCGTTGCTATGACAATTCGCTCGTGTTCGAGCGACCAAATCTGTAACTTCGCTCGTGGTGTGAACAGTACTAACGGAAAAGCAAGAATAAATCTTTTCGCCGAAATCGCGTAGACCACTTCGCTTCGCTGTTCGCTTGTAGTTTGCACGTACCCTTAATAATAATAATAAAAATAATAATAATAATAATAATAATAATAATAATAATAATAATAATAATAATAATAATAATAATAATTAATTTTGCCCAATAAAACACATTTTATTTACCACCGGAGAAGAATTGGTTCCGCTAGTCGCCACGTCGTTCGACACGGTTATGAATCACTAAAATTGTGACTGTTCTACTTTGTCAACGTGTCACCAGTTTGGATGGAAGCTTATCGGATTTGTTGAGCTTTCTTTTGGGAGGTAACATGTTTGTTGATATTTGGTGTTTCCGTTTGGGATAATTGTAAAAGTGTTCTGATAGGTGATTGGGTATTGTCGGTAATAGGTTCTTTTATTTTCTGACTGTATTCCTGTTTCTCGACACCCTTATATCTAAATTGTGTTGGCATTTCAAGCTCAATTATTGACGACTGCAACCCTTGTGTAAATGGCATTTATTTACGATGAGCCTTTCACAAACACAACTACACTTACGATTTCAAGTTCCACAGCAAATTTCGAGATAGTATTATGAAGCGATAGGCGTAGGCTTAAGACGTTCCGACAAAGGCTTTCCAAGAGTATATATTAAGTCTACTGAGGTTACTGTCCGTTATCCCACTTGATGATGTCACACTCCATTTTAAATACGTTTAATCAACTTTGATTAAACTTATTGAGCCAATGCTGTTATCCATCACACAGGGGCGAAGCAAACCTCGATTTAAGATGACGAAGAAGCCGTTTGGAATTGTTCCATTTTGGTCCATAACCATTCCAAGGTCACTACAGCCAAGTCATTGTTAAAGTGAACTCAGTTGACCATTTCGTGTCAAGCACCTTTAACCATTTTGCCTCTCACGCTCTGAATTGTATATTCTTCTTTTCTACTGTACAAATTGAAATTGAGGAGTCTGTCGTGCCTTTGTTGGGAAGTTTAGTATGACTTTAATCCCACAGCCTTGCAGGGCTGTAGGATTAAATTATTCCTGATCCTCTCTCTTGTCCAGTTAGGTGTTTATTGTGTTGTCATTTCACGGACTACCAACCTTTTTGCTTTTTTCTTTACGCAAAAATTTATTCATACAGTACGGCCGTTGTGGACTGGCAATTTTCGACTTGGAGGGGGAGGGGTAATATTTTCACGGACGCAATAATATTAGATTCCAAACACTAATTATAGGAACAATCATCAAAAACTTAATTGATGAACACCGGGTACAACTCGCTGCTTCATTAATTAAATTTTTTCTGGTGATAATTTTTATTACCTGATAAACGCATGCGTGGGCATCACTGCCCACACAGTAAACAGATATTCAACTTCTAAACACAAAGTTAAACACATTTTTGTTACACTTCATAAACACATTCTATGTGTTTACATGTTTAACTTATAAAGGAATAACTAACTTAAACGCGTGACATGTTTATAAATCAACTAGAAGTGTTTAACCTTTCTAAACACATTGCATGTTTAACTTTTAAAGTTATGTGTTTAACTTTTAAAGTTATGCGTTTATCTTTTAAAGGTATGCATTTAGGTTTTAAACACGTCACATGTTTAAGTAATAGACCTTTAATGTGTTTAATGGGCTGTTACACTTAATAAAGATAAACTCATGTTTATAATCTACACATGTTTAGCTTTATTTCCAAAAAATTTCAGAATTGTCACATATATAATGAAAAGTTATTTTTTAAAAACAAAACACAAATAAGAATTTACAATAAAAATAAAAGAGCTGGTTTGATCCCATTTGTGATATTATTACCAAAAAAGCTATATATGAAATTTGGAGAGAAAAAAAATATTGAACGGTTTTCTTTCAAATGTGATGACAAGGAATGTGGCAGGAGAGACAAATGGAAAGACGAAGAATGTATGGACAGGAGGATGGAGGGACAGAATCCGTTGCTCTACTCCCCTCCTATTTCATGGTGGGGGGGGGGGGGGTAAAAATTGGAAATCAATTTATGGGGAACTTGAAGTATTTCAGATAACATTGTTCCTAATTTTTGGGCAAATATTTATCTCGTGTTAGCAGTTGACAATAATTATATTCTTGAACAAAACATACTTGTCACAAGAATGTATTAAATCCCAATAAAACTGACCAGATAATAAAAACCAAAATGAATACAATCACACATATCCTAGAATGCTGCATAGCAAATATTAAAAGATTTTGACTACTGGGTCTTGAGAAGATTTTAAAAGAATTTTTTTTAAATTGCTCAAAGTTCAAATTCGGGCCCACACAGTGAGCCCACATATTAACCCGGGATCTGATTTGAAAAAACTTGGATCAGACCCACCCAAGAACGCTTCATACCATATATCAAAATACTTTGACCACTGGGTCTAGAGAAGAAGATTTTAAAATATTTTTTGTAATATTTTATGGGTGCTATCAGAGTCATGCCCCTGTGGAGCCCCTTGTGGCGTAAAAACTTTATTTGAACAAACTTGAATTGATATATACCGAGGAACATCCAAACCAAACTTGGAGTAAATCGGTCCCACAGCTTCTGAGAAGTTGATAATAAAAGTCTATGCCGCACGGATGGGCGACGGATGGAAAGTGATCACTTAAGCTCCCCCGAGCTTTGCTCAGGTGAGCTAAATGTTGATATCAATTTTGGACAAATTTGGTCACAAACTTAAAATCGTTAATAGTAAATTTCTCTTCAAAAGATAGATAATGATCCTGTCACATAAACAGGTAATATCCTCTTTGGTTATTACATGATCTTCTGACAAAACATTTAAGCAGGCCTGACATTTTCAAAATTTTTCAAAACCCATTTATCGTTCACCTGGTCTGAGCCTTGGTGACCTGTCGATCGTTCCCCTGTACTTTATTCAGGTAACCCATTAGGTAACCTAAATATATATGTATCGCAACTATGCTGATATATGAAATGTTGTAACATAGCAAAGTTCTTGCACCAATGGGCAATATCCCTATGAATAGAGATGCATCCTTAGTAACAATAATGAGGCCGTGTTGCAGCAATTCATATACAAATTAGTTGCAATTCTAGACTAATCTTGACATGGGCTAGCACGCTGCAGAAGAGTATGACATCCATAATCACTGTTTGTGGCAGAGACCTGAATTATGGCCAATTCCTGATTTTGTTCCTATCTTGCATCCTGAGATGATCAACAGTTTAAAATAATATTGAACATCACCCAATCATCAGCATAGGTGTTTGCATCATAATTGGCCTACTGAGCAGCTATACTTCAGGAAGATGCAAATACCTATGCTAATGATTGTTTGATGCTCAACATCATTCCACCATTCATTCGTACTAGATCATTCAACATGGCAGAAATGTTGCCTGACACTGACCCAATGACAATTTGGCCCAGCCTGTTTTACATTTTAGGTAACCTCCATCAGACCCAAACGGCCGTTCGCCTCAAATCGACAGGCTTGTTTAATCCTTTACCTAACATGAAAAGCAGACGACACTTGCAAAAAAAATTCTTGAATAACTAATATTTTTCATTTTTTGTCTCAAAAACATAGGTTATGACCCCTCGTTGGAACGAGCTCGACGAGCTCGTTCCAACGAGGGGTCATAACCTATGTTTTTGAGACAAAAATGAAAATATTTTGAAAATTAATTGGCGATTTTTGAGAATAGCGCTGGCCGGTTTTGGCCGTTACGTTGGGTAAAGGGTTAAGTATCAAGTGAAATTCAGAATCCTTTTATCATGTGTGGACCTATAATTGTCTGATTGAAAAACTGACAGTCTATAACAAAAGTTGCCTGTACAAGACATTTATATTCAGTATAATTATTATGTATATTTGTCCTACAATAAAATATTATTTTATTTTTATTACAAATGTTTTGTAATTTGCAGACTTCCTGAATATGTGTCTTTCAATACAAAGTTCTGGCCAAGCCAAAAACAGAACAGTATATTTTCGGGCATTCAAGGTCTGATAATAATAAACTGCCAGAAGGGACAGTACTGCCTCAAATGTTTTCACTTCAAATCACTTGGAAAAAAACTTGAATGTCATGTACAAGTACATCTGCCTCTTCGAAACTGCCATCATCAGATGATAATACAATCAACCTTGGAGCTGCAAATGGTTCAGAAGTGCACTCTTTCTCTATTTCATTAGTTAGTATGTCCTGAAATACAAAGCATTATTGCACTGTATAGACAGAATTAACAAACATTTCTCCAAAGTGACTCTTCATGGCATTTTAGTCTTCAATTTAGAGCCCTGCGAAGCAGGCATTTTCCAATCGAATCAAATCTCAGATCTTGAAATTTAAGTGCTCAAAATCTATTAATTGTCCAAAAACTATTTATAAGATTTACTGGAAAATGTCTACGGGTATTCTCCAGTAAATTGAAACAATATTATATTTATAAATAAATATACCTAGTTGTGTAAATAAGTTTCTTATAAAGTGTACAAATAGCTATATTTCGGATGATAATGGTTACACTATTGAACAAGTCGAAAGAATGGCCAAAATTCCCCAGATTTTAATATATACGAAATGATAGTTCGGTTCGATATCAAAATCTTATACAATAGCTGATAACGATATTAAATCGAGTCTCGAGGACTAATAATAGTAAAACAAAAAATATAGTTTACAACCGTAATTCCGTAATGTACTCCTAAGTATTAAAATAAAAAATAAAAGAATAGCATGCTCAACATAGAAAATTGTTAATTACCAACACGTAACAATTTATGGAGAAGATGGGTTTTTAAAGGATGATTTAAAGTGGTAAGGCTATGTGGTGCTTCAGGTGATCCGGTTGCATAAAATGGTTCCACTACCAAAAAATCCTGACAACCCACTGTCATGAGATTTCCACTTGTGTAAGCTAGATTGCTCGTGTGCATGACTTCAAGGATCTTGTAGGTTAACAAGGTTTGTATCGTGAAATTAGTGTTGTCAAATAAGATTGTGTGATGCTTTTCAAGTCGTTCTACGTGAGAAGGATTTTATTCACATGAAGCCGGTGAAGTTCCCACAGCACTGGGGCATTATGACATAACTGTGTCATGCATGCTACAATTCTCTTTCAAATATTTCTTTTTTGCTGACCCATAATTATATTTTTTTTATGGACCATACTCTTGCTTCAGAAGTTAAAATTACATTACACACCAAAATCACTTGTCGCATGGCATATCATGTTATTGCCTCAGAGAATTTCAATATGCGTGTTTGTATTTCTATCACAACTTTCTTCACATCATGTATGTGACGGTTTACTTCGGCTATAAATGAATTATGGAAGTGATTTTATCAAATGATGCGACTTAAGTTATTTCTTACCTTTTTACAGTAATTACTGGTTTCGTTTTCAGACATTTTCTCTTTTTATAGGCAGTCTGTTTTTCGACTCAACACGACACTTAAATGAACTTTTCTGTCTCTGTTCCCTGAAAAAAAAATCAAAGTAAGGTTTACAAAAATAAAAAAATCTGTTTCTCAGGCCCTCAGGCATGGTCCTGTTGGCTGCTGCATGCGCTCTTTTTATAACCAATGCAAACTTGAAAAAATATTAGTCAAATTGTTAAAATTATTGCGTTAACCCTTTACCCAACGTAACGGCCAAAACCGGCCACCGCTATTCTCAAAAATCGCCAATTAATTTTAATTATTTTTTCATTTTTTGTCTCAAAAACATAGGTTATGACCCCTCATTGGAACGAGCTCATCGAGCTCGTTCCAATGAGGGGTCATAACCTATGTTTTTGAGACAAAAAATGAAAAAAAAATAGTTATTCAAGAATTTTTTTTGTAAGTGTCGTCTGCTTTTCATTTTAGGTAAAGGGTTAACGAGCTCAAAATTCGTAAATGATTAATTAAGACCCATAACTCTGTAACAAAAAATCGAGCCAGACCAGTTTTCGAACTCGCTTGAGATATTATTGCAAAAGACTAGTATGAAGAATATTAGTCGAATCGGAGAACGTTTGTTCAAGTTATTGCACTGACAGTGTGAGAACCCCCAGATGCCCACCCGCCCGGACGCACACCGACCATCACAAAAGCATAGGTCGCGGTTGTTAACATAACTAGATCAAAAGTAAAAATTAAATGGTTTATGTCTGATATTTTACCCAAGTTAATAAAATTAATAAATGTGTCCCTTGAATGCAACAAGGCTTCGCAATGCTTTAAAATACACCACCACCCTTGCTATTTTGTAGATAATGAGGCCTAAAACATAAAACAAACCAAGAACACAAACTTTTGATGGCAATGCAATAATTACAAAAATAAAAAATAAAATAAAAAAAACGCCTGTTCATATGCAATATTAAAAAAAATGGCCTGAGAAACAGAAGTTCTACTTTGTGTGGCCTAATGTATGTTCCAGCATATTGCCATTGCGATGGAGAGACCATATTAAATATATTTTATTGCCTCGGGCTGGTATGAACCATACACTTGTTGGCAGAACCTGTGATTTGAGCAACTACAGTTCCCATCATTTCCCTCCACCCTCCCCCCCCCCCCCCCTCCCTCTCGACCACACACACAAATGGACACACTAATTAGGAATCAATAATTATCAAATAATTAATTCGCGAAATGTTAACATATAGTGAAGTACCGATCACCAGCCATTTCAATATAATTTTCAGTATTACAGGGTTCACACAATATCACAAACCTTCACATTGCCTGGAATGCAGGAGGTCCATTTCCACCTCCCGAGTATGGGGAGAAATTTTGCGCGTGTTAAACCAATGGGAAACATTGTTTCACCAACTAGTTGAATAAACCAAAAAATTATCCAAGATTTTTATTACTCGAAAAAAACGTCCATTTATGATTTAAAATGCAATACACGGTTTATAATTAATAAATTTATTAATGCTAAATTTCTTACCTAATTTTGGTTTTTGATTCTGTTGATACAGATGATACCAGTTGGTAATTTTTGACAAAATCAGCAAATCGACACAGCAGCCAACCAGACACAAATATATTGAAAATGGATTTGTACTGTACGCAGAAAGCATTTCAATTATGAAAACTAAACAAGATTAGATTAAAAGTTTCAAAAAGCTGTTTTATAAAGTTTGGAGTACATATACATGTATGCACCTTTAGCCCTTCACCTAACGTGAAAAGCAGACGACACTTGCAAAAAAGCATTCTTTAATAACTGATGTTTTTCATTTCTTGTCTCAAAAACATAGGTTATGACCCTTCGTTGGAACGAGCTCGTCGAGCTCGTTCCAACGAGGGGGTCATAACCTATGTTTTTGAGACAAAAATTGAAAAAATAATGAAAATCAATTGGCGATTTTTGAGAATAGCGCTGGCCGGTTTGGGCCGTTATGTTGGGTAAAGGGTTAATAGATAAGGATGCCCAATTAAACTATAGTTATTATAGTGTAATGCACGTATGTAACAAGGGGCAGTTCCGCAATAAATTTAAACCTGTCACATGTGAATGTGTGCCTGCCAAATTGAAACTATCACACTCAACAATATTGCGTAACACCAACGGCAATCCCTTGTATATAAATATTTGCCCTCCCTGGATAGTACCAGACCTGGGCTTCACTTGTTGGAAACCTCTTCCTGAGAGCTTTCTATGAAATGAAGATAGAGAATGTTGATATTAATTAGGAACAAAACACCTCTATAACTTTATGAAAATTGTTGGTTCTCCATTGTACAGGAACCCCCAAGCACCCCCCCCCCCCCTCTACCACCCCTCTAAATTACACATGTGCAGGCTTGCACATCTTTTGGGGGGAAATATTCCATTTCCTGCAAGATTTAGGCTTTGCAACGGGAAAAGAATTGAATTCATTCTCGAAGTCACCTTGGCCTGGGCTGTTCTGGGGTGGGGTGTTGTTCTGGTTTTAGTATTTTATCCCCTAAATTTTAATACCAGAACCCACTAGAACTGAACACAATTCCCCAGATCAGCACTCTACCTGTAAATGGCAATGATCACTGTTTGCAGAGCAAACATTTTATTTCCAGCTTCTATCAGCTTTCAGAAGGAAACTGAAATTAAATTTATTTACAAATTTGTTCATGTGTCGGTAATTGCTTGCCTGGTCACATTCGGACTATTTGTGTGACTAAGATGCTGACGACATGGATTCTGATGCAGCATTGGAAAGAAACGATTGGCCTATTATTACATTGATTACAGTGAGGTGAAAATAAATTGTGTCTGAAGTTTCAAAAGCTGTTTTAAAATTGAGTACATGTACTGGTATGTGATTGTGTCGATGAACAATATTTGGAGGGTGAAAAACACAAACAACACACGACAATACCTGCATGCCTCCGATGAAAGTGAAAAGCACAAAAACCTCCAGCCAAACAGTTGTTAACCCTTTACCTAACATGAAAAGCAGACGACACTTGCAAAAAAAATTCTTGAATAACTTTTTTTTTTCATTTTTTGTCTCAAAAACATAGGTTATGACCCCTCATTGGAACGAGCTCGACGAGCTCGTTCCAATGAGGGGTCATAACCTATGTTTTTGAGACAAAAAATGAAAAAAAAAAAATAAAATTAATAGGCGATTTTTGAGAATAGCGCTGGCCGGTTTTGGCCGTTACGTTGGGTAAAGGGTTAAGAATAAAAGCGTTAACCGCAGTGAGTTTAAATCATATCTGGCTTGCCTGTTGTTGTTAAACAATGCAGAATTAACAAATCGGAAGAGAACATTTACTTAAAAAAATAGATAATACGAAGTCAAACAGGGATATGCATTTAAAATATTATTTGCAGTGTGTATAAAAAAACATTTCCTGTCTGCTGTGGTTACCAATATACCAATAACATGATTTTAGAGGGCGTTACGGTTTATTAACGGCCCGACAGGAATGATTAACAACCAGAGGGTCCATTAACAGCCCGAGACGCAGTCGAGGACTGTTAACGGCCCAAAGGCTGTTAATCATTCCTGGAGAGCCGTTAATAAACAGGGACGCCCAACAAAATCTTATTATTACTATTATTACCACTTCTAAAATGGTTAAATCCAAAGGTTCTTCATCAAGTTCACTTGATTGTGACATCCCGAGTTTTCGCAATGGCATTTAACCAAAGCGCATGTGTCGTCTGTTTCAAGATAAACAAAACGTCACGTGGTCAATCACATGATAGCTTAATTTAAATATTTTTGTTTGCCACGAAAAAATGGTCTACTAACAAAAACCTACCGTAATGAATTAATTACACTCACCTTGACAATTTGAATGCTTCGTCACCGAAGTAATGAGGAAATCACACAAATTCCACGTGTTTTTTAACATTCATTGCAGTTAAGCGCGTTTCATCATCTCGGAACCAGTGGCCCGTTTGGTATGACGGATTACATAAACTGTAACCGGAGCCGGGGCTGTTAACGAAACATTTAGCCGGAAGCGGCCTGTTAACCAAGTTAACACACAACTTCTGGTTTGAGTCTGCGCATTATGCACTTTTGTCGTAAAAGTAAAATTGTGTTAATATGCTAGAGAACGCACGCTAAAGTGGTAATAATTACTGTTAACACTGTGAAGCAATTCAACCTCTTGAAATTAAGAGTAACATTGTGATTTAACTCCCTTGACTAAATCTTAAATTCCGTTGTCGAGCTGAAATCGAGCGAATTTAAGAATAAATCAAATTTGAGTTTTCTGCTGAATGCTATAAAACAATCGGGAAATTGAATATTTTCTCTGAAAGGAGTATGCAAATGTTATTCAGAGGAGGTTCTAGAGGAAATCTGAAAGGTTCTGGGGGTATCTGGTATTAGGAGAAAAATACTAAACACCAGACGTTCCCTGCCACCCCCAGAAGTGCTCAGACGAAGGCATCGTGTATGTTCAAATTCTTTTCAACCCTGCTTGCGATTGCTGGCCACATACTGGAAATTAAGTATTTTCTCTAACAACACCACGCAAGTGTAATTTAGAGGAGGGGGGGGGGGGGGTGGAATTTCCTTTGAGTTCTGTGCGGTTCTGGTATTTAGGAAAATCGAAAATTTCTTATCGTATCTGTTACATGTCCATGTCATACCACAAATCTGTTCTGTTTTACAAAATGTGCAATGTGGATGTGTGTGAATTATCTCACTTACAGCATAATTCTAGGTTCCAGTACATAATACCATAGATGTCTTTCGTGTTTGTTTGTATTGTTGTTATGACAAACGAAAAAAGAAAACAACCGGCTGAAAACTGAAGTTTTCGTACAACGAAATTAGGCTATGTTATACACAACTGCCCGGAAGGCGTAATTTGCTCCAAACACACACTGGGTATATGCAGATTAACACGTAAAAATAGTATCTATTACCAATTTTATATGACAGTTTCAAATAATGAAATAAATAAATAGTATTTTACACAATATGAAATATTTACGAAATGAGGTGCTCTAGCATGTCCTTCATCTCTGAACGAATATGAGACGCCCTTCACGTTGTTTTCGCGCTCTTCATTTTGGCGCGTTCAACTTGAACACTACGCTTGATTAAACAGCACCTCGTACAGTTAAACATAATATTTAAATTTGCATATCTTTTTTCTTTCCACGCAAATGACACCCAGTTGTTTAGTTGATCCAAAGGAGGCCATTACAATCCTTTATCCCGACAAAATACCATTATATATTTGAAGCTCAACGTGTATTTTCATGTTATGATGCTAGAAGTTTTTTTTAACATTACGGTGACAATTTAATGATTTATAAATGTTTATCGAGTACCCCCCCCCCCCCCCCTTTTTAAATTACAGAGGCCCCCCTCAAAAAGGGAAAATTAAAGCGCCAGAGGGTCCCAAATTCACTTTCAGGAGAGTATTGAATTTTAAAAATTTTCTCCGGAACTTCCACAATGGGAGGGCCATACCTACCTACGCCCTCCTCACACTCACGGATATGCCTGTGGCATATATCGACCTGGTAACCCTAGCAATTACCCCCTCCCCCAATTTCAGTGGGAAATTCTATCTACGCCCTAGCGTTGGGCAACCTGAAATTAGGTAGGGGCATGTAAAGTTTGGGAGTTCTAATAGAGCCCACATTCGTCCATCTTCTACGGAACGGGACCGGGGGACAAGGAAAGACTTCTGCGTCGGAACATAGCACAACACTGGGTGAGTTTGAGGAGGTGTCGCGGAACCCCATTCACCCAGGAAATTTAGGGCGAAATGGCCCTCACTATAATACAATATGAAGTTTTTCCCATCATGTCTTTTTTGACCGGAAATATATGTACGGTCCCGAGAAGGGCGAGCCCCCCCCCCCCCCTCCCACCCCAATGAAAACCAACAGTCGGTCAAAATTCGGATCAAAGTTCGGTAGAATTCGAGAAATTGTTGATAATTTCGGACAATTATGTATTGCACCCGTACCTCCCCTCCCTTCCCACCCCACACCACCTAGGCCTTAAATTCAAGCACCTACGCCTGTGACTGAAATTGTCACTTGCAAGCATCGTTTGGTTGGAGTGGTAGATTTAGATGGTCCCAGGTTCTCTCCAGGTCACCCAGCGATCTTGAAAAAATTAAATACATATTTGGATAATTCCATTCGCAAAAAATGGAATTATTTAATTAATAATTAACTACTACAGAACTGTTGTATAAGTTTTGAAACAACAATTAACCCTTTACCTAACATGAAAAGCAGACGACACTTGCAAAAAAAATTCTTGAATAACTAATTCGCAAAAAAATGGAATTATTTAATTAAAAATTAACTACAACAGAACTGTTGTGTAAGTTTAGAAACAATTAACCCTTTACCTAACATGAAAAGCAGACGACACTTGCAAAACAAATTCTTCAATAACTAATTTTTTATATTTTTTTGTCTCAAAAATATAGGTTATGACCCTTCGTTGGAACGAGCTCGACGAGCTCGTTCCAACGAGGGGTCATAACCTATGTTTTTGAGACATAAAATGAAAAATAATGAAAATTATTTGGCGATTTTTGAGAATAGCGCTGGCCGGTTTTTGGCCGTTACGTTGTGTAAAAGGGATAAATCGTCGGTTGCAGATTCTGTAAAAAAAATTTGTGATCTGTGTTGAACACATTCCTCTGCGTATAACTAATACACCACGATTTAATTACTCAACATGTGACGAATCACATTTTTTACAGTGTGCACATATGGATTACGACCAATACACGGCGTCTGTACTGTACCGCGTTGAAAGGGTGAAAAATAAATAAAACCAAAATAGGCAGGCATGCTTGTGTAACTTAACACGCTCTTTTAAGATCTTCGAACTTGGGAAAGTTACATAATAAGGCCATATTTCGTCGACCGATAATTATTTACCATTTAAACTAATTCATCTGCAGAGTCATGATGGTGTAAAGTGATGTTCCAGAGAATTTTCAACTCAAATATCAAGACAGGATGGATGGTCCAAGTGAGGGGGCTAAGAGAGAACTACTCAATGGAGATCACGGACCTAGACGTTGGCGGCAATCCAGGGTAAAAAAATCGTCAGAGAAAGGGTCATAGAGGATGGTAACCTCAATTGGCGAGAGGGGGGGGGGGGCAGATCAAAGAGGTCTTTGGTGGCCTGCGTGATAAAGAGAAGCCTGGTTTTGAAGAGTACCTTAATGGCACCTTTTTTTTGGGGGGGGGGGGGGCACTTTTGTTCAAGCTGAGGTTGCGGTCTCTGGAGCTGAGGAAAAAAATTGGGAAAAACAGTGAAAAGGACTCCCAGATGTGTAATTTGGGCGTGGTGGAGACCCTGGAACACTTTCTTATAGAAAGCCTAAAATACCAGTCTAAAAGGATAAGATTCACTGAGAGTATAATGGGGAAGTGGGATGGGAGAATGAAGGATATGTGGTTAATGAGAAACTCAAACGCGAGGGTTAATATGCTAATCGGAGAGATTGGGAAGAATGGGGCAAGGGATGTCATCAAGCAGTTCGTCTCCGAGTGCTGGGAGGAGAGAAGAAGCGTGGGAATAGGGATGCAGTTGGGAGTACAGGGGTAACCAAGGCATTCTCACTCGAGAACCGCGACAAATCAGCGGCCGACCAAAGTGTTATTATTATATTATCATGATTATCGCATGTTTGAACAACTGTAATTCAATTCAAATTCCGGTTGAGGTTAGCTCCTGGAATAGCATACCTCGAAACGAATACATATGCTTGACATGTAACATGAACACAGTCGCTGATGAATATATTATTACATCGTCGAGTGTATTTCCGTCAAAGAAAAAGGCAAGATACCTTCTCGCAGTCCGTTTTACATCAAACTGAAAACCTGTAGAATTCAGGATGTCGAGCAGACGACAAAAGTGAAAATACTGAAGCAACTCTTCAGCTGTAAGTAGAAAAGTAGCTTAATATTTAAATAATAGGAATATTCTAATGGAAGTGTCTCTTTGATTGATTCACAGTTTTCTGAGACTTGTTCAGTGTCCATGTGATATAATCTCCAATTAAACGTTTCAAGCACTTTGAGGCAATGTCTCACCATATTATTTTGCGGTGCCCCCATTGTAAAACATGATTCGAATTGGGACTTACCAGGAGCTGTTTGACGTAAAGTACCATTCATGGTCTTGTGAAAATGTTCTTCACTGGTTGTTTACAAGCATCGTCTAGATAGCATCATACTCCAACGCTCTCTACACTGATGACAAAATATAAAATTTTCGAGCCGCAAAACTTTCCCATGATGCATCTAGGAATTTAACCAATTCAATCTTCTTTGACAGAGCGCAACGATAAGACTGAATTAGATAAAATTCTAGTTGCATTATCCCTTTACCTAACGTAACGGCCAAAACCGGCCAGCGCTATTCTCAAAAATCACCAGTTCATTTTCATTATTTTTTCATTTTTTGTCTCAAAAACATAGGTTATGACCCCTCGTTGGAACGAGCTCGTTCCAACGAGGGGTCATAACCTATGTTTTTGAGACAAAAAATGAAAAAAATTAGTTATTCAAGAATTATTTTTGCAAGTGTCGTCTGCTTTTCAGGTTAGGTAAAGGGTTATGGAAAAAATTTGCTACTAGAAACTTGAAATTTCGGTGTGTTGACATAGTGTGCAAAAGGTTAAGCAAGATGCCGCCTATTATATCGAACCCGCACCGATGTGAAGAAAAGTGCTGTTTATCTCATAGTTCATTAAATGTAATTAAACATATAACGTAAAATCGCCTATCTTTCATATTTCTCGGTTGCCCCTTGGTCTTTATAAACTTCAAGGAGAATCGATGATCCTGCAATGAAAGAATGCAGAAAAATGAAAACAAACTACTTATCCAACTTCCTTTTCGAAAATAACTTCGTAAGGATTTGAAAGGTTTGTGACCAAATTGTTATCGAAGTAAACACGAGGAATCAATTCGGCTTCCACTGAACCTAATGCAAAGATTTCCTTCCAATATGTTCAGAAAGGCGTAAATTGTGCCACATCAGAATTAACTCTTTCACTACTAATTAGCCTTATTTTAAGCTTTGATTAGATTAGATTATTTTATTTAACCCTTTACCTAACCTGAAAAGCAGACGACACTTGCAAAATTAATTCTTGAATAACTAATTTTTTTCATTTTTGTTTGTCTCAAAAACATAGGTTATGACCCCTCGTTGGAACGAGCTCGACGAGCTCGTTCCAACGAGGGGTCATAACCTATGTTTTTGAGACAAAAAATGAAAAAAATAATGAAAATTAATTGGCGATTTTTGAGAATAGCGCTGGCCGGTTTTGCCGTTACGTTAGGTAAAGGGTTAACGATATAGATAGAATATGATACAAAATAATAATCGTGGTTCATCGAGATACATTATTAAAAGCTGCAATAGACATACATTTATAGAACAGAACAACATCATTCTCTATACCGTAGGGAGATGACATAGCCAGATTGGCTGTCTACCTGTCATCTCCTATAGATGTTTGCCAATTTGTCAGCACTGCATACAAGCCGTAAGGGAATAGTTATTTGTGAAACTGAATTATTGCACCTGTTGAGTTTAATGTTTTCTGTTTTCACATCAGGGGCTCTGGACTTGGCGGGTCAGACAGAGTTTCTATTACTAAGACGAGATAGCAGACATATGATTTAGCTTTGCTGTTGTTTCGTCGATGCAATTTGAAATAAAGGAATATTGCCTTACGATAGTGTAGTTCTGGTTTAGTGACTACGTAGAATCTTAATTATTTACATAAAATTATGAAAAATTATGAAAGAATAGGGTCAGCTGGTACTATTAAACCTACAATCTTGACAATAAGGATTGTCACATTCTACGTTATTTGTTTTATGAGAAAGGAATTTTTGTGTTAGCAATCTCTTGAATATTTTTCTATTTCTAGTAGTTCTTATTTCTGGGTCCGGTTCATTCCATAACTTTGGGAACGCATGGATTTGAAGCCTTTCTAGTGCTCTAGAAACGGGTTCTACTAATGTGTAGCAATTCTGATTGTTTTGTAGTTCTTTGTGAGGTGTGCCCTGATTGTGTAAAGAAGGAATGGAATGACGAAGGAAGTTTCCCTTTTTCCCAATCGAATATGAAGAGGCAAGCTTGGAGTGTGAACAGATCGTTACTTTTGAGTATTTTATCTTTGGCAAACAAGGGATCAGTATGAGCATTATATCGAGAATTATTAATAATACGAACTGAGCGTTTCTTCATTATAAGAATTTTTTCTAATTGCTCTTGCGTTTCCCCATATTTGGATTCCCTATAATAGATGACTGTGGATAAGGGTAAAGTATAGCGTTTTCATAGCCGTATGAGGCAAGAATTTGTTCACCTAGTTTAAAGCGTAATGTATCCATCCTATGCCAGAGCACACTTTGGAGATGTGAGCACCGTGTGAAAGATTCTTTGTCCTACTCGTTTTATATTTGTGTCATGTATCTGTATGTTCAGATTTTTTTCTATTCCTCGTATACGAGTTGAGTTTATAACGACATACTTAGTTTTACTTGCATTCAATACAAGCCGGTTAGCTGAGCACCAGTCGCTTAGTTTCTTTAGTTCTTCATTTATGAATATTGCTAAGTACTTGCATTAGGGCCAGATGCATCAACTGTTGTATCATCTGCAAAAGAGAGCAGGTTTAACAATGTTGAACGACAGAATCTGATATCGTTTATGTACAATAGGAATAAAAGGGAGCCGAGTACAGAGCCCTGATGAACTCCACATGTTATTTCAGTCATTTCAGATTCACCGTATTTTGTGTACTGGTTTCTGATAGACAGGTAACTTCTGAACCAGTCATTGCTAATCCCCCTGAATCCATATCTTTCCAATTTACTTAACAGTATACTGTGGTTTATCGTATCAAAGGCTTTTGAAAAATCTATGAATACAGCTAATGTTACGTCTTTAGTCAGCTTGTTATTTTCTATGCCAATATGTGTAAGATATTGCATAACAGGATGTATGATACTGTGTTTTTTTCTGAAGCCATATTGATGTTGGTAGAAAATATCTAATGTGTTCAGATAGTTAATCATTCTATTTGCCATTAGTTTTTCTAAACTTTTAGAGAAGGCAGGTAAAATACTTATCGGTCTGTAATTATTAAATTTATTTTCGTTCCCGGTTTTGAAAATTGGAATAACTATGGCGATTTTCATTTTGTTTGGCACGACTCTGCTGGTAAAAGATTGATTAGCAATATGGGCAATTATTCGGGCTAATATATTTATACTGTACTTCAAGAGATATATCGTAATACCATCACAGTCTTCAGAGTATTTTGACTTCATACGTTTAACAATATGTATTACTTCATCAGGGATAACCGGTGTTATGAAAACATTATTTGGGTAAGGAGGATCCAGGAAGTCTCTAAAGGATTTATCTTTTTTGTATTTATTTATTTATTTATTTATTTATTTATTTATTTATTGGTGTTTAATGTCACATACTTATGCACAATGGATAATCATGACCGTGACCGTTTTAAGGGTGGAGGAAGCCGGAGAACCCGGAGAGAACCACCGAGCAACGACGAGCAGCTGCCAGCTCCCCAACATCGTAACTCCGCACTGCAGTACAGGCAGGGTAAGATTGGTTGAAGACATGCGCACCATTGACGTGCAGTACGCCGTAGTACACGGCGTCATCGTGCCCCCATGTGGACAATCGGGGTTAAGTGCCTTGCCCAAGGACACAACGCGGGAGTCCGAATCTATTGTTCAGACGGTCACCCATCCGAGAACTAACCGGGCTCGACGTTGCTTAACTTCGGTGATCTGGCGAGAACCGGTAACCGCAATGCCACCGCGCCCCCATCTGTTTGTATTAGTTCTTCACTGATGCGTCTTCCTATGTTTGTAAAGAAGTTATTGAATTCATATTCTAGTTCGTGCAGATCATCTATAACGTGGTTATTATCTTTGACAAAAGTAGAAGGCATACTAGCAGTATGTTTTGCTTTATTTATTGTTTCATTTAACATCTTCCATGTTCCTCTCAAGTTGCTTTTATTTTCATTTAATATTTTATTAAAGTACATTGCTTTACTTTGCTTTTTAATTCTATTAAAAATTTTACAGTAGTTTTTATAATTTCTTATATTTTGTTTCGTTGGGGATTTAATTTATGCTATATCGGGACAGCTTGTTTCTTGGATAAGCGAAAAATCGCTTTGCGACAGAAGTGATCTGAAAAAAGCCAATTTCGCTGCACTGAAATTGCGTTTGAAGGTCATTTTTGGTCTATACTTTTGGGGGGCATTATTTTCTACATAGAATGTACCGAAATGGTCAGAGACATCTGTGATAATTACTCCGGATAGGCAGTTGGCTGAAATATTATTTGAGAAGATATTATCGATTAACCCTTTACCTAACGAATCGCCCGCATCCGCCCGCGTGATATGCAACCCGAGCAGTTGAAAAAATTAAATTTTTCAAAATATTTCAACAAAACCATATCATGTGACCCCTCATTGGAACGTGCTCATTGAGCTCGTTCCAATGAGGGGTTACATGATATGGTTTTGTTGAAATTTTTTGAAAAATTTTAAAAAAATTATATTTAAAATAATAAATTTTGATATCGTCTGCGTTGGGTAAAGGGTTAAAGTTGCTGAATGACTGGTTATTCGAGTTGACCTGGTGACACGAGGTATGAATCCCTGGCTGACCATAAGATCTCGATAATTTTGGGTTTTAGAATCAGAACTTGTTTTTAATAAGACAATATTAAAGTCGCCCAAAATATATACTTCTTTATTTTCACGATTAATTTGATCTGTTATTTCGTTTAGTTTTGCAAGGAAAAGATCTGTATCAGCTTTGGGTTGAGTATTAGGTCTATATATGACCCCAACTAATTTTTTAGTATTATTTACTTTAATTTCGATAAATAGGGACTCGACAACACGGGGAATGAAGACAGACAAGTCATGTCGTATCGAAGACGTAAGACACTCCTTCACGTAGATTCCAATACCACCTCGCCCATCATCTCCCCCCGGTCGTGTCTTATGGATCAGTGGATGATAGCCTTCTAAATAATAAGATACATTCGACGGGATTCGAAAAATTTCGGTTAATCCTATAATGTTAAACACATTTTCGGAGTCCTGCAGATTAGCCAGAAGTTCATTTAGGGAGTCCCAATGGGCACTTAGACTTTGGCAGTTTAGATGAAACATTGAAAATTGCTCGGTTCGTTTGGTGTTTGTTGAGTTAAAATCACTGAGGGAGTAGTATTTACATTTACCTCTAAAGTCTCTAAATAGAGAATCTTCTTCAGTCGTCATTTCGCATGTTCTGTCGTTGTAGACTTTTATAAGATCAAATTCTGGATTCGTCTGCACCTCGCCTAATCCTATATTACTCGCCATTATTATCGGAAAGAGAGCCACCACCAAGTCCTAATAATATTTCATACAGGGACATCGAAGAGATGTATTTCATATTTGGACTGTTAAAATTCCCATCACGTTCGGCTATTTCCGTGTTCATAACTCCTTTGATTTTGGAACCTTTACTCCAACTAGATACATTTAGAGAGGCAGATGTGTACAGTGCTGGAGACTGTATATGCACATTGCACTGAAAAGTAAACAAAAATAATAACAACAACATATCTACAAATTTCATTCTTATTTGCAGTTAGGATTTCCAAGAGGGAACGGTGGCACGTAGTCGGGGAAACAGTTAATTCACTGCAATATGGGTGTATACAGTACGTATACACAATACGTGCAGGGCGTAACACCTCCGAACTCAAGTCCGCAGGTGACTCACATGGGCGTCACTAAGAGATTACAGGGGTGTCACCCCACCCCCACCCCAATTATTGTCCATTCGAGACATTTTCTTGATTGCAGTCTTATTAGCTTGATTCGCTACTTTCTTACCGGAGTAGATTCTATAGTTGGACTAATCTCACACACGCTGTTGGTAATACACATTTGAGGCTTTTAGAATCAGAACCGGGCTGTTGGTGACCTGGCGTCACCGGGTTATTTATTTATTTATTCATTTATTTATCGTGATTTATTGGGGTTTTAACGACACTTTCGTGTCGGCCAGTTTTACGGGTGGGGAAGTCGGCGTACCCGTAAAAATAACCAAGTAGCGGCGAGCAGCTGTCAGACTCCCCAACGTACTAATTCCGCACAAACAGGGTTAGCATTGGTTGATACAAGTGTATCATCGACAAGCAGTACGCCTTAGTACACAGCGCCACCGTGTCCCCGCGTGGGCAATCGAGATTAAGCACCTTGCCCAAGGATACAACGCAGTAAGTCATGGTGGGGATCGGACCGTGGACCTTTCGGTCTGAAGTCCAGTGCCGAAGCCAGTGATCCACCGCATCCCCTTTGCAGTCGGTAATACACATTTGAGGTTTTTAGAATCCGATCCGGGCTATTGATTGCCTAGCATGACCTGTTTGGAATGCGGCACGTGTAAACTAAATAAGAAGTTGCGTCACGAGTACAACATGTGTAATTTATACTACGGTTACCTATTCAGCTATATATGAAAAGCCTATCGCCAGTAAATGGACGAACTTCCCAAGGTGTACACACGAATTAACAGTTCAATTATTTATTGAAGATACAAACAAGGCTTCGATGAGATGAGAAAATTGACGAACAGAATTACAATAATAAAACAACGAGAGGACACTTGATAAGTCAGTTGGGAACAACCGGAGTATTCGAGTAAAGTCTGTAGGGTTGAGTGTAGGCGCTAACAACACTGGCGCGACCACTCTTTCTTTCCTCATTTTCGAGGAGGCGGTAGATATAATGTGACGATAGTCAGTGCACAAGAGGTTATTGTGCTAAGGAACATAGTCAGAGAGGTAGTTTGGAGGATGATGAGGTCGGGTCGACTCCTGGGCATCATAGCACTGTTCTCCGTAGTTGTCTTTACGGGGTCAGTAGGGGACTCCAGAGTGTTTTCTGGCTGCAGAGGGGTGGAACCTGAGTTGAGGGTTGTGGCATTTTCCCATTT